>JAWPHD010003982.1:0-200650 GCA_037043455.1 Cyrtodaria siliqua
GATGTCTAATTGATCTTAGCAAAATTTCAGATCGGCCAGAAATTCAAGATGGCCACCACAGCTAAAAATAGATTTAAAAAAAAAAAGTTTGTAGCGACTACTTCTTGAAAACTATAAGTGATATTGATATGGGTCTTTTTCTAAAATGATCGGCATGACATGGTGGTTATTCGAGTCGAACATTATTTTGATTCGACGTTAAACATGGCTGCCAGTGGCCATCTTTGTTTACATAGAGTTATATCATGAAAACTTGTAGCGACTACTCCTCTGAAACTACTTGACGGATTTTCATGAAACTTCACACGAATGTTGCTCTTGATGTCTAATTGATCTTAGCAAAATTCAGGTCGGCCGGAAATTCAAGATGGCCGCCATGGCTAAAAATAGATTTTTAAAATATAAGTTTGTAGCGACTACTTCTTGAAAACTATAAAAGATATTGATATGGGACTTTTTCTAAAATGATCAGTATAACATGATGGTTATCCGAGATGAATATTATTTTGATTCAATGTTAAACATGGCTGTCAGTGGCCATCTTTGTTTACATAGAGTTATATAATGAAAACTTGTAGCGACTACTCCTCTGAAACTACTTGACAGATTTTCATGAAACTTCACAGGAATGTTGCTCTTGATGTCTTATTGATCCTAGCAAAACTTCAGGTCGGCCGGAAATTCAAGGTGGCCGCCACGGCTAAAAATAGATTTTCAAAAAACAAGTTTGTAGCGACTACTTCCTGAAATCAAAATCAATCAGTAGAGCTTCAAGGTCATTGACCTCTTGTTTTTCTTTACTTTGTTGACATAAAAAGTTAAAAAATATTTGGGCCTCCAATGTTCATTTTGGGCCAGTGACTCAAAAATTTTACTTGCCCAAACAATTTTTTTCGGGCCAGCCTTCCGCTGGCCCTCATTTCAGGCACTGGCGGTCATATACCATTGGGGAGCATTTTTTTTACTCTTTAAAAAGCATGTAGTCTTTTATTTTTATCTATTAGCGCATTTTACCGTAATGCCTACAAATAAAGCAGGTGTTACACGAAACTGTATGAAAATAGAAGAGCGCAATACACACTTCAGCTGATGACGCGGGCTGTTTATACACAAAATCTGGCAGATGAAAGATGCTAAGAGTTTAAACTGCAATAACTTTTTATGCCCCCGAAAATTCATATAGTAATCACACCGTCTGTCTGTCTGTCCGGATTCCGCAGTTCGTGTCAGGACTATACCTTCAAAACCCCTGCATGGATTTTTGATTAACTTGGCACAAGTGATCACCATAACAAGACGATGTGTCGCGCGCAAAACCCAGGTCCGTACCTCGAAGGTCAAGGTCACATTTGAAGTTCATAGGTCAAAAACAGGTACGCAATTTTGTGTCCGGACCTTAATGTCACAACCCCTGCAGGGATTTTTAAATTACTTGGCACAGGTGATCACCTTAACAAGATGATGTGTCACGCGCAAAACCCAGGTCCGTACCTCAAATGTCAAGGTCACATTTGAAGTTCATAGGTCAAAAACAGGTACGCAATTTTGTGTCCGGACCTTAATGTCACAACCCCTGCAGGGATTTTTAAATTACTTGGCACAGGTGATCACCTTAACAAGATGATGTGTCACGCGCAAAACCCAGATCCGTACCTCAAAGCGCAAGGTCACACTTGCAGTTCATAGGACAAAAACAGGTACGCAATTTCGTGTATGGGATTTTTAAATAACTTGGCACAAGTGATCACCATAACAAGACGATGTGTCGCGTGCAAAACCCAGGTCTTCAAGGTCAAGGTCAAATTGTGTCCGGTCAGTAACTCTGGCATTCATGGACGGATTTTCAAATAACTTGGCACAAGTGCTCACCACAACAAGACGATGTGTCGCGCACAAAATCCAGGTCTGTGGCCCCAAGGTCAAGGTCACACTTAGAGGTCAAATCGTGTCGGTCAATAACTTTTGCATGCCTGGACGGATTTTCAAATAACTTGGCACAAGTGCTCACCACAACCAAACGACATGTCTTGCAAAAAATCCAGGTCCATGGCTCCAAGGTCAAGGTCAGACTTAGAGGTCAAAGGACACTTCTGGGGCAATTATCACTTACAGTGATATTTCTTGTTTATTACTAAATGGATTTTGATAATTTAAACTGCATTATTTTTGTTTTCCTTTCCTCGTTTGAATAGTTAATATGGATTAAATATTTTCCTATTAATCCAAAAAGGTCTGTCATGGTTACCAAAATTAAGCTATGTCAGCAAGCTTTTTTGTCTTCTGTTTTTGAAGAAACGCGATGAGTTTTATTGTCATGACTTGATCTGCGTCTGCATGAATCTTGGTTAAGTTTTGCGTTAAGGTCCACTTTTTTCAGTAACTCTTACAGCTACAGCTTTGAAACTTTGCATAGTTGTTCTACATCATAACATCACACAGCAAATCAAGTTTCATAATTCTGTTAAAAAACTTTTGCAAAAGTTATGTCCCTTTTTGAACTTAGCATTTTGGTTAAGTTTTGCATTAAGGTCCACTTTTTTCAGTAACTGTTACAGCTACGGTTTTAAAACTTTGCATAGTTGTTCTACATCATAACACCACACAGCAGCTCAAGTTTCATGACTCTGTTTGCATTTTGCAAAACTTATGCCCCTTTTTGAACTTAGAATTGTGGTTAAGGTCCACGAACAGATGAGCGTCAGGCACCCGCAGGCGGTGCTCTTGTTTTTTTGAGATAGCACGCTAAGTTGAATACTTTTCTATTACTTTTTTTGTCATAATTTTTTAGATGATTTTATTGTAAAATAAGCTATAGGTTATTACCATTATGCACATATCAGTGTTTTCCTCCACCAGTGGAAGAGGGGGTGTGTGGTGGGCGGTTGGCGGGGATACCCCGAGGATAAGACATTACCGATGAACATGGGGTAGGGAATTAGATGAACCTGGGACCAATACGGTCATATTAGATATTCAGAGAAACAGATAACCAGCGTATTTGCGTAAATACCCAATTAAAATTAGTGTATACCCAATTAAAATTTAAATGCAGGGTATCAAAAAGCATACAAAAAACCCTTTACGCAAATAAATTTTTGATCGTGCGTGTCGCATTTTCGCTCAATTTGTACAATGGGTTAATAATTTAGTAGTGTGTGACCGTCTACTTTCGGTTACAAAAGGCACAACCGCACATTCAGTATTTAAGACAAACCGTCCTATTCAGAAACGGTAAATTGGACGTTTGAAACGAGCTTTTCCAGCTCTACCACATTGTCTGGTTCTCGTCCCCAACTTTACAGTATACTGAACGGGAACCAGAGTATCGCGCACCTGACTTCAAAATCAAGCGTCTGGCGTTTTTGATGAAAAATGGCGAAGAGAGGTCGCAAAAAAGTAATTTGTCAACTATTTTCAACCATCAAGCTCTACGTCAGAAGCGCAGAACATAACTAGGTCAATACCGAACGATGTAATTGGCGACTCTGTGACTGACAGTCATGATATTGCGCTGAAAATCATCAATGAAATTGTGGAGAGTGCATTTTAGGTACTGAGCAGCTGAGTAGTTCTAAATAAGGCCAAATAAAATTATACCTGAGTTTACTGTAACCCGACCGACCCGCTGAAAACACCCCCGACTCATTTTTTTTTTATTGAAAAAAAAAAAAAAAAAATAAATAAATTATGTTCACGCTATCACGGCCGCCTCATGTGCTCATTGTCCTGCTAGTGGAACTGACCCTCTTCCGGACTTGCGAAAAATAAATTAAACTGTTTTACCCCTTTGCAATAATTGCAAGTGATTGGGAAAAGATCCAGTTGTTGCCATGCCTTTTGAAACAATAACACATGTATACACAATTTCATATTGTTATCTATTGTAGTTTTTAAAATACCACATTTTCCCATTCATCAAAGCTCATCGCCACCTTAAATTAACTTCGCCAAAAAATAAAATAAAAAAATAAAATAAAATAAAATGCCTACCTACCTACCCAATTTTTTTCAGCAATGTTACAGTAAACACAGGTATAATTTTATTTGGCCTAAGCCAAATTGAAATTTTTAGTTATATTTTCTTTCTATAGCCCATGCTTGACAATAAGTACAAAATGGTAAATATTGGTACACATTGACAATAATACCCAATTATATTTAGAAAATACCCAATTAAATTAAAATCAGTGGGTATCCGGAAAAAAAATACCCAATTAAAATTCAAAATACCCATTTTTTAAAAAAACTGTGGGTATTTACCCAATTGATGCAAAAGTTATCTGTTTCTCTGGATATTGGCAGACCCTATGGAATTAAGACGTACATGATGCTCCTAGTGCAGTAATTACAAAAGGGCAGGCAGATAAAATAACAACAAAAAAACTAATTACTTTTTTTATAGGCTACACCAGATAAGAAAAAAGAATGATGCATTAGGTCAAACAGAAGTTTTTTCCTACTTTCACTTTCGTTAGGGCTATAGACTTCACTTAGATAAATCAGCAAGCTCATTTTTCCGTGCTGGAAATTATTAGCACAGTTTATGCCTAAATCTGACTGGTTACGTAGTTGTTTTTCTGTTATTCTTGAGATGCCTATTTTTCAATAATTATCAAAGGTCGAAGCAGATCTTGGATCTTCAAAACAAAAACATGGCATTCCGTCATTGATCTCGGATTCATTCAAAACAAACATTGCATTTTGAAATGAAAACAGATGCACACATATTCATTACGACATGCGACGATAGTCTCTTTGCTCATCAAACAACACCGTCAAATTGCCATAATTGTTTAATTGCCCTACTTGTTAACAAATTGCTTCAATTGAATCATGATTGAATCGTGACGAAGGTCACCTGCCTGCACCCAAAATCCACTTGCCAGGGCGTCAGGCAACCATATTTCCGGAGCACTATATGGAACTGCAAGCCAAGCCCATGTTATTTAAAGACAGTGTATAATGATCTGTTTGTGCTCAGCTATTCACTTCTGCATTAAACCTTCAATACACTGATATTATATGATAAACAATTAAAAGCATGCATTCTGTTTTTCAACATTTGGTGATTCTCGACAAACATGACAAATGAAATAAGAGTTTTGGCTGTCACATGGCAGTATACTAATGAACCTAACAGTGGCAGTAATAACATGAAGTTGGAGAAAAGTATTTAACTCAAAATCTGTAAATTGTTAACTCTGAAATTTACTTGCCCATTCCAGTTTGCTGGTTGCCCAATTATTTAGACCCGAAGCTTTTATTTTATAAGGATATACTGTTTGTGGCTTCACGAGTATTAGACCACTTAATGATATAACTCTCACAGCACTTTTCTGAGAATTCTAAAAGCTGCTCTAATATGTACAATGTAACAACAATAATAGTATCGGAAACATACAAAGAGCGATGGGTTTCTTTTATATTTTGTCATATATTCTATGGTCCTTGTCACTCAGTATCGGGTTTGAGCCTTTGAGACTTGACCTGCCCGGAGCCAAGTTTTACCTGACCCTGGCAGGCGGACAGTCCTTAACCGAGCCCTGCATATGGTCAGTAATCGTCATATATATGCATTCTGTATCTCATATTCTGTAGTAGGAATATTAACACAAAACGGGAAAAAAAAATAGTTGAAAAATGAAAATAGAAATTATATTCTACGATGACAGACAACCATTTTGATGTTATTTTGTGCACTTCATGTGATTGTAGCGAAGTAAATAAGCACCAGCTAGGGTAAAATCACTCGACTTATAATGTTATTAAGTCAGACTCACGATCACTTTACCCTACCATGTAAGGCTCCTGTTCCAGGTATTATAGGGGCTGGTGTGGGAGGAACATCGGCAGCACATTTCCTGCGTGAGTTGTTTGGAGAGAGCGTAGAGATTGACATATTTGAGAAGCAGCATGTGGGAGGCAGACTGGCTCCCATCACCATCAGTGAGCACAACTACAATGCAGGGGGAACCATCATTCATCCAGAGAATATGTACATGCTCAACTTCACAGAGCTTCTCGGCAAGTATAGTCAAGTTAAAGTACTTTGATATTATTATTTTCCCCAAGGCTATGATTGCTGCTGGTTATAATAAACACTGAGTTCTATGGTACTGATGGTACATTGGCGATACATCATAATTCATTATCTTTTCTTGCATATCAGATGGGGAGGTCTTCATTTTGAATGTGTGCTGGAAAATCTTTTTGTAAACATCATGATTGTCAACAGTTACGTCGAAAACGTCAGCAGTTACATGTACATGATGTGATCTTGTAAACAAATGTGAAATTGTTGATAGATGGTGACACAATGTTAAGGGCATGCTAGCAAAAGAATTATGGGTATGAAGTTTAGACTACGGGAATTCAATCCTCCCTATAAGTGTTTAATCGGACATTACCCAGAGCTTCGTTCCGATCAAAATAGTTACAACTCCAGATGGTATTCCCTATCTTCACTGTAGACCCATAAATGATATTATATTCATGCATACCAGATACGATATATCCAGGTTTTACACAGTGTCTCACTGTCATTTGCTGATCTTACACATGGAGGCAGCTAACATTCACGCACATCTAAGAATTAGATGATGCTGTTGCATGACGTTATAGTGAAGTAAACAAGCACAACATTGATTTTCGGCATGTCAACACACAAAGTGTCAGTGGTATGCAAAAAATGCAAAAAATGAATCATTGAAATGAGCATGATGAGTATCCGGTTTAGATGGGGAAATTCTTATCCTCGTTATTACTGTTTTATCGGCACTGTGCACATTCTGATTAAACAGTTATTTTCGTGTTGGAATTCCTGATATTTTTCAGATACCCAGGGCTTTTTTGCGCAAAATATGGAAGAGGCCCCAAGGCTGTCCATTTTTTGGGGGGAAATATGCGCTTATTTCTCATTTTGATAGATATGTAAGATTTCATCAATTAAGTAAATATGACCATACTATGCTTTATATTTCCATCCATTATTTATTATAATTACTGACTTCTCAGTCAGAACTCTGAGAGACTGCAGCTTTCTGATTGGAAAACACTTCTGCCACAGGGAAAACAGCCAAGTTTTCAGTTGGGAAGAGGCCTTTTTAAAGCCCTGATACTCATGAAAGATTCAAATAGTATTTATAACCTTTTATTAATTAAACAGTAAGATCTTGTTTATACCAGTTTTACCTTAGTAAGATCTTGTTTATACCAGTTTTACCTTAGTAAGATCTTGTTTATACCAGTTTTACCTTAGTAAGATCTTGTTTATACCAGTTTTACCTTAGTAAGATCTTGTTTATACCAGTTTTACCTTAGTCGAATCAATACAAGATTAACTTTACAGTTGAGTTAAAATCTTGTGCTCTATTGGAACTGAGGCTTTGACCTTTGATAGAGCATGAGTTGGGTTTAATTATTAATGAATATTCTGATGCGGATATTATGTTTATACAGGGCTACAGCGTGACTTGAAGCCAGAGAGTGGACGACTTGGAATATTTGACGGAGAGAAGGTTTTGTTCACTACAAGTGATTACACGGCAGTCACAATTGCCAAGCTGTTCTGGAGATATGGGATGGACGTATACAACATCAAGAGTTGGGTCAGGGAGAAAGTACTGAAACACATGCATAGGTGGGTATGGTTGTCTGAAGGTTGAAGCATGGTGTTATATTTGATAAATATGTTCAATTTGGTGGTTTGTAACTGTTATGCTGGGACATTTTGCTGGCATTGGTGTTCAGGGTCTTCCACAGGGATAGTTTAAGGAGTAGTGGCATTTTAAACATTAGGGATGGTTATGGGAGAGGGGTAATGAAAACAAACAATGCTATTGGAGATGGGTAATTCATTTGTTCACAAAAAAAAACTAAAAAAGAATGGCATTTTAAAAGTGATTTGACTTTGTTGGTATACTTTAGAGACTACATGGCTTTTGTTGCGGATTGTTACTTTTTGACATTTTTTTATTTACAAGTGGTGCCACTATGCCTTATTGGCCTGGGAAAGACCCTGGTGTTGTTAGCTCGACTTTCAAAGAAAAGGCAACCTATTCTACTTGCTGCCACGGTGACTGTTAAACTTTAATGTTAAGCTCATGTAACCGGGTACAGGTATATGGTGAAATAATCGAATCCTAACCGCATTTCCTTGATAGCTTAGTGGTTAGAGCGCTGGTACGGTAAACCAGAGACCCTGGGTTCGAGTCCTGGTTGAGGAACGATTTTTTTCACCACCTGTTATATTTGGGGGCTTGTCCAGGATGCAGGACAGTGTCTGTTAGCATGAACCAGTATGAAAATAAGTCTGACAGCCGGCCTGGAGTTAACTCCACTGGAAATTCGGGGACGAATTTCAATCTGGTGGAGGTGTAAGGTCCCGGGTTCGACCCCCGGTCTGGCTGCACATTTTTCTAGCCCTGTGACATTTGGTGATTCTGGCAGGACCGTGACTGAGTAAACTCCGAGAAACATGCAAAGATTCTCTGCACCCTGTCCCAAAGAAATTCCAGGACTATTTCAATCTGTAGGGGGAGTATGTCACGGTTCATACATATCTAACAGGTAGATTGTTGTTGCATTGTCTGGCCGGTTAGCTCAGTCGGTAGAGCATCGGACCGGTAGTCCGAAGGTCCTGGGTTCGAGCCCCGGTCTGGCTGCACATTTTTCTAGCCCTCACATCTCAGAAACCACTTAAATAAATTCACTTTACACATGTAGGCACTTTCATAAGAGGAACTTGTACAGACTGAGTTCTATGGTACATTGGCGATACATCATAATTCATTATCTTTTCTTGCATGTCATGAAGTTTAACAGAATTATGTTCTTTTCTCAACTTAGAATATATTCAAATATTCTGTTTCTGATCATATCTCCAAATCTCCTTGAAGGACTTCAATAAAGCTTGATAAATAGTCACTGTCATAAAAGAAAATCATGCAGACACGGTCCATAACGAGTCTTCGAATTAACCCACTAGCCCAAAGCCCGGGGCTAGTAAATTGTGATTCGGTGTAGGGATTTTTTTAGAATTTATATAGTTGGGCTATTAAAAGGAAAATGTACGGGTTTTCATTGAGTTTATAAGAATTCGGACTAGTGACATAAAATTTTTAATTCTAAGACTGCATAACTCTATTTTATATTTAAGCAGAATTATGCCCCTTTTTTACTTAGACATTTATTCAGTTAAATTTCAAAAAAAAAATCAACAAAGCCTTGAAAGTTGAGCATCTGACAGCTCTTGTATTGATAAATGTTCAGCTTGGTGGTTTGTAACAGTGCTTTTATGTTAGAACATTTTGCTGGTTTTTAGCTGTACTGATCAAAGATAAACAGAGCTTATGCCGTGGTGCGGTGTCCGTCGTCCATCCATCTGTCCGTACAGCTCTCATATATTACATGTAGCCCTGGGGTCATATTGGCCCTGCCCTGCACCTTCATTCTGTATTTGGTCTTATCAAACTTTGTCAGTGTCTTTATATCAATGTTGTTAACACGACAGAGGCCACTATCTTGAACAATTTTAACCAAACTTGCACAGATTGTATATGACTAAGATTTCGAAGAAAGAAGTTCAATAATGTGCCAGTATCAGGTGATCCATTTAGGACCATCTTGGCCCTCTTCTATAAACTATGACTATGACTAAACCTTGTAAAGTATTACTAAACCATGTGAACTATGACTATGTCTAAACCATGTGAACTATGACTAAACCATGTAAACTGTGACTAAACTACAGAGCCCCAGATAAGCACTGGCTTGATTTGCTTAAATACCCACCTATATTTTTGTCAATTGGGTATTTTAAAATACAACTGAATAAAAAAAAGTAATTCACT
This sequence comes from Cyrtodaria siliqua, assembly GCA_037043455.1. NCBI lineage: Eukaryota > Metazoa > Mollusca > Bivalvia > Adapedonta > Hiatellidae > Cyrtodaria > Cyrtodaria siliqua. The sequence goes on from JAWPHD010003982.1 coordinate 9,852, forward strand.
CATCAAATATTTCGTTAATTGGGTATCAACACAAAATAGTACAAATAGGTACTTACAATAGTGTACTTTTCAGATTTTTATGTTGTGTGTTGTATGATAGTCTCTGTTGTGGCTTCTATTTCACATGAATTCTTAATTTGAAATGATATTTACATCTTGCCTGAACAAATTAACGGTAAACAGTGATTGAATTGATTGATCATGTTGATTGAATTGGGTTTTAAGGCGCACCAACACATGAGAGGTTATATGGCGCCTAACAGGCATGAACATGCCAGGCTCATCTTCCATCGAGATAAAACATGGGAAATGGGCCTAAAACCTTCTCACCCTGAACTGCAGAGTTGCTGCAAATTCTATCATAGAAACTCCTTTACGCTGGAAACATAAACTGTAACTTCAAACTATGTTTTAACCTATTGTTTTATTTTCGCTGAATAGTTTACATGATTCAGATTTATTCATCATCATCATCATCATTATTGACGACAATTAGCCACGGATATTTAGTTTTCCAGTCTCTAATGGTTTAAGTAACAACACGATTGCCGTCGGTTTTGTTACTGATGACAAAATATTGTTTAATACATCGTGAACAATTGGAATTGACGGGTGAATACATATGTCGATTAATTCCTCTATAATTCCCGAAACAACCCCGTCACCATCTAATGGTTTGGGAATTCCAAAAAAAAACTACAATTTTGTTTTGCTGTGTATTTATACTGGCCTTTTTATGACCTCTTTTGACGGACGCCATTTTACACAAACGCTTGAAAATTACCAAGCCATGTAGTGATCTAGACTTTATTTTATATTGGACTGGTTTACGAAATTACTATTTGTTCTATAGCGACATACTGTTAAATACTCCAGTAAAGTCTACTAGACGGGTTCGCTAATTAACCGGGAGAATACAGAATGACGAAGATTTGTTTACATTCTACGAAAGTCGGATTGCAATAATGGAAAACAGTTTGTACGCACACATTTTTTAAATAATTGCTTAAATGGGATTTCATATGCTTTTTGGTACCCTTGATTTTAATTTCAATTGGGTTTTTCATTGTTTTAATTGGGTAATTACGCAAATACGCAGCTTATCTGGGGCTCTGAAACCATGTAAACTATTACTAAACTATGACTAAACCATGTAAGCTATTGACTATGTCTAAACCATGTAAACTATGAATATGACTAAACCATGTAAACTATGACTAAACCATGTAAACTATGACTGACTAAACCATGTAAACTATTGACTAAACCATGTAAACTATGACTAAACCATGTAAACTATGACTGACTAAACCATGTAAACTATGACTGACTAAACCATGTAAACTATGTCTATGAGGTGTCATATGTTATAGAATGAAACATGAATGTCGCAGTGCAAAACTCGCCATAAACCGCAGTGACTAAGCTCTCAGATTTTAAAGGAAGAAAAGTGGGAATAGCCGTATAAAATTCGCCGATTTCATGATTGTAAAGATGGAAAGAAGTTTCTTCCAGATGATGCAAACTAGGTAAGATACAATACACAGCCGCATTTGAAAACAATTAGTTTTCTCAAAATCGAAAATTTCAATAAGTAACTAATGAATACAGCATGATGGTCAGCTATAAGGTATCAGGCCATACTTAAACAAATATTTGTTTGCTGTTTCCCAACCCAGGATTTCGTAAATGGGTATTTAGGTAGGTAGGTAGGTAGGTGACTTTTTATTTTACAAACAGCAAACCAAAAATATTTTATGGTCGGCCCCATTGATTGAGATAAATGGTCAGTAATATGACAAGTCCATGTTATAAATTTGAGTGGACAAGTGCTTCCATTTGCATTCCAAATGTATTTATTATTTTAATTTATTTAATGTATGCTTGCCTGCATTTGGAGCTTCTTCATGTGGCCAGTACAGACAACTATGTTTTGAGCCGCAATAAACAACATTATCATGCAGATATGCACCTTTCTGCCTACCGTAATAAAGGAGTGACCTAATAAACTTTGCTTTATTAGGCACTTACCAATAAAGCAAATCAATGTGGAATCCCTCAGCATTTATTGTATGTAACGTTATCTGAAGTCGTGTACGTAACGTTATCTTACGTCATAAAACAAACAAAAAGCAACAACATGGTGGCATCCTCGATAAGCATAACATTCTGTGAAATAGATAATAATAGTAATTCATACAGAAAATGTGGATAATCTACATGATAAATAGAATATTATGTCAGTGCCTTTTATTATCAAGTTTATTAGGCTCGGAACGAAAACGAGGAATGGTTCGGCATAGCCTCGCCATTCTTTTCGAAGCCTCGCCTAATAAACTGGATAGTAAAAGGCACTGACATAATCTTCTCTATTTACCTTTCTGTTAAACTGTAATCAGAAGATTATTTGATAATAAGTGTATGGAATGGTTCCCAGATTTCCCCTCTAAGAGTAGGACATGGTTCCCAGATTTCTCCTCTACCAGATTTCTCCTCTAAGAGTAGGACATGGTTCCCAGATTTTCCCTCTAAGAGTAGGACATGGTTCCCAGATATCCACTCTAAGAGTAGGTAATGTTCCCAGATTTCCCCTCTAAGAGTAGGACATGGTTCCCAGATTTCCACTCTTAAGAGTAGGACATGGTTCCCAGATTTCCACTCTAAGTCTAGGGAACGGTTTCCACATTTCCCCTCTAAGAGTAGGGAATGGTTCCCAGATTTCCCCTCTAAGAGTAGGACATGGTTCCCAGATTTCCCCTCTAAGAGTAGGACATGGTTCCCAGTTTTCCCCTCTAAGAGTAGGACAGACATGTTTCCCAGATTTCCCCTCTAAGAGTAGGACAAGGTTCTCAGATTTCCCCTCTAAGAGTAGGATATGGTTCCCAGATTTCCACTCCAAGAGTAGGGAATGGTTCCCAGATTTCCCCTCTAAGAGTAGGACATGGTTCCCAGATTTCCACTCTAAGAGTAGGACATGGTTCCCAGATTTCCACTCTAAGTCTAGGGAACGGTTCCCAGATTTCCCCTCTAAGGGTAGGGAATGGTTCCCAGATTTCCCCTCTAATAGTAGGCATGGTTCCCAGATTTCCCATCTAAGAGTAGGACATGGTTACCAGATTTCCCCTCTAAAAGTAGGACATGGTTCCCATATTAGGACATGGTTCCCATGCAGATTTCCGCTCTAAGAGTAGGACATGGTTCCCAGATTTCCCCCCTCTAAGAGAAGGATATGGTTCTCATATTTCCCCTCTCAGAGTAAGACGTGGTTCCCAGATTTCCCCTCTAAGAGTAGGACATGATTCCTAAATTTCCACTCTAAGAGTAGGGAATCGTTTCCAGATTTCCCCTCTAAGAGTAGGACATGGTTCCCATATTTCCCCTCTAAGAGTAGGACATGGTTTCCAGATTTCCCCTCTAAGAGTAGGACATGGTTCCCATATTTCCCATCTAAGAGTAGGACATGGTCCCAGATTTCCACTCTAAAGAGTAGGGCATGGTTCCCAGATTTCTTCTCTAAGAGTAGGACATACTACCCAGATTTGCACTCTACGAGTAGGACATGGTTCCCAGATTTCAACTCTAAAAGTCGGGAATGGTTCCCGGATTTTCACCCTAAGAGTAGGGAATGGTTCCCAGATTTCCCCTATAAGTGTAGGGAACGGTTCCCAAATTTCCCCTCTAAGAGTAGGGAATTGTTCCCCGATTTCCCTTCTAAGAGTAGGGAACGATTCCCGGATGTCCACTCTAAGAGTAGGGAATGGTTTCCAGATTTCTCCTCTAAGTGTAGGGAACTGTTCCCAAATTTCCCCTCTAAGAGTAGGGAATTGTTCCCAGATTTCCCTTCTAAGAGTAGGGAACGGTTCCCAGATTTTCACTCTTAAGATAAGAGTAGGACATGGTTCCCGATTTTTTAATGTAAGAGTAGTATCACAATTCCTGAATTTCTCATCTCCTGAGCTTTAAAACAACGATACAAATAAACAATTCTATTTAAGGGACACAATCGTGGCAATCTTGATTTGTTTAAAACTCACAGCTTCCAGTTAGCTTTTCTACATAGCTTGTATATTTGCAGTAATTAATAATTATTATAATAGTTCAAATCAAGTTGTGTTTACATATTACTGTCGATTATATTGCACAAATAATAAACTAAAAAAAAAAAGGTTTGGTAGAATAACGAAGACATTTGAAAACCCAAAATTTTATTTAATGATATGCAAACAGCTGGTTTAAAGTTACAATGATACTGGATTATTAAATCAAAGTGTTGCTGTAATGCTTTATACAAACTTCAAGATTGTCGTTTGTCCCTTTAAACTGTAAAAAATATAATTAAAAAAAATCAAATTTTGTACTTTTCAGTTATGACAATCATCATACTGTGTTTTCAGGCTGTATGATCTACAGAGGGACGGCCATGCTTTCTCTTCTGTAGAGGACCTTTTAAATGCCATGGACCCATCATTGGTCGAGTTTTCCAAGAAGTCAACCAGAACACTACTGAAGGAGGAGGGATTCTCTGACCTGTTTATTGACGAGCTTGTTAATGCAGCCATCAGAGTGACTTATGGACAAACAACTGAGGCTCATGGATGTTTAGGTATAAAACTCGCTTCACGGGTGACGGGGTACATCTTGTGAGGGTCTATGTCCGACTTACAATTGACAAATAATGATATTTTCTATTCTTAAGTTTTAAAGCATAATGAATGTCTCCTTATTTACAAGGAAATATATTCTGCATAGTAATAAATGCTATTCTCGGTTTATACACACCAGAGTTATTTTAAGGATTTTACGCCCGCATACCTTCAAAATCAACGGTTAATTAAAATTTTAGACGTTAACAGTACTGAGCTTACACAATATTTTGATTGACGACATTTGTATCGTGAAATCTCGGAGGAGGTAAAATAAAAATGATCAAATTCCCTATTTCATTTTACCGTCAGAGGGTTTGTAAAACGAACAAATAGAAAAGGCCCTGTTATAAAAAACACCTTTACTGGATATGTAATCTGTATCATCTACAATAAGGTTGAAAATAAACAAATTCTGGCTTCCACAAGCATTATCTAGTAAGTCTCGGTACCTTGTTGGATCATTGGCTGACATTATCACATTCACATAGATATACATTTAAAATATCTTGATGAAAAAAACAAGTCTGGACTTGAGATTAGATTTGATCAATGACGTACGAAAGTGAATCTCCTAGCTAACTGAAATCGGGGTGGTGGCTTGGTGATAGGGTGCTCGCCTTGCACCCAGGAGGTTGTAGGTTTAATCCCAAGTTTGGTCACACTAAAGACTTCATAAACACTAGTTCTAGTACGTAGTTCCCTTACATGACATTCAGCATACATTATACAGAGTAATTGAAGGACTGGTTGGCCCAGTGTCTGTATAATTTGACAGGGTGGGGTATCATGTCATGTGTCTAGGTTGTGGTATTCCAGTGTGGCAGCACTATAAAGTTGAGCATTGAGCTCACTGCTACAAGTAGACACTGTCGTGATATGACTGAAAGATTATTACAAGCAATCTTAAACCCAGTACATGTATGCATGCATACATACGTATGACGTACCTTAAAATCCTATCCATTCCACACACAAAAAAGGGATCCTAAAATAGGACAAGCATCCCTTTTTTGATTAGACAGGTGAATAACTCAGACCCAGTTGGACTTCATGTGGTTGTTTTTTCTCAATCTACTGACAACAATAATTATTATGATAATGTTGAACATCAAATTAAAATTCTGTTTTTATTGGTTTATAGGTGCAACTGCAATGGTAGCGTTTGACGCAGGTTTGTGGAGTGTAGCCGGGGGCAACCATCAAGTACCAAAGGGTCTGTTACAAAAGGCAGGGGCAAATCTTATACAAGGGGAAGTATGTACAAGTTTTTTGTTAAATTCATTTTTGTCTTGTTTTTGTGTCGCCTGCGTAGCATGGCAGACACTTAGGGATCACTGTCGTTTGTCATCGTTGTCCGTCACACTTTAACCTGCAACCTAACCTTGGCCATAGCTTAAAAAGTATTTGACATATGTTCATGAAACTTCACATACATCTTCATCTTAATCTAAGGAATGCCTTTACACATGTACTATAACTCTGACTTTCATTTTGACAGAGTTATGCCCCCTTCCATAAAACGTTAACCTGCAATCTAACCAGGTTCATAACTGGTCATAACTTGAAAAGTATTTGACCTATGTTCATGAAACTTCACACACATATTCATCTGTTGTTATGCATGTCCAATAACTCTTGACTTTCATTTTGACAGAGTTATGCACCCTTCCATAAAACTTTAACCTGCAACCTAACCAGGCTCCTAACTGGCCATAACTTGAAAAGTATTTGACCTATGTTAATGAAACTTCACACACATATTCGTCTTAACTGAAGGAATGTCGTTACACATGTCCAATAACTCTGACTTTCATTTCAGCAGAGTTACACCCCTTTTCGTAAAATTGTTAACCGGCAACCTAACCAAGCTCATAACTGGCCATAACTTGAAAAGTATTTGACCTATGTTAATGAAACTTCACACACTTATTCATCTTAACTGAATGAATGTTGTTATGCATGTCCAATTACTCTGACTTCCATTTTGGCAGAGTTATGTCTCCTTTTCATAAAACGTTAACCTGCAACCTAACCTTGCTCATAACTTGGCAAAATATTGACCTATTGTCATGAAACTTTATACAGTTCTTCCTTATCTTTATCCAATGCAGATTTATGCCTCTTTCATGAACTTTAACACTTTAAAATAAAAAAGCTCCATAATTATTCCGCTCCGCAAAGTGTGGGGGGAGTAGACGGGAGTAGACTGGAATCACCTTATCCGTCCGTCTGTCCTTAGACTTAATTCTTATCCTGGCTATTTCTCAATAACTCCTTCTTAGAATTTCGCAAAACTTGCTAGGAATTGAGTTATGGCCCTTTGTATTTCTAATATATATATATATATATAATACGAAATTCTTGTCCGGGCTGTTACTCTAAAACTCCTTGTTAGAATTTAGCGAAACTTGCTAGGAAATATCAATATCAAGTGGAGATTTGCATACTGTCATGACATTCCGATTCAATAATTTTCCACTGAGTTATGGCCCTTTGTATTTTTAATGCATTTCATACTTGGTAGTGAAATAGTGAATAGTGCTAGGAAGTATCAATATCAAGTGCAGATGTGCATACTGTCATGACGTTCCGGTTCAATAATTTTCCACTGAGTTGTGGCCCTTTGTATTTAATGCATTTCATACTTGGTAGTCAAATAGAAAATTCTTGTTCTGGCTATTTCTCTAAAACCCCGTGTTATAGTTTCGTGAATCTTGCTACAAAGCATCAATATCAAGTGGAGATGCGCATATTGTCGTGACGTTCTGGTTGATAATTTTCCACTCAGTTATAGCCCTTTGTATTTTTAATGCATTTCATACTTGGTAGTTAAATAGAAAATTCTTGTTCAGACTTTTTCTCTATAATGTATGTCTATATATCTTATAGGAAGAAAGTCTTGTATGTTTACCCACCCACAAACAAGTCGCCAGCGGGGGGTATTTGTCCACCTCCAGCGACAGTTCTAGTTGCACCCCGCGTCTTCAAACTTTATTGTTCGATAGTACTTTGTGAAATAAGTACACGGCAGGCAACACAAGTGTTCCGTGGAACACCCAGTTTCTGTTGTTTTTATCTCTTTTTCTCGGGAACTGTATGTGCTAGATAAAACAGATTAAAGCATAGTTATATATTGTATTTCCCAGTACTGGTTCTACCCAGGAAAAATGGGTGGTCTGCCTCCATCACAAAAAAATCAACCTTCATATATAACTTCGCATGAGTTAAAAATGACGTAAAACACAATACAAACAAACAAACAAACAAATATTGGTTAAATGGCGGAGGGACTACAAACCTTAAAACTACACACACACACTTTAATGCTCGATACAAAAATGTCCGGATTACCTCGTTATCCTTTAAAAAAGTATCATATTACACTCTACTGTAACTAGGTAACCACATAATTATTTTCTTCTGTTGCTAGGTAACCACAGTGACCCTGGTCAACGAAGGGTCACCACCGGTCTACCAGATTGATTATCTACCGGGAAAGTCAAAAGACGAGGACGACTTGAAAACCAAGGAATATGACATCGTAATTGTGGCAGCGCCATTTTATAAAGGAATGTCAAACATAAAGTTTGAAGACTTCCAGAGTGATATATCACCTGTGGACAATGACTTTCATCTGACAGTTACATCATTTCTAGAAGGACGGCCAAACACCTCATATTTCGGTATAGACAGTATAGCTGACTTTCCAAACATTTTAACAAACAAAAAAGATACATATTTCACTGCGATAGTAAAGCAAAAGGCTGTGTCCGGAGAGGAACCCGCTAAACCTGTGTATAGGATTTACTTTAATCAAGGCCCATCAGCAGATCAGCTAAATCAGCTAATCCCAGAACGGACAGATATGAGTGTTGTAAACTGGATGGCTTACCCTGAGTATCCGTCATCTGCAAATTTGCCTTCGTTTACACTACACGACCAAATGTATCACTTAAATGCAATAGAAATGGCCGCTTCCTGTATGGAAATGAGCGCAATCAGTGCCAAAAATATAGCCTTGCTCGCTTATTATAGGTATACGGGACAATATGATAAAATCGATGAAATAATGCCAGAATCGAATGACCATGAAAAATCTGAACTGTAGTAAATAAACACTGGGCTGTAACTCGATTAATTTAGAAACAAGTTTAATATTTTCAAGAAAACAATTATTTCCCTTTGATTATATACAGAGTAAGCGTTCATTCATCTTACTTTTGGTATAAATTATTATGATACTTTTATAAAAAAAATGATCTTATCTTTAATATTAAGAATAGTTCTGCAGCAATTAAAACCAAGCAATAAATCCTTTCAACTGACAACTTGACATTCTGATAAATAATGATGGCATCTTTAGGTATGACTGCCCTAGATTCAATTAATTCATAATTTTGATAGAGCATCATCAAAAAGAACTGACCAATCAATGACCAGAAATAAGACATACCAATACATTCTGGTAGGTGATAAACTCGGTCTTTATCCTTGATGTTCAACCAAGTTTATTGTTAAAATTAAGGTATCTACAGTAAAATTCTTTTAAAACTCTGCATATTTCACGCACATTCATGCATACTGATTCAATATATGTATCTTTTACTCAGCCAAAGATTTTTATTTGCTATAGAACCTAAGGATAAAAACCGAGTAACACAAATTTTATCGCCTACTGAAAATAAGATTCTCAATATCGCTAATTATGAATTACCAATATGAGCTTGCATACAGTATTTCTAAACATTTCGTAATAGAAATAATGGCAAATTAGTTTGCAGCAAAGATAAAAGAACCAACGAAAAATATCTTGTGTTACAAGAAATTCTGATTTTGATATAAAACTGATTTAAAAAAAGATGAAAATGAAAAAAATCACACCTCAAACTGTAATAAAAAATACATTCCTGACTGGTTCAGAAGAGTTTATTATATCTTCCCAGTGAGATAGTGGATTTTATGATTAAAATGAAACCTTATATTTTCATTGTTTTTATTTCACATGCGAAAATATAACATATTTTCACTTACAATGACGTCTGACATGCAAACTGTTGACGTTATTGACGTTATTGTTTTGGCGTATTATATTTTTTCTGCATAAGTTTCAAGGCTGTTAGTATATAATAAATAGAATATTTGTTGGTTTATCGTGAATATAGGATTTATGTTCATCTTGAAGTGAGAAATCTGCTAAAGCACTCGTGAAAATATAAGTTTTCTCACTTCTCGATAAAAATAAATCCTATATTCACTCAAAACAAACAAATATCCTCCATTTCTTATAAAGCGGCTGGGTTTAAAATATTATTTAATTTTGAAAGCTTCAATCTTAAAGGGACATACGGCAATCTTGAAATTGTTATCAAGTATTAAAACACACATCTCGATGTATTACCCAGTATCATTTTGACTTTAAACATGCTTGCTTATAATTAATACAATTTTATGTTTTCATTTTTAGCTCTTATGTCATGGCAACGTGTCCGTCGTCGTCGTCGTCTGTCCATCCGTTAACATTTTCTTCAAAAAACTTCTCTGAAACCGCTTAACAGATTTTGACCAAATTTGGTCTAAAGCTTCCTTATAAGGTCCTCTCTCAAGTTTGTTCAAATGGTGGCATTGGGGTCAAATTTGGCCCCGTCCTGGGGCTTATCAGTTTTATTAAAAATCTTTTAGAAAATCTTATTTTTCCAAAACTGCAAGACCTAGAGGTCTGATATTTTGCATGTAGCGTTGTCTTATGATCCTCTATAAAGTTTGTTCAACTGATGACCATATCATAAAGTGGTCTGCCCTGGTGATCACATTTTTTACATAGAGTTATATAAGGAAAACATAAAAAATCTTCTCCGAAACTACAAGACCTAGAGGTCTGATATTTTGTATGCAGCATTATCTTATGGTCTTCTGCCAAGTTTGTTCAAATGATGACCCTGGGGTCATAAAAGGCCCCGCCCCAGGGGTCAGATGTTTTACATAGAGGTATATACGGAAAACCTTAAAAATTCTTCTTCTTTGAAACTACAAGAACTAGAGGTCTAATATTTTGTATGTAGCATTGTCTTATAATCCTCTTCCATGTTTGTTCATTGTGCATTTCATTGCCCTTTTCCGGTTGAAAGATTTTTGGCAGAGTTATGGCCCTTTAAAGGTTTTAATACACAAACTTTGTCCAGACTAGTCTCTTCTGAATTCCTGGCTGGATTTCAGCGAATCTTGGCTGGGATGATGAGTGCCAAGCTTAGTTGTACATATCATCACCGTGTACCGGTTGAATGATTTTTGGCAGAGTTATGTCCTTTTAAGGTTTTAATACACTATCTTTGTACAGACAAGTTCTATTGAACTTCTGGCCGGATTTCAGCGATACTTGGCAGAGGTGATCAGTACCAAACCCAGTTGAGCATATCCGGTTGAATGATTTTCGACATAGTTCTGGCCCGTTATACACAAACTTTATCTTTAGCCAGTAGAGCGTCCACAAGCCCTCTTGGGCCTCTTGTTCCTTCTTATTCTACCATAGGTTTAAATCTAGTATTGGTGCACTATAATCACCAGTTGGTAATATGCAAATAATGATTTGCTTATAATTAATATTAATGATTGAACGAATGGAAGTTATATGAAAAACTAGCGGGACGTCACAAGTTTTTAAAAATCAAGATTGCCATATGTCCCTTTAAGAATATTTACCTTATAGAGCAAGTTAAAATAATAAAAATGTTTAATACCAGTCTGGTTTTACTTAATTTATGACTTTTTGGCTGGCAAGAATACTTACTAGAAAGAGAGAGAGAGTGCAGAAGGCCAATTGATGTGGGGGCAAATTTACCAATCATGGTAGTGGTGCTTTAATTGTATTTTAGTCTATTATTTTTCATGTTATTTAGTTTAAACAATATTTTTATTCTCAAATGTATACAATTATTATGGTTACACAATATTATAATAAATTTAACACAATTTGAAAACGTGGATTCGGAAAAAAGCTTTTAGCTTATATCAATCCGTTTCCATAATTACATAATGTTATGAAACGAAGATATTCAGAAGTCTATACAATCATGAACCAATAGAAATATTAAAATAGTTTTTAGTTAAGGAATTTCAGATAATAAAAAGAATGGATGAATAAAGAAAAAGGTAGATAGAGTTGGAGAAGAGTGTTTGTTGTGTGTTTTTCTCGTTTTGGTCGCCCAAATAGGCATTATTTATTCGAGGTTAGTTTATTTCGAATCGTTTTGTGCTGATAATATATTTCTGTACAGCTTTGAAAATTGAAATATTTGTTTCATTAGGTGTGTGGGGGATGCCCTCTAAAAGTTGGGTAGTTCATGTTATTTGATACCTTGTTTGTTATTGAGAGCCATTAAATAATGATAACATATTTGTGTCACTCATTATTGTGTCTAGAGATACAAGGTATGCCTTAACCTGCAAACCTTACCTTGGCCATAACTTGAAAAGTATTTGATGTATTTTCATGAAACTTCACACACATCTTCATCTTACCTCAAGGAATATCAGTTGGACTGACTTTCATTTCGGCAGGGGGGCGTCCGTGGCCGAGTGGATAGAGTCTCTGACTTGCAATCATTTGCCCCTCATCGCTGTAGGTTCGATCCCTCAGGGGCCTAGGAATCTTTATGTGAGGAAGCTATCCAGCTGGCTTGCGGAACGTCGGTGGTTCTTCCCAGGTGCCCGCCCGTGCACGAAAATTGCCCAGAGGCGCACCTGGGGTCTTCCTCCACCAGTGGAAGCTGGAAAGTCGCCATATGACCTTAGCTGTTGGTGCGACTATAAAATCCAATTCAATTCAATTCATTTTGGCAGATTTATTTCACTTTTCATGAAACTTCAACCTGCAACCTAACCAAGCTCATAACTGACCATAACTTGAACAGTATTTGACCGATGTTCATGAAACTTCACAAATATCATTTTACCACAAGGAAGGTCGTAACATGTGACCAAAACTCTGACTTTCATTTGGGAATAGTTATTCCCCTTTCCATGAAACTTTAACGTCCAGCAACCTAACCGAGCTTTGAACTGGCCATTACTTGAAAAGTATTTTACTTGTTCATGAAACTTCACAAATATCATTTTACCACAAGGAAGGTCGTAACATGTGTCCAAAAAATCTGACTTTCATTTGGGCATGGTTATTCCCCTTTCCATGAAACTTTAACCTCCAGCAACCTAACCGAGCATTGAACTGGCCATTACTTGAAAAGTATTTGACATATGTTCATGAAACTTCACAAATATCTTCATGTTATCCCACTAAATGTTGTTGCACATGTCCAATAACACTGAATGACATTTTGGCAGAATTATGCCCTTTTTAATAAAACCTAAAGTAGCCTACCTCATAACTTGGTAAAATACTGACCTATGGTCATGAAACTTTATACAGTTCTTCCTAAAAAACAAACAAATTCAAGTGAAAATGAAGCATGCTAGTGTTGCAGATTAATGGACAATTATCAGAGTATGTGGTCATCATTGACCATGAGCTTGTGGGTAATGTTGATACAGACAAGAGAAGTACTGTATTTATCTTCAGAAAAACTGAACAAGACAGAAAGAATCAACAAATGGTGATATGTTTGAAATTTAAATAAACCTATATTTTATCATATATCTATAAAGTCTATGATGTTAGGTTATGCAGAAAATAAAAAAATAATAAAAGTAAATATATATAAATGTTTTAAAAGATAGCCTTTTAGTATAATTTTTAGCTCGACTATTCGAAGAATAAGAGAGCTTATGTAATCACCTCGGGGTCGGCGTCGGCATTGGCGTCGGCGTCCCACATCAAGGTTTGCGTGTAAGCTGTGTTTACAAGTCTATATCTCTTACATTTCTTATCCTACCACAACCAAATTTGTTCATAGGCTTCCTTGTAGCATTATCTTAAGGGCTGCATAAGCAATTTTGGTTCCTGTAACCCATGGGCTCTCATGGAACGCAAATTATGATAGCCCATAAAATGTGCCCCATTTCACATCAAATTTTGCGTGTAAGCTGTGTTTACAAGTCTATATCTCTTACAATTCTTACCCTAGCACAACCAAATTTGGCCATTAGCTTCCTTATAGCATTATCGTAAGGGCTGCTTAAGTAATTTTGGTTCCTGTAACCCCTGGGCTCCCATGGAACCCAAATTCTGATAGCCCTTAAAATATGTCTGTTTCACATCAAATTTTACGTGTAAACTGTGTTTACAGGTCTATATCTCTTACATTTATTGTCCTAGCTGAACTAAATTTTGGAATTGGTTTCCTTATAGTATGTTGTAAAGGGTTGGATAAGTAATTTTGTCTTCTGCAAATTCTGGGCTCCCATGGAACCCAAATTGTGATGGCCCATAAAATGTGCAATAAATGCAGATCTAGGTTTGCATGTAAGCATGTATATATATCTATAATTTTTGTTTGGGATTTGTTATAGCATTATGCATCTTATTACTTCACCCATATTGGGTCATGGGCTCCCTCCTCCCCCCACCCCCTCTACCCCCGGCCCCCACTCCCCTCCACACCTTTTATTTATTTATTTTTTTATTTATTTTTTACATATTTCTGTGTTGTTTTAGTCAATTCTTACACATATATGTTGCAACCCTCCCCCCTCCCCACCACCCGCCTCTCATCCCATCACCCCACCCACCACGCCCCACACTTGAATTATTATTATTTTTTTTAAAAAATATTTCTGTGTTGTTTTAGTCAATTCTTACACATATATGTTGCAACCCTCCCCGCCCCCACCACCCCACCCCCCTCCTCTCACCCCATCACCCCCCCCCACCCCGCCCCCGACTTGAAACTTTTTTTTTTTTACATATTTCTGTGAGCTTTTGTCAATTCTTACACCTATGTTGCAACCCTCCCCCCACCCCCCGCCTCTCACCCCATCACCCCACCCATCACACCCCACACTTGAATTTTTATTTTATTTTTTTTAAATATTTCTGTGTTGTTTTAGTCAATTCTTACACATATATGTTGCAACCCTCCCTGCCCCAACCACCCCACCCCCCGCCTCTCACCCCATCACCCCCCCCACCCCCACCCCGCCCCAGCAGACTTGAAACTTTTTATTTTATTTCTGTGTTGTTTTAGTCAGTTCTTACACATATATGTTGCAACCCTCCCCGCCCCCCACTCCTGCCTCTCACCCTCACCCCCGCTCCACACCACCCCTCCACCCCACCCCACCCCCACTTGAAACTATTATATTTTTTTTTACATATGTCTGTGTTGCTTTTGTCAAATTTTACACATATATGTTGCAACCCCCCTCCCCCACCACCCCTCTCACCCCATCACCCCCCCGCCCCACCCACCCCTCTCACCCCACCACACTTGGAACATTTTTCTTTATTGTTTTAGTCAATTCTTACACACATATGTTGCCCCCTCCCCCCCACAACCCACTCCCACCTCTCACCCCCACTTGAAAATCTAATTTTGTTGTTTGTTTTTTCTGTGTTGTTTTAGTCATTTCTTACACATATATGTTGCAACCCTCCCCGCCCCCCACTCCTGCCTCTCACCCTCACCCCCGCTCCACACCACCCCTCCACCCCACCCCACCCCCACTTGAAACTATTATAATTTTTTTTACATATGTCTGTGTTGCTTTTGTCAAATTTTACACATATATGTTGCAACCCCCCTCCCCCACCACCCCTCTCACCCCATCACCCCCCCGCCCCACCCACCCCTCTCACCCCTCTCACCCCACCACACTTGGAACATTTTTCTTTATTGTTTTAGTCAATTCTTACTCATATGTTGCCCCCCCCGCCCCCAACCCACTCCCGCCTCTCCCCCCGCTCTCCCCCACACCCCACACCCACTTGAAACTTTTTTTTTTTTTTTTTTACATATTTCTGTGTTGCTTTTGTCAATTCTTACACATATATGTCGCCCCCCCCCCCCCCCCCCCCCCCCCCCCGAAGGTCTTGGACACGTTTAGAAGGAGCAAAATCCTTGCAATCCTTGCATGCATTACAGAGTTGCAGCCCTTGTTAATGTAGATTTTTTTTTCAAGAGTTCGGGTTTCCTACGCAAATATTAATAGTACTGTTGTTGGTTTTTCAAAGGTTTATATCATTAAGATATTACATGAGGACAACAGTAATCAACTAGAGCAAGTTGATGGCGCGCCATCGCATATCCCCACTGGGAAGATGGATATGTGATGTGTACTAGAGATTAAACTTCAGATATTATCACAAATGCATGATAGATAACTTCTCTTTCAGGCTGTATGAACTTCAAAGAGACGGCCATGCATTCTCCACTGTTGAAGATTTATTTTATGCAGCGAATCCTGCACTTATCGAATATTCCAAGAAGGATACTAAAACACTTTTGAAGGAGGAGGGGTTTTCTGACACGTTTATTGATGAATTTGTTATGGGCGCAATGAGAGTTAACTATGGACAAACTACGGACGTTCATGGATTAGTAGGTATGCATAAAATTAATTCTTATATATAAACTGAATGTTTCTTGATCTATCCAGAGTTTGGGTCTCAACCAATTGAATTAATTCAATTATAAGAGGCGAATGATCTAAGGTTCCTCAAAAGTTTAACCTGCAATTTTTCTTTCATTAAGTTTATATCAAATTATAATTTACCAGCAAGAAATATTAAAGATTGATTGATACTAACTTACAATTCATCAGCAAGAAATAATTAGATTAGAAAAACAATTTTGGTAGACTTTTCTCACTGGAGGTATGAAGTTTGTACTAGTGAATTGGTTCACAACATTCTTTGCAATTCACTGTTATGTAATTTTCTGCATGTTAAGAGTGCTTCTAAAGATATAAGTTTAGAAGATTCAAAGATGTATTTCATACATATTTCCACTATTTTCATTGGTCCAAAGGTGCTGTTTCCATGGCGGGTGTGGAGCATGGACTGTGGAATGTGGTTGGGGGCAACCATCAAGTGCCACAAGGGTTGCTGAAAAAGGCAAAGGCAAACCTGATACGTGGAGAAGTATGTCTTTATAGTCAGTTAAACGGAAGCTGTTGCAATTGTAATCCGAGCCTTCTCTGACCTTACCAGCCCTTTTTACGATTTTGATATTTAATCTGGCTGTGTAAAAAGCCAAAAAAAAATGTTGCCTATTTCCACTACAAAACCGTTCTTCCAAACTCTAGTCATTTGTTGAGGTTATAAAATAATGAATATTTGCATATTAAAGGTCTAGATTTATTCATGGGTACTTAAAATAGCAGTAACTGAATATTTCAAGTGAATTAAGAGTTGGGTATTCGCAAATCGATGCTTTGGCATGATAACAATAGGCTGATGGTTAAGGTGTTTATATTATAAAGTTCGGATTTGCAACATATGTAAGTTATTTCTTGCATACCAGATACGGGTATCCGCGTTTTACATGGGAGATGGGAAGTCTTATCTTTATGGGTAAAGATAAAAGTTTATCTTTATGGGTAAAGATAAGAGTCACGCGAATCAATAATGACGTCAATAACGTGAACAGATGATCGAATGACGTCATTGTGCGAAAACAACAACATGTAAAACGTTACAAAAGTCCGGAATTTGCGACATCAACGCACAAAATGTCAATGATAAGCAAGCAAAAGAATCTGTCATGGGTATTCGGTTCAGATAGGGAATTCCACCCCTCGGTATAAGTGATTTAATCAGAACCTCGGTTCAGATAAAAACACTTATACCGAGGGTTGAAATTCCCTATCTTCACCGGATACCCATGAAAGATTCTTACAATGTAACATGTAAGTTACATATGTACCTTATTGTTATTAGGCATAGAAAGGCTATACCTTCTGTTGTAAAACTTGCCTCCTGTTGTTGGCGGGATAGTGGCTTTAAAACAGTAATGCAATTTATTGAAGTGTAAACTTTGTAGAATCATAAGTGAACTTGAATAGGTTCTAAAAGACTGTTAAATGTGTGTAAGATTCTAGAAAGTTGACTACCAAGTTAATGAAATTATCTCCAGTCTTCCATGCACCTTGGCCATAACTTGAAAAGTAGTCGACCTATGTTCATGAAACTTTATAAACAATTTCATCTTACTCCAGGCAATGTTGTTACAGGCGTCCAATAGCTGACTCATTTTGGCAGAGTTATGCCTCTTTTCATAAAACTTTAACCTGCAACCTGACCTAGCTCATAACTTGAATAAGCACGTGGCAGTTGATGCAAGTGTTTCGTGGAACACACTTTTAGTATGTATAGTATTTTTGATCACTGATCCCAAAAAATGACCTTATTTTAGCATGTTAGAAGCCTCCTCTGTAGCTAAGTAATAGCAAATACACTGCATCTAAAACTCTCACCTCTCGCCGCTGCGGGTCGAATCCTACTGGAAGCTCAACTTGTCAAGTGAGAAAGTGTAGTATGCAGTATGGGTTATATGAAAAATATAACGTATAAAACATTCTAACAAACTGTAGATAAACCTTGGCTTTGAAGCTACAGACCTCATGGGTTCACTCATTCACAGGCATTCTGATGGGAAACTTTGTCTATCTCGTCTCCCTCTGAGAATGTAAAACCCATTTCATTTAAGTATGTTTTTTTTAATTGAATTGGGTTTTAAGGCGCACCAACACATGAAAGGTTATATGGCGCCTAACAGGAATGAACATGCCAGGCTCAATTATAAATTTACATCGAGATAAAATATGGAGATTGGGCCTAGAACATTCTCACCCTGAACTGCAGAGTTGCTGCAATTCTATTGTAGACACTCCATTTATGCTGGAGCCACATTTATTGTTTTTCTGCCACTGCTGTAGTGATTTGAGCAAGATGGCACCTGAAGATGAAGACCTTTAATGAGCATGAACAAAAAGTGATAAAATGAACATGAATTTGGGGGTGTTCTACCCCTCTGCCAACCCCTCTAATCATTTAAGTATGCTAAATAACATCTTGTTGAGCAACTAATCTATACTAAGTTAAATTATATCTGTCTTTTACAAGGTTACAGAGCAGCCATTACATGTTTGAGTATTAATTTTAATACCCCATCCAACCCCTTCTCCAAAAAGTGAAAACGGGGGTTGGCTGGGGAATGAAATAAAACCTTAATTCAAGCTTTAAAAGTTTGCATATTGTATAATAGGTATTTTGAAACAGGCTATTGCATTTTTTTTCTGTAAAATATGCTTTTAAAGGTGTTTATTTTAGAAATAACCTTATAAAATCCGGCTTATATAAGCTTTCCCGTCGCTAAATGGAATTAAGGTGGGACCACATAATGCATAAGTGATCTACAAACAAGCAGGTGGATCATGATCACTACAGCCCCCTCCTTCCAAAATAGATGACACCCTGGTAGTTAGTACTCTATCGTTATTTGCTTGTGTTTCTTTTCTTTACTTATAGTTCCTATTATCTCGCCAAATCTCTTGCGAATCATGTTTCATTAAAATAATCAGATTTTTTTTTATGACTCCAAATTATAAATACATAATTACTCCAGGTTTTTCTTTTATAGCAGCAGGCCAAATCACTCGAGAATTATGATTTATTATAAAAAAAAATACTGTGGAATGAACTATGTATTATGTTTTGACTTCATTTCAGTTGCTGGGTAACAACAGTGCAGCTGTTCGGGGAAGGGTCACTTTCTGGATATTTGTAAATTTATATTGTTCTGTTGCTAGGTAACCACATATATTATTCTGTTGTCAGGTAACCACTGTATCTCTGATCAGTGAAGGGTCGCCACCACTATATCAGATTGATTATCTGCCGGGAACGTCGAAAGACGAGGACGACTTGAAATCCAAGGAATATGACATCGTAATTGTGGCAGCGCCATTTTATAAAGGAATGTCAAACATAAAGTTTGAAGACTTTCAGAGCAGTATTTCACCAGTGGATAATGAGTTTCATACGACAATAGCCACATTTATGGAGGGTCAACCTAATACCTCCTATTTTGGTATAGACAGTATTGACGATTTTCCAGTTACATTCATGACGTCCAAAAAAGACTTGTATTTCAATATATTTTCAAAACAGAAGAGTGTATCCGGCGAGCAGACGGACAAACCTGTTTACAGAATTTTCTCGAACAAGGTACCAAATGGAGGTCAAATAAAACAGTTGGTCCCAGAATGGACAGACTTACGCCTCGTCAACTGGATGGCATACCCAGAGTATTCATCATCCGTGAGCTTGCCATCATTTACGTTACACGAGCAGATGTATCATATAAATGCAATAGAAATGGCCGCCTCTGCCATGGAAATGAGCGTAGTTGGTGCAAAAAACGTAGCCTTACTTGCCTTCTACAGATATACAGGACAATATGATAAAATAGATGAAATTGTGCCAAAATCTGAAGAACAGGAAAAAACTGAACTGTAACAGTTTTGTAAAGCTAGGTGAAAGAAATATTGTTTTAATAGCTTGTTTGTCTGGATGTTCTTTGCTATGGTGCATTTTTCGTCTTCGGTTTTTGTATATTTTAGGATTCTTATGAACTCAAAAACTCCTTAAATCACTGGACAGTGAAATTGTTTGATTCCCATTGGGATAATTTTGTATTGTAGTTATTATTATTGTGTTAAACCAAAATATCTCAAGGCCCTCTTGGACCTTCTGAATTATTATACGCCCGTAGGGATGTATTATGTTGTGTTGTCTGTCCAGTCGGTTCGTTAACTTTTAGCTGACAACTGATTGTGGCTTAGAACTTTCAAAGTATAAGGCCTACAACAATGACATTTTGTACACATCTTCCATGACCCAATGAATACATCTGATAAAGGCCTGATACTATTCTTTTAAATTCTTTCCGTTTTGCAAAATGCTTAACCTGAAACTTAACTTTGCATTTAAAAGTAATTGAAGCTAATAACTTTCAAAGTATTAGGTCTACAACAATGAAACTGTACACATCTTTAGAATGATGTGTAGCAAATCCAGGCTTATAGTTTGGCTATTTCCATCTGTCCGTGCATCATTCTGTCCGTCTCTCTGTTTATCCGTCTACGCATGTTGATGTTTTGTACTTGTTTTGGCACATGTATTTTTCCTGAATTATCCCCACTTTTTTGCTTAGATTTTTCAGTTAAAATGTTAAAATTCGCATTCCGGCGTTCACACCACTGTTGGTGTGTCGCTTTTTTAAATTATTTCCCGTTGATAAGATTTAACCTGGAACTTAATCTTATCATTAACAAGCGATTACGGCTACGGCTAATCACTTTCGAAATATTAGGTCTACAACTAATGAGCGTCTCCGTGGCCGAATGGTTAATGACGTTGCGTTGTAAACCTTTGCCTCTCACTGCTGTGGGTTCGAATCCCACTTGTAAGTGAGGAAGTGTCGATTCTTATGAATGGCGGGAGGTGTACAGTACTGGTACTACCCAGGAAAACTGGGTGGTCTACCCAGGAAAACTGGGTGGTCTGCCTCAACAACAAAAAATCGACCATCGTATATAACCTTACTTGTGTTGAAAACCACCATACAAACAAAGGTCTACAACAATGGAACTTCGGGCGTATATGCCCTGCCAGGCGGTGCTCTTGTTGCATAATGCTTTAAATATGTTTAACGTTGTTGTATTTGAGATTTGTCATTTTGTGGCATTACACATATTCGCCATAAATAAATTGTATTACTTCTTTTTTGACAATCCAATTAGGGAATGGAGGTTTTCCCACTATCAATATTTACATTCACTTGATACTTTCCTAATTGAATAGCGTTTAATTTCGAATAAACTTCACTTTTCAAGCAGATGGGACTACTATGCTCGACTGCGCGAGCATCCAATGGGTCTCTCTAGAAAATGACTATCTTTCAAGAAGGCACACACTCTGCATGCATGCATTACGCATGCATCCAATGTGTCTCAATATAGAAAGACTATGGGGTACAATGATTTGTATGAAATGTTTTGATTAACGATATAGTTAAACATGTTAATCATACAAAACAGTTAATAGGACACATATAAAAGATTACGACTATGTAAATATGCCTTAACAATAAATTTTGCAAGTTTTTTTCTGGGGATAGTTGGATAAAGACATTTTTCGAGGATTAGAGCGCCAAAAACATTGGATCTAAAAGAGTTGTATTTTGAACATTTAAAGAGAAAATACACTTCATCCTCTACATAGGCATTGTCACAAAATGTACACTGTCTCTCATTTGGCGGTTCTCCTACATAGCGACCTGTCTCTACACTTAGTTGTATGTTAACTTCATTCTTTATATATACACACATTAATACAAAATGTACTTCATTTGAATCTGACAAATAATTTTAGTTAGTTCATGATGCAGACGAACACTGATATGTAGGTCACTAGATAGCATATTTTTTAAACTAATGGTCTAATGGAGCATGGACTGTGGAATGTGGTAGGGGGCAACCATCAAGTAATGGTCGTTCGTCCTGATGTATTGCCATTTAAACCGGGTAGGGTGAAGAAAATAGACTGTTGAACACAGCAGATGTGATTTAAAGGGACACACGGCAGATTTGAAGTGTTTATCAAGCATTCAAATTTAGCCAGTAACATTTTGACGTTGAACCTGCTTGCTTATAATTAAATAAAATGTTGAGTTATCATGTTTATGTTTTATTCTACCATAGGTTTACATAGAGTATGGGTACAATATAATCAACAGTTAGTAATATGCAAAAACAATTTGTTTTATACTATTTGTAGAATTAATGGATTAAACAAATGCAAGTTATGTAGAAAAATGAACGGGACACTGTGTTTTTAAACAAGAGGCCCAACAGCACCCACAAAACAACACCCACAACAGAAACTTAACCCATGCTAACAAGTTAAGCAAGCGGCCCTAGTTCTAATTTGGTATGGTTATTTAGGGACTCGAGGCACAACAATTGTATAAAATAGGTTTTGACCACCTGTAGAGGGGCCTCTTTATGCAGACGGTCAAAACCCATTTTATATAATTGTTGTGCCTCGAGTCCCTAAATACTAAATTAGAACTAGGGGTTGGTTTTAGTAAAAACAAATGTCTCCCCTACCGGAGAAAGGGGCATAAATCTGCCAAAATCATTAAACGAACAGGATCAGCATGATAAGGGCATGTGCAACTAGGCTTGGTAATGGTCATCCCTAACACGTTTCATGGAAATCAAGGCAGCAGATCAGGAAAAGTAGTCGGGACAAAGCTTATGTATTAAAACCTTTAAAGAGTTTTAAAGAGCCACAACTCCACCAAATATCATTCAACCGGAACACGACAATGAAATGCGCAACTAGGTTTGGTACTGATCATTCCTGCCAAGTTTAATTGAAATCCAACCAGAAGATCAGGAAAACTAATCTGTGCAAAGTTAGTGTATTAAAATCTTTAAAGGGACCTAACTCC
This sequence comes from Cyrtodaria siliqua, assembly GCA_037043455.1. Taxonomy (NCBI): domain Eukaryota; kingdom Metazoa; phylum Mollusca; class Bivalvia; order Adapedonta; family Hiatellidae; genus Cyrtodaria; species Cyrtodaria siliqua. Next base: position 32,908 of record JAWPHD010003982.1, read on the forward strand.
ACCAAAAATCATTCAATCGGGACACAGCGATTAAATACACAACTAGGCTTGATACTGATCATCCGTGCCAAGTTTCGTTAATAATTCGACCAGGGATTAAGCAGCACTAGTCTGGACAAAGTTTATGTATTAAAACCTGTAAAGGGCCACAACTCCGCCAAAAATCTTTCAGCCGGAACATGATGATGAAATGGACAACTCAGCATGGTACTGATCATCCTTGCCAAGTTTCGATGAAATTCGGCCAGGGGTTTAGCAGAACTAGTCCAGACAATGTGTATTAAAACCTGTAAAGGACCATAACTCCGTTAACAATATTTCAACCGGAACACCGTGATGATATGACTATGCTTGGTAATGATCATCCCTGCATCGTTTCTCTGAAATCCGGCCAGGGGTTCCGGAGAAATAGTCCGGACAAAGTTTATGTAGTAAAACCTTTATAAAGGCCCATAATTCTGACAAAAATCATTCAACCGGAACATGGTGATTATATGCACAACTAGGCTTGATACTGATCATCCTTACCAAGTTTCGTTGAAATCTGGCCAGGGGTTCAGCAGAACTAGTCCATACAAAGTATGTGTATTTAAACCTTTAAAAGGCTGTAACTCCACCAAAAATCATTCAACCGGAACAAGATTATAATATGCACAACTAGGCTTGTTACTGACCATCCTTGCAAAGGTTTGCCATAATATGGCAAAATGGAGGCCTTTTCATAACAGTCTGGTAAAGTTTGGTAAAGATCGGATGAAAAATGAAGATGCTAGAGTGTTGACAAATTGAACACATTATTTTTCAATAATTCAAGGGTCATAACTTCGGTGTTACTGGTCCAATCCGGCTGGTTTTAGATATCAACAATCTGTGGCAAAGTTTGGTGAAGGTAGGATGCAAAATGGACGTGTTGGAATGTTGACCAGACAAAATATAGCAATTATCGTAAATTCAAGGGCAATAACTCCTGTGGTACTGACCCTATCCTGCTGGTTTTCGATCTAATCCGAGCTTTCATTAATATTAATAATCTGGTAAAGTTTGGTAAATATCAGATGAAAAATGGAGGCACTAGAGCGTTGACAAGACACACTAAAGCAAATTTCGTTAATTCAATTCGCTGGTTTTCGAAATCTTCTGAGGTTTCATTGATATTAAAAATCTGGTAAAGTCTGGTAAAGATCGGATGAAAAATGGAGGCGTTAGAGTGTTCTGGTCCGATCTGGCTAGTTTTCGAACTCATCCGAGTTTTTATTGATATTAATAATCTGGTAAAGTGAAGGTGATAGAGTGTTGAAATCAAAAATTTAACGGACGACGGACAAAAGATCATGGCATAAGCCCTACTGGCCAATAAAAATTAAGATTGCCATGTGTCCCGTTAATAAGTAATAATGCTGTATAGTAACCAGTCAGTTGCATTGTTTGATTACTAGCTGTTAATATGTAGAATTATTTATATTTATAATAATCGAAGATAATTCATAATTTTGCATTGCCAAAATGTTGAGATTTTACCTTATTTTCACTAGGTGATAAAAAGTGTGTTACTCGGTTTCTATCCTTGGATTCTATAGTAAAATAAAAATCATTGGCAGAGTAAAAAGATGATAATTTTCAAGTTTCGATTTTGAAAGATAACAAATTTTGAATCAATTTGTATAAATGTGTATGAAATATGCAGGGTTTCAAAATAATCACAATGTAAATACCTTAATTTTAAAGGGAATGTAGCGCCACAGCCAAACCATCTTTATTATTGAGAGTTCTCAAATACTTGAATAAGGGTGAAAGAATTATCAAAATCGGATGATAAACAAAGAAGATATGATCATTTGAAGTTTCTGTTAAAACGGATATGGAAGCGGCCATTTTGAGAACTATGACATCACGGTTCTAAATGACCATATATGGAATATTTATAAATATGAAAATTTACTGATTTATAAGGGAAAAATGACAGCAACTGTATGAAAAATATTAAATATGAAATACTTAATGGCAATAATGATATATATCACCAGTAAAAAAAATTAATTTATTTGCAGTGATTTTTTTCGTTTTAAATGATATTTATCAATATTCCATATATGGTAATGGAACTATGATGTCATAGTTCTAAAAATGGCGGCTCCCATATTTGTTTTAGAACAACCTTTAATTGGTAATATCTTTTTTGTTTATCATCCGATTTTGATAATTCTTTCACCTTTTTCCAAGTTTTTCAAAACTTTCAGTAACAGAGTTTGTTTGGCTGTGGCGCTACATTCCCTTCCAGTAAACTTGGTTGAACATCAAGGATAGGCCTAAAGACCGAGTTTATCACCACCAGAATGTATTGTTATGTCTTATTTCTGGTCACTGATTGGTCAGTTTTTTTGATGATGCTCTATCAAAATTATGAATAATCGAAAGCTGCAATTTCCTGTGTGTAAACATGTCTTGACTGGATTGTTTACACAAAAGAGGCCAAATATCTGGTTAGAAAAATAAAAGAAAACAATATGAAGCTAAACACATATTACAATTGAAAATCTTTGTTTCTCAAAGTCAACGAACTTTCCTTTTTTAAATATTTAAAAAAGAATTTTACACTATTATTGAAATCGTAAATTAATATTTGCTTTGTGTGTGTGCGTGCGTGCGTGCGTGTTTGAGGGTTAATAGCGAGCGCAAGGGAGCTCCTATGGTATCATGCAGGCGAAAAGTAAACATACCATCCATCCTTTTGAAAAGTCTTGGGTCATTTACGGCAGTTTATGGGCGACTTCAACCGTAAAGTAGCATATTTCGTTACGAAATTAACAAGATAAGCAATCGTAAAAATCATTAAAAATGGTGGTTTCCAAGCAGACTGAGTTGAAAAAACATTAAAAACCTTTCTCGAACCCATCCAAAAATGACAATGAAATTGCATTTTTACCTATGTCGCCAAAACGGCCATTAACCGGAAGCATTGCCCAAAGTGTTACCTTGCGCGTTGTTCATTGGCGAAAATTCGTCATCACGTTTCACAATTTAATAAAAGTAGATTTTGTGTCGCAGAAATGTATATGTCTTGCTAACCGATTAGGATAAACAAATGATTTGGTTAAAAACTATCTTTCATTTGTTTATTTTCCCGTAAAACCATAAATGCAGTCGGAATTCTTCGCAGATTTCCGTCTTCGGTCGTCTACTATTGTAAGCCATTGACGGAAATCGACGAGGTTATTCCGTGTTCATTCGTGTCAAACCCGAACAATCTGGCAATTTCCGGAAATGTTACGGAAATTATAATAGAATGACAAGACGTCATTGATTTACGTCATCATCGTATGTCGTCACATTTTGACGTATGGTCTGTTATTACAATTAGTGAGTAAGGTGCTTATTACCGATCCATCTTTCTTTGTTTCTTTTTCTTTCTCTCTTTCTTCCAATAATATGAACAAGGCAAAGCCTCAAGACGGGCGAAGCTAACTATTTTAAAATAGATCTAAACGATGTGATGCAGGGTTACCATAATACTTAGTCTCATTTATTTGATGTCTTTGGGTACTTTTTGACATACCAAAGTCATTAAATTCACTAGATAAAGTAAAGGTTAGCCACTGTTCCACCTCCAAATATGTAAACATATTAATTAATTGAAATATATTTAGTGTCAATAATAAATGAAAGTTTTGCGACTGTCTTGTCACCCACATCCAAATATGTAATGCTATTAATTTGTGGTAGAACATAACTCAATGCCAGTCACAATTAGTAATCTGACATGCTGGTCCCCATTTCTGCAAAATGTTTTCAAAATCTAAAGTATAACTTGAGACGAACACAAGCTACACACATCAGAATGGTTCAATTGCTTCTACGAGTGTTGAAGAATGTTTGAATGATTAATGCAGAAGGGTAAATCTCAATGGTATGGCATTGCCACAGATGGCAGTTACGAGTAATGATACATTTGATCTGGGTTTGATTATAATTTCGTTATTATTTTGTTAAGGGTTTGTCTATTTCGGCCAGAAGTACGTAGTTCACGGGACCAAAGCAAAATCTACGGGATAAAAACTTATTAATAAATGTTTGTGTTGAATGATTACCCATTTTCCGTTTTTTTTGGATTGAATATTTTTGGTCACCACATGGGCGTGTGAAAGTCAAGTTTTGGTCGCCCAAACCATTTTTTACTCGCCAATGGCGACTGGGCGAGTGGTAATTTGTGCCACTGTTATTTTGATTAGACACATTGGTAAAATATCATCCGGAGAACATGAGCAACTATTTTCTAAATATTTTGATTAAATAATTGTCTACCAATATCGGCTATAATTACACATGAAAAGCAAAGAAAAATCAGCATCTGCTTTTGAAACGCTTGACAGAGTTATGCAGTATAAGGTTAAGGATATATCATGGGAGCAGTGCATTACATATTCATCTGACAATGTATCTGTAATGAAAGAGAAGCACAACAGTGTTCAGAGAAGAATTAAGGACAGAAAGCAAGCCAAACATTTCAAACCTCTTACCTAGAATGCTTTCAGTGGAAGTCTAGTCAGAAATTACTACAACATTATGAGCAATTCCCTGAAAGCTTACCAGGAGGAAAGAGAAATGGGGGAAAAAAAGGTATGTCTTAAAAACAGACCACAATTAGTCAAAGTAGAACAGAATATGGGGTATATGGTCCTAGTTAATACTATTACTACGATTACAAGCCAACAATGTTAGATGTTACTGGAACGCCTCCGGACACCCCTAGTGTGTTGGGCAACTTTATGGTCTTCAAATAAGTGTGGCCCACTTTTGAAGCCAAATCCTGAGAAAAATAAATATTGTTGTTCATACATTATTTTGTAAAACATTCACGTTTAAACGCTATATACCTTTACCTTATATTATATATTAGTAGACATCAAGAGCTTGAACTTGAAACCAATAGTCAGGACTTAATTACACTATTATTTTCTTCCAAAATGGAATACATAAATAAAGCATTAAACCATCAGAAACATCAACAAACTTGCCATCCCTTTTCAACCGCAAAATAACCGGGAATCTACCGGGGAATAGTATCACCCGAAGTTTGACGTCATCACTTTATGCGTTTGTGACCACGTGACCCCCCACTGCGATCAAATTTTACTTTATTTCGATAACTACTCTCTATTTTTACGGTAGGTATTTATATAATGTTATATTTCTGAAATTAAACGTTTCACTTACGCTTAAAATTCGAAATAAAGACCGAAAACAAAAAAAAGAAAAAAAAGAACGTACGAGATTGACTGGTATTCCACTTTGTCTGCCTAAAACTTTGCCCTACATTTTACGTCTGCTGCCCAGCCTACGGATTGAAAATGGCGGCGCCAAACTTGACGAAAAATAAATATCGCCTAGTATCTGGGGAAAACAAGTAAGTTTTCATACTCGCGTTACTGCAAGAGCGCTTCTCCGGCCGCGGCCTTCGGCCGCGTCTGGGCTTCGCCCGTACTATTGACGTATTATACACATAGACTACTTATGATTATCAGAGTTTCGTTTCTGTGGATGAGTTTACCTGCAGGCTTTTTTATGATATTCATAGAAGTTCAGCGAGATTTTTAACCTGAATAGGGTATGTCTCTCCCTGCACAGGAGACCAACGGCTTTACATCAGTAGGGAAGAATGACATACTTCCACAGTAACTTTAACTATCTTACACGAATAGATCTAGATCTAAGGGAATGCGTTATCAACTCTCGAGACGTGAACCTCCGGGAGTCGAACCTCAGACCTATATCCAGAGGCAAGTAAGCTAACCACTCTGTCATCGTATCTTTTTTTACCGCACAGTAACATTATGGTCCTTTATGAAAAAATATAACTACTAGTATTTAGAACAACACCAGGTATCGAGTGACTAAACGATGGTTAGGCCCAAGATGTTACTCACACTGACAGGGGTAGGAACAGCCTCCTTCCCGAGATCCCAATAATTTCACTGGCGTGTTTAGGTAGGGGAAGTTCAAAAGGTATTTTTACCCTATGTTTCATATTTTGGGGCGCTTCGACCTTTTATCCAAAAATGGTTTTAATGAGTTGGGCAAACCGAAATTAAGACATTCTGCAACTATTGAGGCTAACTGAAGTTATATTTGAGATTTCTTATTTTTTTGCTGTCCCAGCAACACGGCAGATGTACACCCGAAAGAGGCTAATGCATGATGTAGACAGATAGATAGGAATTTACATACAAAAAGCCTCATCTGAACTGATGGCTGTAAATATTTATTTTTTAACCGAATTTCCAAACTAAGGTGTATTTATTTACCACTAAAATTGCCAGTTCCATTTATATACAACGTATTTACATTTTGTTAAAATTACTCACTCACATAGCTGAAAAACCTTTAGCTTAAACAAACGCCCGAAATAATAACAAATTAGTCGGGTTTAGACTCCACCATAATGTACAGAATTTGTATTTTTTTTATTTTTGGCTGGATTGCGTAGCAAATCCAGGCTTACAGTTTGGCGATTTCCATGTGTCTTTCCGTCTATCCGTCCGTCCATCTACGAGTTTTCGTTAAAGTTTTTGTTTTTTCCTCATTTCTCAAAAATGAATTGTCGAAAAGCTTTGAAACTTGACACTTGTTCAACATCATTACAAATATTATATGAAAATAACCCTAACTATGTCATGTTTTCACTTAAAATTTTTAAATTCGCAATCCGGCTTTCGCGCCACTATTGGTGCTTCATCACCCTTTTTTTTTTTTGTTACTTTTAACAAAGTTTGATGTTTCCACTGGACCCCCATATAAATGAAACGTTCCTATGCCAGTGTACCTGTAACCGGTCATCCGGTTTGGTCTGATGCTACGGAGTAGTTCAAATTTGAAGGTGATGAAAACACGGTTTGGAAACTTTACCTGTCTTCTGCTTCAATCGATCTATGCTTTTCTCTGTCCTATCATTTCACTATTTTTGTTTTTCTACCACCGACAGAAACATTAGGGTCAAATAGGACACTCAGTTTCTTAAAATGTAGATGTAGAAACTAATAAGTATCTTGAGCACAGCTAGTGCTAAACGTCAAGAACAGTGAAACAAACCAACGTCTTTTCTACATAGCATTTGATGAATGTTATTTTCTGCATTTTTTCAGAATATATTGATGAAAAACGTCGGACCCGGTGTCCTCCACCCCCAGACATACTCAATTAAATATTGATCTAATATTCTGAAAACCACCATTTATTAAATGTTAAGTAGGAAACAACAAATTCCTATGATTTAAAATCATTGTACTTTTCTCAAACATACATCATCATAATGATTAGACAATATTCAAATAAAAAAAAGCTTAAATCATATATATACATTTTTCGTAATGACATAACGTTGAAACCGTAATTACATGTTGTTCGGCAAAAAAGTATACGCGTGCATCACGGTTTACGTATATATATCTTACATACACTGATGTAGTAGCAGCTTTTATGACGGTTGGTGATTCAGCCAATGTCGATCCAGACTGGATCATGACTAGATAGCCGTTCGAAGTTCGTTCCATGCCATATATGTCCTTCCTGGGAACGAATTGAAATTTGACCGAAGCATTGTGGTGTACTGGTTAGAGCGTCTGCCTTGCATTCGGGAGGTCGTGGGTTCGAGTCTCCAGATACTTTAAAAATGGAACCCTTGCCTGACGAGCCTGACGAGCGAATAATTGGTAGTGCTACGACTGATTGACCAGTGTCAGAATAATGTGACCGGGGGTATCATGTGTACTACGGTGTGGTATTCCAGTGTGGCAACACTATAAAGAAACCATTGAGTTCGCTGCTTCAAGTAGACATATCATCACATCACACACAAACACACAGATAAAAGTCCAGACTCAATTGTGCCTATAATCGTCGGGTACGACGCCTGTCGTAGGCGGACGGATTAAAATCCTTAGAAATACACACACACACACACGAATTGAAATTTGTTGGGGTGGGATGTCACGATTCATAAGACACGTACAGGTAGATTTGCACCAGACGTGAGAATCATGGCTCTTATGGTGGTATGTACCTTCCATGGTATAGGTACACGCCATAAGAGCTACGATTCTCGCAGCTGCACATACATACGCAGCGGCACAATCAAACATGAACTGTGATCGCCCTATAGGTTTAACATATTTCATATTATTATCACTGATCATTAACATGCTTATGTATTTATGTTCATTTGAATGACGAGATACTCTGTACATGTCCATAAAATATATGTTCTGTTCTGATAATTAGATCATTCTGCTGCCAAGGCAGCCTCTCTGTAATGTTTTTCTGTAATGTTTTTCATACTTGCCCATGGTTAAATTGTTTCATGTAGATAGAGAATATTATGTCAGTGCCTTATACTATCAAGTTTATTAGGCGAGGCTTAGAAAACGAAAAATGGCGAGGCTCTGCCGAAATTGTGATTCCGCATTGATTTGCTATAGGTTGCGTACAGCTAAATATAGCCTGGCTGAAGCCCCGCCTTTTGTTGTGTTCGATTCAGTACAGAAGTGAAAGTTCACAGAGTTCACAGAGGTCAGCAGATATAACTTTGAAATATTGAATATGCATTTTCAGGAAGGATAAACTATATGTAAAATAATCCCCATCAGCTAGGATCATTAAATTAAATAAAAAGATATTTTTTAATGTTTTTGAAAATTTAACATCCATTGAAATTGCATGTCAATATTCAGTACGGATTCAATAGTGTTTGTAAACACAGACATGTGCAGAGAGGTTGAGCTAAAAAGGTTGTCTTTTTCACACTTTCAAAGGCTTTGTGATGGAAATATCTATGAAATAAGGTAATTTAAAGAAAATCTGGTATATAATTCTTGAGATATTAGCTGACAGGTGCAACAGGAGGTCTATGGGAAAGTATTTAGTTTTCTGCAACCTTTGATGGTCAGTGCCTAATTAAAGCAAATTTTAATAGGTCACCCCTTTATTAGGCAGAAAAGTGCATATCTGCATGATAAAAACAATTTATTCCGAATAAACTGCTTCTCTCAAACGATCTGTGTTTTTGTCTCGCCCACATAGTGGGTAGCGATATATAGCAGTCATTTTAAATCAACTATATCTCAACAACCGCTGCTCAAATTTTTCTGAAACTTTGTCAGATGCTTTGTTGGGTCAAGGGACATCAGGAAATGTCAAAATTACCAGGGTCAATGTCATATTTTGCGTTATTTTCTCCAAACTAAACCAACCCCGTGTGGTTCCCGGGGGCCCCCGTTTGGTCACGGGGGCAAAGAATAGGGCCACTGCAGATCCCTTTGGAGGAGTAGGCAGAGGGGTAGAATCCCCCCAAATTCATGTTCATTTTATCATTTTTTGTTCATGTTCATTAAAGGTCTTCATCATGATCCCTGGATTGTTTCAGGTGCTATCTCGCTCGCATCAAAAAGAGCAGTGGCAGAAAAACAATAAATAACGTGGCTCCGGCGTAAATGGAGTTTCTACGATAGAATTTGCAGCAACTCTGCAGTTCAGGGTGAGAAGGTTCTAGGCCCATTTTCCATATTTTATCTCGATGTACATGTATATGGAAGATGAGCCTGGCATGTTCATGCCTGTTAGGTGCCATATAACTTTTTCATGTGTCGGTGCGCCTTAAAACCCCAATTCAATTCAATTCCAAACTAAACCTTGGTTTGGTAACTTAACCTCAGTTAACTTTATGTGATTGTCTCACTTTATGTCTTTGATACTTGGTCATATGTATTGTTATACCTCCGCTAAATGAAGTTTAAGTGGGGTATACTGGTTTCACTCTGTCAGTCTGTCTGTCTGTATACGCAGCATTGTCCGCACCATAACTCCTCTCCCCCTAAAGCAAATCTCATAAAACTTCATGCGTGGAATGCCTGTAATGAGAGGATGACCCCTATTGATTTTGAAGTCAGTAGGGCAAAGGTCAAGGTCACCATGACCTGATAATGAAAAGCATTGTCTACTCCATAACTCCTCTCCCGCTGAAGCAAATTTCATGAAACTTCAGAGGTGAACTGCCTGTGGTGAGAGGATGACCCAACTGATTTTGTGTTTAGTAGGTCAAAGGTCAAGGTCACCGGGACCCGATAACGAAAACCTTGTCCGCACCATAACTCCGCGCCCCCTGAAGCAAATCTCATGAAACATCATAGATGAACTGTCTGTGGTAAGAGGAGGACTCCTATTGATTTTGAGGTTAGTTGGCTGAAGGTCAAGATCACTGGGACCCAATAATGAAAACCCTTGTCCGTACCATAACTCCTCCCTTAGGCAAATCTCATGAAACTTCATATTTGAACTGATTGTGGTGAGAGGACGACACCTATTGATTTGAGGTCAGTAGGTCAAAGGTCAAGGTCACCGGGACCCGATAATGAAAAACCTTGTCCATTTCATAACAGTTACTCCTGTCACCCTGAAGCAAATCTCATGAAACTTCATAGGTGAACTGCCAGCGATGAGAGGATGACCCTTACTAATTTTGAGGTCAGTAGATCAAAGGTCAAGGTTACCGGGAGCAGATAATTATTGTCCCTCCATAACTCCTCTCCTCCTGAAGCAAATCTCATGAAACTTAATAGGTGGACTTCCTGTTATGAAAAGATGGCCCCTATTGGTCTTGAGGTCAGAAGGTCAAAGGCCAAGGCCACCATTACCTGATCTGATTACCTGGTGCGGGGTGGGGACTGGCGGAGGGAGTATATTTGTCGCCCTAAAAAGGCGACAGCTCTAGTTGGTATTGGTGCACATCGTTGGATGACAAAAAATACCAAGGTCAAGGTCATTTTTTGCGTTATTTCACTCACACTTAATATTATTTGGATAACAACCTTGGTCAGGTAACTTAACCTCTGTTAACTTTATGATTGCCTGACTTTATATCTTTGATACTTTGTAATATGTATTGTTGGCATTGGTGGACATCGCTGATCGACAAATAGTACCAATGTCAAGGTCATATTTTGCATTATTTTCCCCAAACTACACCCTGGTTAAACCACTTAACCTCAGTAACTGAACTTCTTATGATTACTTCACTTTCATTTGTTTGATACTTGTAGGTATTCTTAAACTGATGCCAATGAATGATGACAGTTTGGAGAATGTTTGTTAAAAGATAGACTGCCCATACTGTATCCATGTCTCTGCCATCATTCATTGGCATCAGTTTAAGAATACCTACATGTACATTTACTATCACTGAACAATAGCGTAGCTTCGTTTAGGCCAAAAGGCCCGGGCCTGCACATCATTTTCACAAGCATGGTTGAACAAATAAAATAACATTAAAACTAGTTAAGAAGATACAATAATCTGCCGCCGCCAGACAAAGGCATTCCATCTGTGACTGAGGTTACAATTGGTGGTGTGTAGCCGAAATAACTCGTATAAACGCTTGTTATTACCTTTCAAAGTCTGTCCGTGACTATCATTATTCTTTATATCCGGGAATTTTCAAAATGACCACAAAGTTTAATTCATGTGAAAAAACAGTAAATTTTGAAATTTGATTCTGCTTAAATGTATGTCTAAATGTACGCCAAAACGCACCAGAGGCGTCCTACGTTTTCAAAATGTTCAGTGGGGCATGCCCACGGACCCCATTAAAGGATTCGGGCCTGCACATCAAACAAGGTCTAGCTGCTGAAAGTAACTAACATACTTTATCTCTCTTGATCCCTTGCTCGCTTTACTGTTGGGCAGCCATTTTACACTTGCATAAAACATTGATTGTATTTAATTTAAACAGTTGATGATGCGACACTGGTACAATTGGTCGTACTTCAAAAACACCTTTAATTATTCAGACCATGTGTATTGTGCTTGTGCACGCGAGACACACTGGTTCACAGATAACAATTTGTTTTATTCACTCAACAATTCACATTTACATGAATATATGCGGTAATTATAAGCACATTTGAATCATCATCATTATTCAAATATAAAATATTTTGCCACCAATGCCTAATTAATATTCAATGTTCCATTTGGAAAATTCTCAGAAGCGGTAAAGCGTGTTTGACTACGGGTGCATTGTTGTTAACACACCCTATAATGTAGTTAGAGGTTTGAATTAACGAACAATGTGACAACTGTGTTCCAAAGGTAATGGAAAATAATTCCCTCGAATTAAATAATTCATTCCTTGCACAAACATGACAAAGGAGCTGAAGCCTGCTTTGTTCTTAAAATGAAGCCAATTCCATGACCTTGACGAGTGCTGTTCAATAAAGTACTGTTTAATAAAGTACCAGTGTGTAATAAATGAATAAATCAGTCTTTGTTGTAGAGATCAGTTCAGTATATTATTAAAAATGGATTTAGAATCATACAAGGCGATGTTGACAATATGTACTTATTGAATATATTGACCATAGCTTCAACGTAATAAAAGTAAAATAAATATAATCTGTAGTTAATTAAAACATACAGAATGCATCATCAAAAAAAAACCTGACCAGTCAGTGACCAGAAATTAGACCTACCTATACATTCTGGTAGGTGATAAACTCGGTCTTTATCCTTGATGTTCAAAACCAAGTTTATAGTGTTAAAATTAAGATATCTACAGTGTGTATCTTTCAAAATCAAAATCTTTTTACTCAGTCAAATATTTTTTATTTTACTATAGAACCTAAGGATAAAACCCGAGTATAACAAATTGTATAACCTACGGAAAATAAGATGCTTTGCTCCAGTGCAAAGCTCACAATGCTTTGCTACAGTGCAACGCATTGTGGGAGGCCACTGAACCAGCCTAAAAATAAGATAAAATCTCAACATCTCTGCAATTGACACTTATAAATACTCACACCAGCACAGTTTAATTTGTAACTAATGTGTAGCAACTCTGCAGTACTGCAGGTTAGAAGTTTCTAGGCCCATTCTCCATATTGTTTATCTTGATGTAAATTGAGGATGAGCCTGACATGTTTCAATTCAGTTGTAACTGGCATGCATTTGTACTTTGTGAACCCTGTCCTGTGTACAGCAGTTCGCAAAGACACTTATACATATTTTAAAGTTCCTGTATTGAATTTCCAAAATTCTTATTAACTACACAATAAGTCATCCTGTGGCCGCGAACCGCCACCACTATGCGGAAATCCCGAATATGCTAGCTACCGCTCACGCCCTCTAGCCCCGGGTTGAGCAGAACTCAATATTCATAAAATCAATAGTACATACTTTAACCATCCCGAAGATGGCATGCATATGGCGGTGGACATATAGATGTTCCTCCCCCATGTCCAGTGGCGTATGGTCCCACTATCTAACAAAATACTATGCCCCGAAGAGCGAAATAAACAAAATGGAATGTAGTTGGGAGCAGCGGTTATGAAGCCTGCATATCACAAGTAACAGCCAAAAGACTACATTAAAAATCAGAAAACATATCCTATGAGTGGTTAAACAATACCCAGAGCCTTTTATCGGCCGTAGTAGTGGAAACCACCGAATCGAAAATTAAGTAAGAAAACAAAAGCAATTGAATAACTAAATATAAGTAGATCCAAAGATCGAACGAATAACAGTCCTGATTGCAAGCACGGGAAGACGTTTTACTGCCGCCACACTGCACAAGCAACGCCACTGTGCTATATAAACGAGTATGATAATGGACCGAACACGACACATACAAAATATTGCAGTCTCGGTTTGACTGAGACTGTTCATGAACGGTAGTGAAATATGCTAGCTACCTCTCACGCCCTCTAGCCCTGTTGAAGGCTCGACGGAAGAAATTAAAAAAGGCACAAAACTCGTTTTTCAATTACAAGCGAGGGTGGATGGGGTTTTATTGCCAATATTGAATATAGTGTGCTGTATAAGTAACTGAACCTTTTGTTTTATACATATTTTTCCCGAAAAGAAGTAAAAAGTAATGTGCCGATGTCATGTTATAAATTGCACTGGCGTATTACTCTAAAATTTCTGGCATAAAACCACTCAAATAACAGTAATATTTTCTTTAAAACACAAATTCCATTGTTGGAAATCGATCATCATTGCAGATATTTTTTTAATTATTGACACGTTTAATATTAGCCTATGAACTCAACTTTGCATCAAATCCAATATCACCTTTCAAAAACCTGGCTAAGAGCCTTTGCAAAAAGGCATATAACATATGTTTGCGACAAGTTTTATAGAAATACAGCACAACATTCATTACAAGTATAATGATTGATTTGAATTGTTTTAAAGGCTCATCAACACACCAGTTTAAGTTATTTAGCCACCCGTGGAGGCGGCGGAATATATATGAATCCTGGAATCTCGCCATAGTCCTACCAAGGAATACATTCCTATGGTTCTTTAACGTGCTAGCGGAAACACGTAATTTAAGTATACATAGTGTTTATGTGCTGGTTAGCGACAACTATTGCCATCTTTTATTTTTGTTTTTCCGCTTTTCCCATCTAGTACTCGCAACAACCGACTTTTGACTACTGTGAGAATATAGTTTTTCTATGCAGTGTAATCATATGAGCGATTTCAAAACTGCTACATGCATAAGAAATAATTATTAATATGCTCGAGGCGAGTCAGGTATTGCGAGGACTATTTCGGAATTGCCCAATGGGTGAAATATAACAAGTGTCCCTGCGCAATTCGGGAATGCATTTGATAAAGTAGGAATCCGTTCCAAGGCGGTAGCCCTATTGTCAACCCTTTTGTGTTTGTGATGTCGTTTACTTTTATTATTACTTTTGCCTTCTTGTTTGTCTGTTTGCATGTTTGTTTCTGTGTTTTGTGGTTGACTGTCCTCCTTGAATGCTACTTTTCCTGTCCGATCTTTTTATATTTCTTTATATGGGATAATTATATCGTTGATGAACATATAAAATACATCATATTACCTATCAATACATAGGCGTAGGAATGTTTCAATTATTTAGGAGGGAGTGTGTGTGTGTGTGTGTGTATGGGGGTGTAGGTTGTGTGGGTGGGGGGCATTTGTTTTTATAAGTCGAAAAAACACAATAAGGTATGTTTCAAGTATGGGGTGCGGAGGGGGCGGTGGTGGTGGCGGGGGCACTTTTCGGAAAGCTAACCATTTTCCCCTCAAATTATTGGTGGGGGGGGCAAAGCATACTCTGCCCCCGCACACTCTGAACATTGCGGTGGGGGCGTGCCCACTGCACACTCCCCTCGCTACTCCTACGTCTATGACAATAATTCCTCCTTTTTTGGTGAAAATGGGCATTATAATAAGGGGAAGACTGCCCATTCGATTTTGTGGTTGTATGTATAAGAAGCGTATTAATAGGTTTTACTGGATCACTGATGAACATTTTCGAAATTTCGACTCCATGCTTACACTTTGTGAGCAACTGTCAATGAAAACAGGTACACGTACCCCTTGACCTGTTTGATAAACAAACAAGAACTTTCTTACATGTCTTGTGATCCCACCTTTTCTGGTGTTTTTTCAAGTGGAAAATTAGTTTTCTATATGAAAATTACACTGCTGCATTATCTATACTTCAGTTAAGTTGCAACAAATCATTACTATGTGACATTTTAACAGTGGAGTTTATGGGGAAAATAATTATTGGTTTCAAACCTTCAATTGCATACTATACCGATCGGTGTTCAGAACAACACAAACGGGTTGTAATTGTACATAAATGACAAATATCGTGGAAACATGAAAGATCAATCCCGGCTTTGGCGAAGCCGATCTTTAAACGTCAACATTTTCAAATGTGTCTGTCACCGTAACTGGGTGTACACCACACATAGTAACATTTGATAGATATTTGCCATTGTATTTAATGATGCATACGCAGTTGGCAGACCGAGACATGGCCACAGTATGTGCAGTCCGGGACATATATACAGTATGGTCAGGCCGAGACATGGCCACATAATGACCAGACCGAGACATGGCCACATTATGTGCACGCCGAGATATAGATACAGTATGGGTAGACCGAGACATGATATAATATGGGCAGGCCGAGATATGGATACATTACGCGTAGGAGGAGGCATGGATACAGTATGGGCAGGCCGGGACATATATACAGCATGGGCAGGCGAAGACATGGATACAGTATGGGCAGTATGGGCGGGCCGAGACATGGCCACATAATGACCAGACCGAGACATGGCCACATTATGTGCACGCCAGTATGGGCAGACCGAGACATGGTTAAAATATTGGCAGGCCGAGATATGGATAAATTACGGGTAGGACGAGGCAAGGATACAGTATGGGCAGGACGAGACATGGAACCAGTATGGACAGTCAGAGACAAGAGACATGGATAAAGTATGGATAGTCAGAGACATGTATACACTATGGACAGTCAGAGACATGCATACAATATGGACATTCAGAGACATGGATACGGTATGGACAGTCAGAGACATGGATACGGCATGGACAGTCAAAGACATGGATACAGTATTGACAGTCAGAGACATGGATACAGTATGGACAGTCAGAGACATGGATATAATATGGAAAGTCAGAGACATGGACAGTCAGAGACATGGATTCTGTATGGACAGTCAGAGACATAGATACGGTATGAACAGTCAGAGACATGGATACAATATGGACAGTCAGAGACATGGATACGGTATGGACAGTCAGAGACATGGATACGGTATGGACAGTCAGTGATATGGATACAATATGGAAAGTCAGAGACATGGATACAGTATGGACAGTCAGAGAAATGGATACAGTATGGACCGTCAGAGACATGGATACAGTATGGACAGTCAGAGACATGGATATAGTATGTGCAGTCAAGGACATGGATAAAGTATGGGCAGGCCGAGACATGGATACAGTATTGGCAGACCGAGACATATATTATAGTATGGGTAGACCAAAACATGAATACAGTATGGACAAGCCGAGACATGAATACATTATGGGCAGACCGAGATACAGTATGGGTAAGCCGAGACATAGATACAGTATGGGCAGGCCTTGACAAGGAAACGGTACGAGCAGGCCGATACATGGATACAGTATGGGCAGGCCGAGACAAAGATACAGCATGGCCAGGCCGAGACATGTTGACAGTATGGACAGGCCGATATTATGGATACAGTATGGGCAGTCACAGACATGGATGCAGTATGGTCAGTCAGTGACATGGATACAGTATGGACAGTCAGAGACATGGATACAGTATGGACAGTCAGAGACATTGATACAGTATGGGCAGTCACAGACATGGATACAGTATGGGCAAGACAGTATGGGCAGGCCGAGGCAAGGCTACAGTATGGGCATGCCGAGACAAGGATACAGTATGGGCATTCCGAAACATGGATACAGTATGGACAGGTCGAGACAAGGATAGAGTATGGGCATGCCGAGACGTGGATACAGTATTGACAGGTCGAGACAAATATAGAGTATGGACAGCCAAAGACATGGATACAGTATTGACTGTCAGAGACATGGATACAGTATGGGCAGTATGGACAGTCAGAGACATGGGTACAGTATGGACAGTCAGAGATATGGATACAGTATGGTCAGTCAGAGACATGGATACAGTTTGGAACAAGACAAGGATACAGTATGGGTAGGCCGAGACATGGATACATTATGGCCCGGTGAAGACATGGATACAGAATGGGCAGTCAGAGACGTGAATACAGTATGGGCATTGTGAGACATGGATACTGTATGAGCTGTCAGAGACTCGGATACAGTATGGGCAGGCCGATCTTATGGATACAGTATGAGCCGTCAAGGATTGCATTTAATGAATGCCCGTCGTTGCTCTCTTAAATACATAGTACATGCAACAGCGTAATATAGCAATCTACATTGCAAACAAAACTGCGTAAAATCAAAATACTTGATTAATCTGATGTGGAAAAACATGTTAAATATTTATATTTAAATTACTTTTCCTACTATGTATCGTGGCCGTCTCCATAATCAAGGAACATTGTAGAATATTTTGTATCGTCATATTTCAGGTAAATTTACTGTTGCAGCAGTACATGCAATTGTTCGTTTCGCACACTGTTATTGTTTATGCATGAGATATTGTATCAGCTCATCGTAATGAATAACTAATTTGTCGTAATGCACGTTTGCAAAATACGTTCTTTGAAATGTTCGCGACTAAATTCTCCATTATCGATGTTTAGTGTTGTTTTTTAAACACGAGTATAATGTAGTCAACATTGAGTTGGCAGTTGATGTGTGCGTCCTATAACAAAGGTAAATAAGACAAAGGCCATACCAAGCCCGACAATTATTGTATAAATTATGCAGTTCCCAGCATACGTTCAATGCCCAAATGACTCGTGTTTGGCTGAGTAATGGAAAATTATCAAGCTAAACATTCGTATATGATCACGCTTATATTGCTTTAAAATTAAATATTTTAGTGGCTCCATTAAATGCATGTCGGGGCAAGTCGGGCGCGAGGACAACCCTTTGATTTAGCATTAAAACAACGAAATACTGGATGCTTACACATATATCACACATATGTTTTAGCCAGTTCAATCCTATATATATGAGTAGTGTGTTATACTGGCTATTCGCACTTGTTCCTCGTCCCTCGTCCGCGACCTTGAACTTCGTCAACCCTATGACCTTGACCTCGAAAATCAAGATGGCGGGAAATGTCGCTCATCAATCACCGCCTTATCTGATACAGTTTGACAGGTTTAATAACGTTCACCTCGTCATCAAAGGGAAATTCAATATGCGAGAAATGTGGGAAGGGTACGATTTTGCATAAACGAAATAATTAATCAATACAAAACCGCGAAGAATGTAAATAAGTTCATTAATCAATCTTATCTGACAAGTTAATGACATCTATCCCTTTTAATCCAATTCCCAATTAGCGAGATTACACAGAATAAAAACGAAACAGTTTGTTTTTTAAATTCCACGGGTAAATGTTGAACCATTTATCGTGACTTCACAAAATAGATGCTTAAAATAGGCGAGATTTCAAACGCGTCTGTGGTTTTAAATACACATCTTAATAGGGATGTGTATAACTACTCGACTATGTCACGCGCTTTATAACCAGCAGTAAGCTGGACAGTGTAAATAAAGAAATCCCCGGTTTATCATTAATGTATGACTATGGTGTCTTAAAACGTGTGTGCAAGAATATCCCACGACTCTCTCTATAATGTGTGTAAGATTGTTAGATACTTTAAATTTAATTTTTTTTTTAAAACTATGGTGGCTTAAAACTGCCACACAAATCATTAAAAGAAATATTCTGTATTTCATGTTTTATAAACGAAAATTGTAATTTGCAAATATATTGTCCTAGCATCAAATAAACTTTATGTACGAAACACACATATATCCAAACAAATTAAAGTCGCACGTTCAAAGACTAGTTATTTTGTTTCAATGCTTTCAGTACTTTAACTAGTACCCAAAGTTATAATTTCACAGTAAGACTCTAAATGTTTCAACGTCTACTTTAATCCAGTTTTAAATTACTGAAATGACACACAACGCCGAGTTTATTTTTTTAAATTACTTCGATAAATGTTTGAACGCTTTCTTGAATCCAGATTAGTTAAATTACGCAGAATAAAAACGATAGATTTGTTTTTAAATTCCTTTGGTAAATGTTTAAAAAATTTAACAAGCCTTCTCAAAATATATATTCAAAATATGCGCTCCCTGGATTTAACTTCATACCCGAATATATGGGTATTGTGCATAAACACTATTACACTATTAGGCACTCCAAAACGAAGAGGGGCTCTAAAGAGGGAATATTTAAGCATAGTGAACGCGTGCGGATGGTCTAAGAGGGAATTCGGTGTCTCATTGTGCTACAATATTCCCTCTTTAGAGCCCCTCTTTGTTTTGGAGTGCCTATTAGTGTGAAGAATGCGGGAATGATCAATGCGATACTTGTTGACTTATCCATAAAAGCATATGCATTACTCCGTTTTCGTTGTAATGTTAACGGAAAAGGAAATGGAAGTTCTCCTCAATACGAGGACTGAACATGAGAGGGACATCCAAAGTCAAACACCAAAGCAGTGACATAGCTTCAGACGTGGAAAGGTGACTTCTAAAGAAGGCGCACTATTTGATCGAACTTCAGTTTCTGCTCGCGAGTCAAGACGTTAGGACGTGTTTACGAAAATATGGATTTATTCCAAATACCTATAAACTCGGTGAAAAGAAAATTAAAAACGAGCATAGCTCGTGAAAAAATAGCAACGCCTCAATCCGAAATGTATATCAGATTGGTCCTCCCAGCGGAGCAGACGACAGCTATAGCCAAGAGTATGTTAGATCGTCAGAATAAACCTAATGTCACTTTAATCGACCGGGAATTAAAGCGAATGAAAGAAACTCGCGAAAATCGTAAGAGGAACCGTTCTAGAAAGGAGTCAGCCCCTAGAAAGAGTAAAAGTTTAAAAACCGCAGGAGAAGCAACATCTATCGGGAAGGGCAAGAAGACCAATCAGGCATCTAGCGAGCCTGAACATGGTATCACTGTCATAGGACCAATATTAAAGTAATTACGCAGCAACTCCTCCTCATTTGAGTAAAAGTGTTTCAACTGCGATGTATCAGTGTGATATTTGTTTTAAGAATTTTGGGAGACACGACAATATGTTACGTCATAAGAAATCTGCGCATAATAATGAAGAATCGGAAGATGATTTGTAAATACATTTCAGAGCATGAGGACATTTTTGGTGTTATCGATTCCGATGGACCCGAAGACTCTGATGAAAACGAGTTTGCAAATTCTGATGAAAACGAGTCTGAAGATTTTGAAGGTTTTGATCCTTGGCAGGCAGTTGTAGACGAGGCATTCGAGAAGTGCCACCCTCAATACCTAGGTAAAGTAGAAAAGCTGATGGAAGTTGATGACATGAGTGAAAGTGAAGCGCGAGAACAGGTTTTCAAGAGTATGAAAAACATCTACCGCAAAGCTATGATGAATATCTTCGGAAGTAAATTGGTATGGTTCAACGCGATAAAAAGGGATCCGATTTACAAAGCTATCAAGAAGACGCTCAGTCACCTGAAAGACACGGATAACTACGAGTCGGAAGAAGCCCTTAATAGGCATACTCAAACGGAGGTTTCTGTTTGATAAAATTCTCGATGACTACAACCCTCCTGTTGTGTCCGAAGATATGGAACAGGAAAATGTGTCTGCGTGAGACTGGTAATAAAAAGACATATATGTCATACACATGAGTATTTGTGTCGATCTATGCGATGGAACGATCACGGGTGTTTTTACACTTGAACTATTTGATATCCTAGAGAAACGCGGATGCTCGTACTAGACTTCAACTGCTTCAACATATATCATCGAGACAAGTCGAGACAATCGATGAAATAATGAAAAGAATAGCGAGAAGATCTATCATTCTGTTGCGCAGGGACGTCCCTACGTTTGAAAGGAAAACGAACATCATCCGAATGCTGGCTTCAAGTCGAGTGAATCGACGGAGGAAAAATATATTATTGCAAAGATATAATTCTCTATTGCCGCGAGTGCTTGGAGAAGTGTATACTGTGCAAACCATAATGGACGAAATAAGAGACACTGGAGAGGAATAATAAAGGTGGCTTTTAGCTGGAGAGTAAAGCTGATCAAAATCTCGGACCAATAACTGGTGTATACAAAGCGATATAAAAGAAACTTAAACAAATTCATGTTAGAAAAAGTATATTTAACCTTTCATGAAGGAACATATAATTTTATACTTTTAGAAAAACATGTCGAAGCTTCATAATGTTTATTCTATGATTATTTTTTTATCTATTTTATTTCTCCGAATAAACGTTTGACAGGTATGATATATGAGTTGTTTTTCTTTATCTTAATACCCTCATGTTTACGCCCCATACCCTCATTTAAACTCCTCATTGCCTTATTCCCACTCCTCATGCTCTCATGTTCACGAGTATTACTCACTGGAGGTGAGGAGTGACCTATACCTTGGTGATATAATTTTAAAGAAAGGCGCTCGTGAAAAGTGGGTTATAATGACGTACACCCACAATTAATCACTCTGCTTGAATTTAATACTGTTCAGATCAACAAGAGGCTTTTTAAAAATCATTAAAGTCTTAATTTGAGCGCAAATTTAAAAATATCGAATATATCGTGACAAACTAATGACAGTTTTAAGCCACCATAGTTATACATTAATGATAAACCTAGATGGGTCATGCACGGATTTTAAACACGTAAAATTCTTCACTAATATACATTTAATTAACTTAAACTCTTGACAACTGAAGCATGTATACACACTTTATGGATACTATCGTAAAATAACACAAACCTACACATTCGACGTGTTAACCTAAGCGTAAAGTGTAACATTGTCATGATATTTGCATTGGAGGTAGCAGCTAATCTGTTTACGCCTAGAGTTATGCACAATACCCATATATTCGGGTATGAAGTTAAATCCAGGGAGCGCATATTTTGAATATATATTTTGAGAAGGCTTGTTAAATTTTTTAAACATTTAACAAAGGAATTTAAAAACAAATCTATCGTTTTTATTCTGCGTAATTTAACTAATTTGGATTCAAGAAAAAGTTCAAACATTTATCGAAGTAATTTAAAAAAATAAACTCGTCGTTGTGTGTCATTTCAGTAATTTGAAACTGGATTAAAGTAGACGTTGAAACATTCAGAGTCTTACTGTGAAATTATAACTTTGGGTACTAGTTAAAGTACTGAAAGCATTGAAACAAAATAACTAGTCTTTGAACGTGCGACTTTAATTTGTTTGGATATATGTATGTTTCGTACATAAAGTTTATTTGATGCTAGGACAATATATTTGCAAATTACAATTTTCGTTTATAAAACATGAAATACCGAATATTTCCTTTAATAATTTGTGTGGCAGTTTTAAGCCACCATAGTTTTAAAAAAAATAATTATATTTAAAGTATCTAACAATCATACAAACATTATAGAGAGAGTCGTGGGATGTTCTTGCACACAAGTTTTAAGACAAAATAGTTACACATTGATGATAAAACCCCGTAGGTCATGTTACATTAAACTTAACTCTCGGCAATTGACGCATGTATACTATTGTACAATAACACAAATCTACAAATTGTATCTGTTAACCAAAGCGTGACGTGTAACATAATACACTTATATTTAACTCGGGTGTGCATTTTCACAATATATGATCAATAATAACGATGAAATACAGAATGTTTCCTTTAATGATTTGTGTGGCAGTTTTTGGCCATCATAGTTTTAAAAAAAAATTAAATTTAAAGTATCTAACAATCATACACACATTATATAGAGAGTCGTGGGATATTCTTGCACACAAGTTTTAAGACACCATAGTCATACATTAATGATAAACCGGGGATTTCTTTATTTACACTGTCCAGTTTACTGCTGGTTATAAAGCGCGTGACATAGTCGAGGAGTTATACACATCCCTATTAAGATGTGTATTTAAAACCACTGACGCGTTTGAAATCTCGCCTATTTTAAGCATCTATTTTGTGAAGTCACGATAAATGGTTCAACATTTACCCGTGGAATTTAAAAAACAAACTGTTTCGTTTTTATTCTGTGTAATCTCGCTAATTGGGAATTGGATTAAAGGGGGTAGATGTCATTAACTTGTCAGATAAGATTGATTAATGAACTTATTTACATTCTTCGCGGTTTTGTATTGATTAATTATTTCATTTACGCAAAATCGTACCCTTCCCACATTTCTCGCATATTGAATTTCCCTTTGATGACGAGGTGAACGTTATTAAACCTGTCAAACTGTATCAAATAAGGCGGTGATTGATGAGCGACATTTCCCGCAATCTTGATTTTCGAGGTCAAGGTCATAGGGTTGACGAAGTTCAAGGTCGCGGACGAGGGACGAGGAACAAGTGCGAATAGCCAGTATAACACACTACTTATATGTTATTATTAAATATGTACTTAAACGCAATTTCTATTCCGTATTTACATGCTTTTTCATATTGTAAATGACTTTTTAACACAAGTAAAATATAAAAACCTTTGTCAGATGTGGTGATATTGCGCAATATTTCAACACAACTTGCCTTGGGAGCATCGTAGCGTTCGACAACTGGTCAGATACCACTATTGATTTGGGGCTTCTGATTGGGTGAGTCTTTTAGGACATATAGTAAGACTGTAATGTAGGTTCTGATTGGATTAAATTACCCAAATTCTAACAAATCGCCATAAAACATCAAACTATTGCAGTTCCATCATAAAACATGTTCATTGGGCATATTTTCACTCAAATGTGCATTGTTATGGATACAGTTGTACTGAGGGTATAGTTGCAAAAAGTACAATTTATTTACTGCCATTCTGAGTGAGCCCATTGAGTGAACTATTGCTCAAAGCATTACATAGTCCCCAATATGCTGGTCATTTTTAAGTGTATCTAGGGCAGTTCTTAAATAAAAGTTTCTTTTAGCCAGTGTGATTCAGAAATAGAAGTTGAAGGACAAAATGCCATAATGTAGGTCAATGGGAAATGCAGTAGTGGTATATGACCTAACATGGACTTGGTCAAGTGAAGGAGTATGCTAGCTGTGTTTATGAAGATACGAACTGGTTGCCGCTAGTTCATTGTAACTGTAAAGATGTCCATCACAACACTGAAACCAGACGACTTGGCTACTTTGAGGAAGATAATACTGAGCTGAGGAGTGGTAGTGTGCTGATAATTAAGAAATAAAATATTTCCAGCGGGTTTATATTGTCCCAGATCAAAACCTGAAGGGCGGGACTTGAAAACCATCGATAGCATGGGCCGTAGGTTTCGATGTGTTTTAAATCTCAAACACCAGATTTTTATCTCGCACAATATAAACCCGCTGGAAATATTTTATTGCAGCGGGGAGCAATGGTATACCCAAAATGGAAGGCTGGCCAGATTTCTGAGCTTAAAATAGCTCAAGTGGCAGCCGAACCGCGTTCTAATTATATGCATCCGCGTACATAAATAGTGCCTCCGGGTTTGCTTGAACTGAAGGTAATCAGAAGAACTGACTTAAACTAAGACGAGCTATGTATGTAATAGGAAAACAATACTATTCCATATGACACTATATCAACTGTGTCTACAGAATTTGCCTTGTTTAACCTAATAAAATAGTTGTTCATATTGGTGAAAAACGTTCTGGTTACGGCATTGTTTTATTTGATTTTACTTCAGATAGAATGTAAAAACAACATGATTATTGATTTATTATGTATAATTGTATATAGTAACGACTATTTCGAACGTTTCTTAGTGATTCACGATGTCAGTGAATTATTATTAATGATAAGACGAAGTGAAGAAACATATTTAGACACACACCACTGGATTGTTATTGTGTTGGAATATAGCATATATAGAAATCTTGTTATCATTATATCTCCTTTTTAGGCGTAGGTTTAACCTGCGCCTATTGCCATCATCGTCTTTTTCAAAATGGCGACACCCCATTATAGTTGAACCCCATCTAGGAACAAGTTTCAGATAGTGCAGATCTCGATTATTTCTATGCTGGTTTCCCGCAATACGTATCGTTTAAAACAACCAACCAGTAGCTCGCGTTGACTGACGCCACGCAGCTTCGCGCATGTCTGGTATATTCTAGGGTCGTTGCGCGGTAATGTCATGAATATTCAATAGCTATAAATATCAACACTGTGTGTATGATTTATTTCGGCTTTATTAGTCGCCGACTACTGTATATTGGCGACTATATTTGAAATTATTCTAGGAAAATACCGATGGGAGGAGATTTATTTTTTTGGCCCACCTTTTCAAGCCCTTTTATCTGCTCCTTTCTTTCGCTTTCTCTCACTCCGTCTTCCGCCAGCTCTGCTTTTTGTCCCTCCTACTGGATGGTGATCTGTTTTGACCTACTTTCTGCTCGAGCCTTATATTCCGTTTCTACGACGACTCTGGCTGTTCACCCGCAGTTCACCTGATGTTTCTATTTTTTCCTGTGGATTGCATTGTTTCTGGGACATTGCTGATATATCATGTTATTGTCTATTTTTGTGAAACAGCCTCCCCATAGTACTCTATGTTACTCCATTCAAGCTACTATGCCACTACTAGGCTACTGGACATTGCATACTTACGAATAACCAACGAATTTCTGTCTACATATTCCTTATCCCTATTCGGTGAACGTCTATGGACAAGGTTCACGGTCGAAAAAGTAGGTTTTTCGAACGTAAAAGCATGTTAACCTATAGTATACTATACCTATACTTTCGAGCGAAAACGTAGGATAACGTCCGTAAACCATAGTTCACGCTCGTAAACGTAGATTCACGCTCGTAAACCCAAGTTCACGGTCGTAAACATAGGTTCACGTTCGTAAACTATGGTTCACGCTCGTGAACCCCGGTTCACGCTCGTGTACCCCGGTTCAAGCTCGTGAACTCCGGTTCACGCTCGTAAACATAGGATATCGACTGAAATTCATGGTTTACGGTCGATATACTAGGATTATCAAATCAACTACGAATTTCGGGCGTGAACATAGGGCGATACTTTATTGGGTCCGTATGGTCCTTTCCAGGTTTGGGGACTGGAATAACGATTGCTTCCCGCCAAGAATCGGGGTACTTTCCGGTCACCCAAACCTTATTAAATATATCAAAAAGTGTAGAGAGACAGGTTTCAGGTAAATGTTTTAATAGTTGATAATGGATATCATCAGGAACAGCTGATGTATCATTAGCATTTTTAAGGGATTCTCGAAGTTCTTTGAGAGTAAACAGTTTATTGTACTTCTCCAAATTTCTCGACTTGAAATTCAGCTTCTGTTCTTTTAGTTTCTTATTTTTTAGAGAATTTGGTCGACAATTTTCAGAAGAAGAGTTATTAGAAGAAGATTCTGCCAAAGTGTTTGTAATATCTTTGACACAGGTTTAAGATGATTTACACAACTAAAATTACCTTTACCGTTTATTTTCCGGACCATGTCCCACGTCTTCTTAAGAGATGAGCGAGAATTCAGCCTAGAGACATAAGATCTCCAGGATTTCCTCTTGCTATCCTTAATAGTACAACGGGCTTTCGCACGAAAAACTCTAAAAGTATCTAAATTATTTCGAGTTGGCCGCAAGTTAAAAGCATTCAATGCAACTTTACGATCGCTGACTGCCTTTTTGCAGTCATCATCGTAACATGGTCTATGTGGGCGTTTTGGATTTGCCGAGGTTTTTGGGATAGTTTGATCAGCTATATCGTGAATAGTTTTGGTAAAAAGAGCAGTTGCGTCTTCAACATCCTCGAAAACGGAAGGTTTTCATTGTTCAAAGAGATTAAAACGTATCCCAATCAGCTTTGGGAAGTTTCCATCTTTGCGTTTTTTCGAGAAGTGGAGGGCCGATATTTTCAAGAAATAAGGGGAAGTGTTCACTTCCACAGAGGTCGTCACCAACACTCCACGAAAAAATCCATCAAGAGCGTTGGCTCGCATATCGATAATCAATGGAAGAATGAGAGCCTGTAGCTGGATGTAATTAAATATGTGATTTGTTGTCATTAAAAAGACACAAATTATTTTTGTCTAAGAAATCCTCAACTTTTTTGCGTTTATCGTTTATATCCTTACAACCCCGAATGTAATTGTGTGCATTAAAATCACACAAGAGTATAAAAGGTGATGGTAATTGTGCAACAAGGTGATTTAGATCGTTAAGGTCTAGTGAAGAACTGGGCGGTAAGTATACGGAGCATAATGTTATAACTCTGTGCATCGTAACACTGACCGCAACATCTTGCCAACCAGTTCTCAACGCAACAGTTCTGTGAGGAATGTTTCTATTCACAAGAATCGAAACTCCTCCAGAAGCTTTATCACCTGTATCACAAATATAGTTATACAATGAATTGTTTTTAAAAGATATATTATCACTAGTCTTCAAGAAAATTTCTTGAAGACAAAATGCAACAGTGTTGTGTTTATGTAAAAGTAAACTGATTTCATCATAATTAGGCTTTGAACCTCGGCAGTTCCATTGCATGACCTTATTTGATGTTGATGTCACTAAGGCGGAAGTTCGGGTTAATGACCTTTGGGATTGGCAGACCTTGGAGACTTTGGGAGTTCCAGACGTTCTGGATCATCAACCTCCATCTCCAAGTCTCCAAATATGTTGTGAAGTTCAATCGGATCATCAGATCCTTTTGACTACTTCCCTAACCCGGGAGTTTTCCTTTTCCTAGCTGTCACGTCCGTGGCAGCAGTTCTGCTTGGTGACGAACTCTTGCGAGAGTTCGTCGGATTTGACTTACATTTGGAAGAGTTCGTCGGGTTTGGTAGACTCTTGGATGCACCAGAGTCCGATGAAGTAGATGCATTAGATGTAGGAGTTGTTGCGGATATAGTTGAAGGAGTTTTAGGCTTTGGGAGCTACAGGAGGCTTATTTAAGAGGACCACAGTTTGAGAGGCTGAAGATGTTTTAGAGGATTTGGAATAGTAGACAACTTGTAGGAGTCTATTGGCCAGGTTAACACGGTCTGCGCCGCGATAGACCTGGTAGCTGGTTTCTCAACCATACTCGCATCGGCATACGATTTGCCAGATGGAGTGGGCGGAGTGAGTTAGACTCTCGACAATTTTTCTTGCTTCTGGGAAAGAGATATTTTTTTCTATTTTGATTGTCTGAATTTCTCTCTCGTTTTTCCATTTCGGACAGTCTTTAGAGAAAGCCTCGTGGGCCCCTTGCAATTAATGCAAGAGGCGGGATTTTTCAGTTAGCCACGGCGCGCGCAAACGGCAGTTCTCTTGCATCTTTCTCGATGAATGAAAATGTTGGAGATTGAAACATCTGAGAGGGTTTGGGATAAAAGGGTCTTCTGGTAGAATTATTTATCCAGTTTTAATTGTATTAGGAAGAGTTGGTGTGCTGAAAATTAGCACGAATGTATTAATAGGAGTGAGAATGCCACCCGCCTTGTATTAAAACGAACTACTTCAGTCACACCTTGTGATTTGACGTTAAGTGTCATTTCCTCAACGGTGCAGTGCTCCAGTTCCCTAGAGAGTACCACACCTTTTGAGGTGTTGAGGGAGATATGAGGAATCACCTCAACAGGGATATTGACAAAAGATCTGATTTTTAGAAGATTTCAGAGTGTGATTTACGTTCACACTCGACACGAAGTTTTTGATTTTTAAGTTTCTTAACACTCCTCGGCTCACCGGCAATGCCGAGTAAGGCATTAGAGATAGCGAAAGGAGAGATATTTGTAATAGGTCGAGATTCATCCAATGAGATAAAATTACGGAATCGAGGCCAATTCAGATGTGATATACCAGTGTCCGAGTCAGACTCAGACTGCATATAAAACTAACACATCAGACCCCACATACCACCCAGCCGACATAACCCCTAAAAATTCGAAGAGCCGCACTTACGTTCCGCTTGAAAGAGGCATGAGTAGCGCCACCGCCATAAAGGATCCTTTTACATTATATTTAAAGAGGACAAAATAAAAGGGGAGTAAATATTAAACGAGAGGGATTGAAAGAGATGTGAATTAAACAAGAAGCTAGGATCCCGTATAGCTGGCGTGACAAACCGATTGATCAGATCGGGCTAATCTGACCATCCGTCTAGTTGAAGTCCGGACAAAAGTGGTGTCATGTAACGCGCAGATAACTACCAGATCTCCACGTCACTGAAACACCAGGATTCCCTTCGCCAACGACACGGGTCGCCACCCACGGTCAACAGGTGGGATACTTTTCGGAGGGGTTGGGGGTGTCGAGTAACGAGCAGTCGGTTGATTCTTATCACTCTTATCACTCAATCACTGATTGTGGGGTGTAAATAAAGAAATCCCCTCCATGAACTATTCTCTAACCAACAAGGCAGCTTTAATAGGCAATATAAGTAAAACATAAATATGCTCGTGTATATATAAATATAAAAAAAAACAGCATAGAAAGCCACAAAGAAGGTACTCAATGACTTGGCAGGAGCCAGAACAACAAGAGAATAAACCATTGAGGGCACGACAAGACAATAATGCAGACAAACATCAAACGTCACCGTCCTTTTGGGCTTTAGGTAGACGTCATCATAGGCTCCACAGCTTGTCCGGTCATCGCACAATTAAAGAGGAAAGCATAGTGGCGAACTGTAAATGGGTCCACCACCAAGCATGAAGTGCGTTGCAAAATGATACGGTCATAACCTCTTTTGATAAACCTTTTAACAAGTTTAACAAAGATAGTATGAAAGTGATCATGACCAAGGATCTTACGAAGTTTGTAAATCTTGTCACCATAGAAGTCAGGTTGTGATAGCCTTAGTAACAGTGATCCTGATGGAGTAACTTTTTAGTTATACAAAGATTACAAATATTAATGTCCTCATCTCAAGTACAAGCTCTAGAAAAACGAATAAGTTGAGATCCATAGACCCCATAAGAAGTTGCCCGGGGAACATCCCCATCTAGATGGGAATAAATAACAATATCAAAATTAAAATCATCTTGTCATATATTTTGCTAATTATTTTACGTATCTAAATCAAAAAAAGAAGCGTAATCATCAGAAATATTAGTTTAGTTAAATTGAGGTTCTTTAGGGTATATATTATTGACCATAGTAGAAAAGAAATGGTTGTCAATGTTTAATATGTCATCCAGATACCGAGAGATGTCATTAAAGGCCTCAATAACATCTTCCTGGATATCTGGTGGAAGATTCAACATGAAATCTCTTTCATAGCAATATAAAAACAAATCTGCGACAAGGGATGCACAGTTCGTACCCATAGGGATACCAACAATGTGTATATAAACAGTCGTTCCGTACCTGACGAAAATATTATCTAATATGAGTGCTTCACAAACTTCTTGGCAAGTCCATATAGTGCAATTGTCTAAACCGCCGTTAGTAAAAGTGTAGTATTTTCCCTAGCGAATGTTTTTTCGAATAAGAGCAATACGCTTGTCTTTGATAAGATGGATGATGTGGTAAGGTTATATATAGTGT
This sequence comes from Cyrtodaria siliqua, assembly GCA_037043455.1. NCBI lineage: Eukaryota > Metazoa > Mollusca > Bivalvia > Adapedonta > Hiatellidae > Cyrtodaria > Cyrtodaria siliqua. Next base: position 63,942 of record JAWPHD010003982.1, read on the forward strand.
AGAGAAGTCATAAGTGCTAACAGATGCAAATTGACGTTTATTGCAAATTTTATCAAGAACGTCTCCTGCCTTTTTAATAGACCTAAACAAATTAATCCCAGAGTTTTCATAAGTTTTATCTCAGTATTGTTCAACCTGATCCTTAACGGCAGTAAGACAAGAAGTTAAAAGTTTGGAGATGTTTGTGGTGGTGCAGGCACTTGAATTCGAAATAAAGCGGGCCTTATACGGATTTTTATGTAATTTAGGAATCCAGTATATAGTTGGCAGTTTGTTCTGCCTTCGTCTACCCCAGCCTTGAAAGTAGTCAACCGAGTGATATGTGTGGAAATAACATCATCCTCAGTAGAATGAGCTGGAGTTCCAGAGTTCCGAGTTCCAGAGATAAAACATTGACGTAATGTTGGCTTCAAACAATAATGATATTATTAACTGCTTTATCAGCAGGAACTAAAACAAATTTATTATGATTTTAAATTACGAAAGGAAAACCTAGGTCTCAGAGGAAGTAAAGAGTCGTTAGCATTATAAAAGTTAATACTTGTATCGAAGTTATTGATTACTTGAATAATGAAGACTCGGCAGGACTAATATTTATTGCTGACTTTGAAAAGGCCTTTGATAGCGTCAATCAGGAATTTATTTTGAAATGTTTAAATTATTTTAACTTTGGAACTTCTTTCATCAGTTGGATAAAATTGTTTTATAACAACGCACAACGTTGTGTGATAAATAATGGTCATATGTCGGATTTGTTTAGATAGAGGAGTAAGACAAGGATGCCCAATGTCGCCTTATCTGTTTATTATAGCAATTAAAATAGTATACAAAGCCACAAGAAAACATAATGATATCAAAGGTAAATTTGCAAAATTAAACATAAACAAATCAATACTATTACGTGTCGGTTGATTAAAAGATTCAAACGAAAAGTACAGTGAAGATAAACAATTTATATGGATAAAAGACAAAAGCAACCACGCTAAGAATCGATTTGCAAATGAAAAGGGAAAATGTCAAGAACTTAACCTTCATCCTAAAATATTGGAATTTATTAAACACAACTTATCTATCTTAGGAAAAATAACGGTAATCAAAACCTTTGCCTTACCAAAACTGATATATCCTCTAACTGTCTTGGAAAATTCAAAGGAATGTCTGAATCAAATTAAAAATAAAATGTTTGCCTTTTATGGGATGCTAAACCAGATAAAATGAATAGAAAAACAATTATTAAAGATTATGAAAATGGGGGTCTTAACATGATAGATTTTGACTCGTTTATCAGTTCAATTTAAACGGGGTGGGTCAAAATAATTAATGATCCGGAAAATCATGGAGACTGGAAGGACATTTACATGAAGGAATTAAACAAATATGGTGGGAGTATTTCATTTGAAAGCAATTTAGACATTAAAGATGCTAACAAAATAATCACACGATCCACCTTTCTGTCTGAAATAATAAACTGCTGGTCAGAAATAAACTTCAATAAAACAGCTAAATACATTCCTAAACAGATACTATGGAATAATTCGTACATAAACAAGAGACCCAAGAGGGCCTGTATCACTCTACTGGTTATATGGAATCATTGTTGGGGAACACGATAACAACATGCGCAACTGGGCTCGGTACTTTTCACTGAAATCGAGCCAGGGGTTCAGGACAAATTGTCTGGATAAACTTTGTGTTTATTACGCCATAACTCATTCAACCAGAACACAGTGATGTTAGGCGCAACTAGGCTTTGTTCTCTTCATCCCTGCCAAATTTCGTTCGAATTTGGCCAGGAATTCAGGAGAGACTAGTATGGATAAAGTTTGTGTATCGAAATGAGATATAGGGTCCTATAGAAACCACATATTTCGAACGCAGTGGCATCGTAGGTCCGCACTGTACTGCAAACAAGGACTTGAAACTACAATGAAAGAGAAAAAAACAAAACAGAAATGGTGGTGAATACAGGGTTACCGACTTGGAACGGTCAATAGGCAATAAGGCCTACTGGTTAGCTTGAATATATTTTATATGCGCACAATCCTCGCTATTATCCTGTCTTCAGCGCCACAATAGACAAGACTGTCTAAACAAAACTACATCCCATCAAAAGGAATTCTCTAACAATAAAGTCCACACCCAGAGAAACTACCTAAAGAAACACATACAAAATAATAATAAATATCTCAGGATGTTCCCAGAATCGTACTGAACAACCATAGTTGTTGCAGCTAAAGAGAAAACCAATCTAAGTTACGACCAGAAAACCCGAGGTACGAAAGCTTATGCACCCACCTCCCTTAGTTGGCGTTTCAGTAGGTACAATCATAGAGTCCCAAGAGGTAGTCCAGTCATCGCACAAGTGAAAAGTGAAGCGTAATGACTGACTGTAGAGGGGTCAATCACTAAACATGCAGTGCGCTGTAAAACCAAAGGGTTATATCCTTTTCTGACGAACTTCTTGATTAAATTTGTAAAGCGGTCAGGAAACCCGTCAGACCCCTTTAACTTTCGAAGTTATAGACCACATCTCCATAAAATGAGGGTTGTGATATGCCTAGTCGCAGAAGTGCTTTAAGGTTGGTGTTGTACACTCGTTGCGGCGGTAAACTTTAGAGAAAGATCTACGTAGTTTCTGATAACGAAAACCCTGCTGAAGAAGTTTACTTGTAATAAAAAGCAAAAAAAATCATTAAACCGGCGATGACATGCACAACTAGGCCTGATACTGATCATCCCTGTAAAGTTTCACTGAAATCCGTCAGGGGTTCAGGAGAACGTAGTCCGTACACAATTTGTATATCAAAAAAATTCTTTAAAGGGCCTTTATTCAGCTAAAAATCATTCAACCGAAATACCGCGATAGCATGCATAACTAGGCTTGGTACTGATCATCCCAGCAACGTGTCGTTGAAATCGAGCCAAGGGTTCAAGAGAAATAGTCCGGATAATGTTTGTGTAGTAAAACCCTTAAAGGGCCATAACTCAGCCAAAAATCTTTCAAGCGAAACATAGTGATGATATGCACCACTAGGCCTAGTACTAATCATACTTGCAAAGTTTCGCTGAAATCCGGCCTGGGTTCAAGAAAAAATTCCGGACAAAGTATGTGTATTAAAACCTATAAAGGGCCATAATTTTGTCAAAAATCATTCAACTGGAATACGGTGACGATATACATAACTAGATTTGGTACTGATCATCTATGCAAAGTTTCATTAAAATCTGGCCAAATGAAAGCCCTGTCGTCTTAGTGAGGCAAAATACAGCATTTTTAACTAAATCAAGGGCCGTAACTCCGGTGTTACTAAAACGATTTGGCTGGTTTTCAAACTTGTCGGAACTTACATTGATATTAACAATCTTTGTAAGTTTGGTAACGATCAAATAATAAATGAAGGTGCCAGAGTGTTCACAAGGCAGACTTTAGCTTTTTTTCAGAAAATCAAGGGCCATAACTCTGCTTTTACTAATCCCATTTTGCTGGTTTTCGAACTTTGCCGAGCAATCATTAATATTAACAATCTATGCAAGTTTTGTAAAGATCAAGTAATAAATGAAGGTTCTGGAGTGTTCACAAGGCATTTTTCAGCTAATCAAGGGCCATTATTCTGCTGTTACTCATTTAATTTGGCTAGTTTTCGAATTTGTCCGAGTTTTCATTGACAATAACAATCAATGTAAGTTTGGTAAAGATCAAATAATAAATGAAGGTTCTAGAGTGTTCACAAGTCAGACTATGGCGTTTTTCAAAAACAAACAAGTGTTACTGATCCGATTTGGCTGGTTTTCGGACTTATCCGAGCTTTCATTGATAATAACAATATGTGCAAGTTTGGTAAAGATCAAATAAAAAATGAATTTACTAGAGTCTTCAGAATGCAGCAAATGGCATTTTTTAGAAAAAAAACAAGGGCCATAACTCTGGTGTTACTAACCGAATTTAGCTGGTTTTCGAACTTTAACAAGCTTTCATCTGTGCAAGTTTGGTGAAGATCAAATAACAAATGAAGGTGCTAGGGTGTTCACAAGGCAGAAAATAGCATCTGTCAGAAAAATCAAGGGCCATAACTCCGGTATTACTGATTTGATTTGGCTGGTTTTCAATTGACGGAGCTTTCATTGATATTAACAATCTTTGCAAGTTGGTAACGATCAAATAATAAATGAAGGTGCTAGAAAGTTTTCAAGGCTTAATATGTCATTTTTCAGCAAAACAAGGGCCATAACTCCGGTGAAATTAATCCGATCTGGCTGACTTTCGAACTTATTTGAACTTTCATTGATATAAAGACAGTGGAAAAGTTTCGTGAAGATCCAATTAATAATGAAGGCACTAGAATGTTCACAAAGCAAATGTTAACGGACGGACGGACGACGGACGACTCGTCATCCCTTTGGCCAGTAGAGCTAACAACCAAGGACATAATTGAATGTTGTATAACGGCTCATCAACACAGTATAGGTTAATTAGGGCCGCCCCAGAGAAAGGGGAAGGATACATAGGAATCTGGAAACCGTGCCCTACTCTTATTATCCAATAGATTCCTATGGCTCTTTAACGTGCTCGGAGGCGGGACCGCCGGGTTTACGTCCCCATCCGACGGACGAAGCTAAGGGAAAGTGTCTTGCCCAAGAACACACCGACGAAACTCATTGGCACCAAGGAGGGTTGAACCCTGGGCCTCCGGTTACAAATCCGCCTATATATATAATCTATACTTCAAAACATGGGATAAAATGGGTATTAAATTTATTGAACAACTGTATAACCACTTAGGCAATATCATACTTTTGTACATTTAAAAACATTATACAACATCCATAATTCTGAATTCCTCAACTATTATACAATTGTTCAAAGCAAACCAAATAGATGGAAACAAGACATAAACAAAGAAGACAGAACACATAATGATAGGGAAATAACGTTATTGCAACATATAAGAAAAGAAAAAAGTTTCAATACGTTATTATACAACAAACAAGTTGAACGGATAAAGACAGAATTGCCAATTAAACCTCACATAAAATGGGACGAACATCTAACACACATAAACTGGAAACTGATACATATCTCACCTTTCAGAAGAACAATAGACACAAAACTTAGATATTTTCAATATAAATATTTAATGAGAATTATACCTACAAATAATTATCTCTATAAATGTAAAATAAGTAACCCAATAGAGATGTTCAGTTGTTTCAACATGCATATTGAAAAATCTGTAATTAATTTATTTTAGTCAAGTAAAAATTCAGGAGACGTTCTTGATAACATTGCAATAAACTTTAAGTTTCATCTATAAGTACTTATGATTTTTCAACACTTTATACAACCTTACCACATCACCTTATCAAAGTCAAACTCATTGCTCTTATTCAAGAAACTTTCGCTAGAGAAAAACTACACTTTTTTACCTGTAACAATATTAAAGAGTGTTTTTTTACAAACGGCAGTTTAAACAATTGCACTATGTGAACTTGCCAAGAAGTTCCCTATTAGATAATATTTTCGTAAGGTATGGAAATACCAGACAGTTCGTACCCATATGGATAGTTGTTGGTATCTCTATGGGTACGAACTCTGCACCTCTTGTCACAGATTTATTTTTATATTGCTATGAAAGAGATTTCATGTTGAGTCTTTCACCAGATTCTCGGGCAGATGTAATTGAAGTCTTTAATGACAACTCTCGGTATCTTGGGTAGATAATATTAACCATAGTAGAAGAGAAAGAATTGCCAATGTTCAATATGTCATCCAAATACCGAGATGACATATCTTGCTTTTTATTCATCTTTGTCATTATTGTTTGTTTCTGTGTGTGAAAGTGTAATTGAAACTGAATGAAACCGCAAGTATTGGAATGGAGTAAGTGCAAATCTGTATTTTCATGGAATAATACCCATAAATCCACGAATATATAACGAGAAAGTTTAATGTTGAATCGGTTTAATTCATAATGCGGTATTTCCGTATTCCTGATCGTTGTCAGTGTTGTCTGCATCTGAGTTAAAGTTTGTATGAAGACTTGAAACTCGCAAATTACTTCCATAATGAATTGAAACTTCACACATGCATTTGGCATCGATAGAAAAAACCTCAAATCCATTTCCTATAACTCTTGATTTTATTTTAACAAAAGTATGTACCCTTTTATACTTCGAAAACTTGATTAAAGTTTGTAATCTTGGTTAAATTGTGCATGTAAGCTTGCATCTCACAAACTAATTTCTTGATTTGCTTTTATTTTAACAAAATTAAGGCCACATTTTACTTAAGTAGTTTCACCTTGTCCAGTCACTTTAAAAAATGGTTTCTAATTTGTATCGTTTTCATTTGAAGGGTTATATCAATACAACCTTGGCCAGGTTTCAAAACAAACAATATTGACGCATTCATTGTTTAGTTATTCACGCCTGCTAAACGCACTCATAATACAGCAGTCTGTACCATGAGTGGAGCATCAGGTACAGAATTAGTGGAGCTATAAAACGCGAGGTCGAGTGTTTTTCCCCGATTCTGACAGCGTGACATCAAAATCACGGTATATTCGAGCACAATAAAACGATTTTAGTAAAAGTCACTCCGCCGATTGTCATGGTATTTTCTGTTCATGATAAGGTACTAAAAGGGGTCGAATCATGAATTGAGATTTTTAATAGAACTATTTCTATAAGAAAACCACTCGATTTCTTACCTTGACCTCGTATTATATGGCTCCACTAATTCTGTACCGGATGCTCCACTCATGGTACTGACTGCTGTACTGGTACTGACTGCTGTACCATGAGTGCGTTTAGCAGGCGTGTTATTGCTTTTGATAATTTAAAATAACAACACTTATTTCAGCTTGATAACTTTCATAATTTTAATAATTATTTCAAAGTACAACAAAAACAATTGTTTGCATTTCTATCAGTTCACAGGCCAACAGTCATGTTTATTTACCTATCGGCAGCTTTTTTACGCTTGCGTAAAACCTTGCTTGTATGTGCTTTTACCATTTTATAAACCAGAATTGTCGTTCCTAGCAAACAAATATTACGCGTTTATTTCTCGGTTCTTGCTTTCGCGTGTACACGTTCGGGTGCACAGTTTGCAGTATTATAGGTTATTGAATTTGAATGGCGAAATATTACTTGGAACGAATTCTTTTGGCAAACGAGACGAGCTTGTGAGTCACTCTTCACCAAAATAATGTTCTCCATACAAATTCAATAACCTGTGTATTATATACGCTCATATTGTTTTTATGCTAATATTATATAGACCTATCGTTATGTATTTTTGTTTAAAGAATTCATGTTATTGCCCGCATTTTCTTTGTTGTTTTATGTTAATGTTTTCACGGTTCGGTGCGGTTGGAAAAACTTTAAAAAAAAATGGACACGCTCACAAACAACTTCACTGGATTACGTCTTCTTCGCCATTGTTTTGAGATACGGTAATACATATAGTACTTATTATTGGTGTTGTTTGTATAAATTTACTTCGAGATGATTTCCTACCGTCACGTCACGTTCACGTTTTTAACCGAGTAAGTAACAGTGAAAAAACAAATCCAACGGCTGTGAATGGACGTAATTTTGTGGATGCATATCTCTAAGCTTGCGTTGATGCTACTTAATTATACTGATAAGTATTGTTCATTTTAATAACGTCATGCATATCTCAGCTGATCTTATATTTATTTCAAATAGACGTCAAATCTAGCATCGAAAAACAATCTCTTTCCAGAGTTGTCTTTCTTTGAAAAACAAAATAGTACTCGTTTATTTCGCGGCCCTTGGCAACCACGTGAAAAAGTTCGTAGAACGTATCGTAGTTCGTATCGTAGAATAATGAACATTTACTCAAATGAAAAATCAATGGTATACAATAAATGTATATAATGTACATAGTTTGATAATCCAAACTCTATAGACACAATATAAACGATTTTTAACTTGACAGAATCCGTGAATAAGTCTACTCCTGCACATATACATTATTAGATGACCTGAACATCTGGACAGACTTTTGATTAACGGTTTTGTCGCGTAATTTTGCCATTATTGCCATTATTGACGAATTAGTTTTAAAGTTTTAGCTCATAATTGTATCATTTTAGTTTTAAGAGGTTTTTAGTTGAACTAGGAAACGGGAAGGTAGCTCCTAAATCGCTAATGTTTACAGACTTAATCCAGTATCCCCCGCCCCCAACCCACACACCCGGGCTACCGCCCTACACTCATAAATACGTACATGTATGTGTCGTATGTTCAAAACTAGTATATTATATACGTTTTTATTTTATGATCTAAATTACATTGTTGTTGGTTTTTAAATTACGCCAATAAATGAAATGCCATGATGATGAGACTTAAGATCACTTGGGGATTTGGCTCTAGTTTCATGTTAATTTGTCTTTCATGAAAACCACATACATAATTGACGTATTTGTCCTATAGTCCTGAGAGAAATAATGATAAATCTGTTTTAAATCCTTTAGAATTCCGCTGGTAAACAGTTTAAATATTGATTGAGACAGAGGGCTGATTTTCGAGTGTTTAATGATTAAAACAACCTAAATAATCACAAATAAAGGTGCATTTGTATTCTGAAACATGCATTATGTTTCACATTAGTCGTGGTGATCTTAAAAAATGATTTTAAAAGTGCACGACTGTTAACATAAGTCAGTAAGTTACAATAATGCCAAATCCAAGTTGTTTTTAGCAATACATTCTAATTATATAAAATAGTATACTTTGGTTTTGAATGAACACAATATGTTTACACTTTCGTTTTTGAGAGATTTGTTTATCTATCTTATATTACTTTGAAAATAAATCACTTGTATATGGAAATATATATTTGCTGTAACGGTTCACGCGGCAATCTTGATTTTCTTATCACTTGCAGCGTCCAGTTAGTTTCCCTAGCACTCCGCCAAATGGCTGCAACACGTGGATGATAACTCGGATTTTGCATGCAAATTCGTTTTGGAGGAAAACGAAGACGCGTCATGCTAGGATGACGTAACCCATATTGTGACCTTCTTGCATTCGCTTCACTATTCTCATTCTATATCTCATTCACTTCTTTGAAGCATAACTCGATGTATCTAGAAGGTCGATATATTGGTTACTTCCTCTTAGCATGACGCGCCTTATGTTTCGTATGTGTCGAAGTGCTAAAACCATCAGCTGTATTGGAAAAAACAAAACTGCAACGCAAATCATACATCAAGACGTGTGGCTAACGGTCATATTGTTTATAAAGCTACAGTGTACTATTTCTGCCCCGTTGCCATCCGGCTAACACAATGTCAAAATGTTGAACATACCGATCCGTCGATATTCACACGAGGCATGATCCCAAAAATGACGTAACTGACCGAGTTTGCACAATTAACCTTCTAGATACATTCGAGTTATGCCTCGACGAAGTGTTCAATATGTTGCGAATGCAATAGTCAGATAAATACCGAGAAGGAGTACTTTTGCATCAAAAGTAGATATAAAAGTCGAACAGGAAATGCAGCATTCAAGGACCACAGTTAACCAAAAGGCACGCAAAGCAACAAACAATTTTAAAGATGACTAAAATGCAAGAAACAACAACACAAATATGAAAGGGTTGACAATAGGGCTACCGCCTTGGAACGGTCAGTGGCAAAAAGGGCCTCTGGGAGTTTAAACCAGGATCTAGGATGCACCAAACCTCACTCTTACCTTACTGTCATCCCAATAAAACGGAACAGTGTAAATAAAGATATCCCGGCAGATTATATTCTCTAACAACAATACTTCATTAATAGCCAATATAAGTAACATATAAAATATCATTTAAATATAAATATAAAAGCCAAAGGCCTACCCAGACAACAACGCTACATCGGGCCGATATCGGCTGTAAGTCATAACAGCGGCAGCCGTTACTGACATTGGCCTACGCAGACAACAACACTACATCGGGCCGATATCGGCTGTATGTCATAACAGCGGCAGCCGTTACTGATATTGGCCAACCCAGACAACAACACTACTTCGGGCCGATATCGGCTGTAAGTCATAACAGCGGCAGCCGTTACTGATATTGTCCTACCCAGACAACAACACTACATCGGGCCGATATCGGCTGTATGTCATAACAGCGGCAGCCGTTATTGATATTGGCCAACCCAGACAACAACACTACATCGGGCCGTTATTGATATTGGCCTACCAAGACAACAACACTACATCGGGCCGATATCGGCTGTAAGTCATAACAGCGGCAGCCGCTACTGATATTGGCCTACCCAGACAACAACACTACATCGGGCCGATATCAGCTGTAAGTCATAACAGCGGCAGCCGTGACTGATATTGGCCTACCCAGACAACAACACTACATCGGGCCGATATCGGCTGTAAGTCATAACAGCGGCAGCCGCTACTGTTATTGGCCTACCCAGACAACAACACTACATCGGGCCGATATCGGCTGTAAGTCATACCAGCGGCAGCCGTTACTGATATTGGCATACCCAGACAACAACACTACATCGGGCCGATATCGGCTGTAAGTCATTACAGCGGCAGCCGTTACTGATATTGGCCTACCCAGACAACAACACTACATCGGGCCGATATCGGCTGTAAGTCATAACAGCGGCAACCGTTACTGATATTGGCCTACCCAGACAACAACAATACATCGGGCCGATATCGGCTGTAAGTCATAACAGCGGCAACCGTTACTGATATTGGGCCAACATCGGGCCGACATCATTAGTAAATTAGCATGATAAAGAAATGTAGTGGTAAAAACAAAGAGTGATTAGAAAAACAGTAATTTAATTTGTAATTAGGATCCATTCAGAGCATAAAAGTTATTTTAACCGTCTTTAACTCTACTGGACGAACACGATAGGGCCTTCATTATTAATCGGATATTTACCAAACTTTAGCGGGGTCTTTATATTAAAGAAATCTCGTAAAAGTTTGAAAAACAGCCAGATCGGAATAGTTTCACCAGAGTTATGGCCCTTGATTTACTGAAATATGCCATATTCTGTCTTGTGAACATTCTAGCACCTTCATTTATTATTTGATCTTTACCAAACTTGCATAGATTGATTATAAGTGAGTAAGTAAGTAAATATTTTATTATAGTGACATGTGCATACTATACAATACAACCATAGTACAGAAGGAAATAAATAGCACCTGGCCCAATGGGCCTATAAGCTGATGTCACCTATAGTTAACAGTTTATAATGTTACAATATATACAATTAAATGAATTAATTGAAATGACATAATTATACTGGCTTAGGCTTGAATAAATATAAGGAATGAATAAGCTTTAATTAGAATGTTATCAATAAACTTTTAGAATTGTGACGACATGTAATATTGATTTTTTTTTTTTTTTAAAACATGAGTCTGTATTTATGAATAAATAGCAGTTTTCCTCTTTAAATATGCTTTAGCAATATATTTTGATATTATATTTGATATTCTGTTATTATATTAATAAAAACTCAAAAACGTTTGAAAACCAGCCAGATCGGATCAGTAACACCAAAGTTATGGCCTTTGTTTTACTGAAAAAATACATTTTCTTTACTGTGACCACTCTAGCACCTTCATTTATTATTTGATATTTAGCAAACTTGCATGGATTGTTAATAGGAATGTAACCTCAAACACGTTTAAAAACCAACCAGATTAAATCAGTAACACCGGAGTTATGGCCCTTGATTTGCTGAAAAATGCCATATTCTGCATTGTGAACAATCCAGCACCTTCATTTATTATTTGTTCTTTACCAATCTTGCCCATATTGTTAATATCAATAAACGCTCGGAAAAGTTCGAAAACAAACTAGATCAAATTAGTAACACCGGAGTTATGGCCCTTGTTTTGCTGAAAAATGCCATGTTCTGCCTTGTGAACAATCCAGCACCTTCATTTATTATTAGATCTTTGCCAATCTTGCACATATTGTTAATATCAATGAAAGCAAGTTCGAAAACCAGCTAGATCGATTAGAAACACTAGATGTATGGCCCTTATTTTTGCTAAAAAATGCCGTTTTCTGCCTTGTGACCACTCTAGCATCTTCATTTATTCTTTGATCTTTACCAGACTTGCACAGATTGTTAATATCAATGAAACCCGGACAAGTTCGTTCTTATACTAGCGAGGTCGGACAAGTAACACCAGAGTTTTGGTCCTTGATTTAGTTAAGAATGCTGTATTTTGCGTCTTTAAGATGATAGTGCTTTCATTTTTTAACCCAATATTCTCCTGAACCTCAGGCCGAATTTCAACGAAACTTTGCAGAGATGATCAGTACCAAGCCTAGTTCTGCATATATATCATCACCGTGTTCCGGCTGTACGATTTTTGGCAGAGTTATTGCCCTTTACATGTTTTAATAAGCAAACTTTGTCTGGACAGGTTCTCCTGAACCCCTGGCCGGATTTCAGCGAAACTTGGCAAGATTGATCTGTATCAAACTTAACTATGCGTCGCCATGTTCCAGTTGAATGATATTTGGCGGAATTATGGCCCTTTAAATGTTTTAATATACAAACTTTGTCGAGATTATTCTCTTCTGAACTCATGGCCGGATTTAAGCGAAACGTTTTAGGGATGATCAGTACCTGGCCTAGTTGTGCATATCATAGCCATGTTACGGTTGAATGATTTTTGGCGGAGTTATGGCACTCTAAAGGTTTTAGTTCAAACACTTTGTCCGGACTAGTTATGCTGAACTCATGGCCGGATTAACGAAATTTTGCAGGGACGATCTATACCAAGCCTATCGCCGTGTTCCGATGTTTTGGCAGAATTATGGCCCCTTATAGACAAAACTTATCCGGACGAGTTTTCCTGAACCCCTGGCTGGATTTGTTGTAGTTGAAAATGATATTTCTAATTGACTTTGTATACTTATAACGAATTACAGGACTTCTTGAATTTTTAAAAAATATGATTATCTCACAAAATACTTGGCATGCCAATAAAATCAATACCCTTATTAAGATTTATAGTAGTTTTAGAAAATGTCTGACGTGATCAGACTCCTCGTCAATATGGGGTCGGAGAACATGTTGCATGTAGCTTTTAACTATAGAAGCGGTGTTATACAAAGGATCTGCACAAATGAAACTATTAACTTAATATCAACTTAAGTGAAGAAATGCACAAAGAGGTGAGACGTGAAAGCATAGCGTGTTTTCCAGACTGTTAATCAGTGACTGACATAGTTACGCGCGATTTACGTTTGATGTAACCATCACGTCTACGACCATGAGACCTAAATTTACGCTGACGAATAGAAAATATAGAAAATATGTCAGTATTAGGTACTTTGAAATATTTCCTTGTTTAGGCCCAGTGGATATGATATCTGCAAGTTTTTCATCAACTTTAGTTCTGAAATATGTCTGGCTTTTATTTTAAAATATTTAGTAGCATCAATATCATAAATTACATATTCAACTGGTTGAACAGTGACTTTACTGAAACTGTGACCTGACTGACAAAAGTGTTACTAAATTCGAAGTCGGGGAGACATTTTACCGCAACTACTGGACGCTAGTTTGAATATCTAAATTAAAATACTCAATAGGGGATCCTGCGGAAACAACACAACCCATAAAAGGAAGTAGAAGCGATTGTTATTGGATACGTTGTACACTTTCCATGTACATCAATTTCAAATATGACATTAATTATAATTAATGGAATCATTTTCGGACGGTACTAGAGATCAAAGATCACCGGATTACAGCGCGATAAAAGTAGTACCATTTGCAAGACTGTAAATGGGCAAAAGAAATATGTTACCTCTGGTAAACATTAGGGAATTTTAACTAAGTTTAAACAATACGTTGTTTTTAAATGGATTTGATCATGTGCACATTAATGCGCATACGTCTTATAACGCAAACAAGCGTCTACCCGAGGTTGGGGGTAAAAACCGTACCGTACCGTACATTCTAAAATGTAACGAAAATAGCAGGTGCATAGTACGGAGAATACCGAAAGTAGCAATGAATAGTTCAGTAACGAATCTAATAGAGATTATGGGTTTATTATCAGTGTATGAAGGATGTATAGAATGACAAAGCATAATGCTTATTAATTTATTTATTTCATATATTAGAACAATTAGCATGCATACATGAAATAGATATATCAGATGTAATTGGATAATAAATAGAATCCGTGCCGTACCGTACATCATTTGTGTAACAGTTATCACAAATAAAGATGTAATGTAATCAACATTATTAAATAAATATCCGACATGGGGTCAATAACATGACCAAGAAATTGATGACATTAAATAAAGTAGCAATTCAATAAAGATTATCCTTGAGAAACTCTCGTTAATCTATGGACATATTGTCTGCAAAATATTGCTTTTTTTTAATAATTACGTTCATTATATGCACATATGAAGAGTAAATAATTCGATTAACATGATATTTAATTGAAACCTTGTATCACATAACATCAATTCAATCCAATTCCAATTCTTTATGCAGCACAAACATTACAATGTTTTTCGCCAATACAGTATAGGCGGATACAATTCAATGCAATACAATGAGAAGAGTATGTTGTAAATGCACATTATATGAGTTAAAATGTATGACAAGTATACAAATTATACATAAGAAATATGCTATAGATTCTTCTGTGCTGTAATTTACATCAATTAATATCATGCATTATTATGATGATGATGACAATAAAGAAGTAAATAATGTATTAACCAAAGGAACACGATATGAGACTAATGCGTTACCAACTATGTTATCAAAGTTATCAATCATAACTTAATAATAATAATAATAATAATAATAATAATAATAATGATACTACTACTACTAATAATAATAATCATTACACTCAATATTAATCCTTACAGGCAAAATACCTATCTAAATGGTACATCCCATAGTAACATTTAAAGTGACTCACTGTGTATACTAACTGACCATAATATGTAAACTGGGTAACCTATTTACGACAGAATTTATTGTTAAATGGCTTTGGCTATATTTGGGAAGCGCAGTGCATTACAAATGAAAACTGTTTCATGTCTGAATATATTCAACGTCTTAAAGATCAGTATATACAAAATTGGATGAGTAACTGTACAAATAGTGCAAAACTGCAATTGTATGCTGGTTTTAAACAACATTTTGATACTGAGCCTTATGTTAATTATCTCTGTATTAGAAAGTTTAGAAATATTTACGCACGTTTTCGAGCATCAGCTCATAGTTTAGCAATAGAACGTGGAAGATATACAAATGTTGAAAGACAGTTTCGTGTTTGTCAATATTGCAAAGATGTTGTTGAGACAGAATTTCATTTCCTGTTAGAATGCCCATTGTATAACGATATTAGGCAAGAATATATAGAAAGCACATATTATATCAACCCAAACATGAACAAGTTTAATATATTGATGTCAAGTAAGATTGAAAATGTTGTAAAAAGAACAGCGAATTACTTATTTGCTGCATTTGAAAAAAGAAAAACAGTTTTTCAAGAGTGAAATTGATGGCATAATTTTTACTGTCATATTCATACCAAAATTAAGCGTGTATGCAATACCCAGTATATTTTGTATTGAATGTTTTAAATAATTTTCTATGTTATAAACTCACATTATAGTGTGAACAGGTTTAAATATATATGTTATATTATGTTACATGCATGCATTGTCCAGCTCACTCATTTGCATGAGTACATATGACTATTGTATTTTGTCATGTTTGCATGGACCGGAGGCCTTATAGCGAATAAAAGTTTGTTTGTTTGTTTGTTTGAAACAGAGGAAATAAAAAATGCACGTGATTTTCATTCAAATATAACACGAGCTAATTGTCCTTCACATATCCCACGAGGTATGCTTACAAGTTGTTCAGACATAGATCGAAAAAGAAAGTTTATATTTGACCGGTCAGTGCACATGGCTATAGGTAAGGCCAAGCTAAATAAATGTTGAAAAAAATGATACATCTGAATTATTATAATAGTTTCTGCGGAAACAAGATTACACACTTATGATAATTTGAAAAGGAAATGCTTTAACTTAACTCTTTGAAGAAAAATGGATTCACAGCATGATATACATAGTAAGTATACATTCTTTAAGTTAAAAGTAATCATGGTAACTATCAAGGGCCGTTCATAAATTCGCGATTAGAAGAGATTATATAACTATTTACCACATACATCTCTCTATCAAACTATATAATTATGTTTATCAAAGACTACATGTATTTTTTTTTTTATTTTTTTTATACTTATTCTAATTCATTGAAGTTTGTTTTGTTTAACCATATCGCCACAGTAATCGTCTTTGCAGAATTCCTATATTTCAGACATTCAAGGGGCGTTAAGTCTGTCATGTATGGATCTGATTGGTTTTCGAAAGGAACCGAGCTGTCATGTATACGTATGTTGTGACTAACTTTCTCTGATATTTTCATTTTACAATTATTCCCCTTTCACACTTATAAAATTTAAACATTTCTACATAACTTCACTTTGTGTCCCCCGACGATTAGGCAGAGGGATATAGAATTGCTCTTGTCCGTCTGTCCGTCCATCCTGTCCCATAACTCTGGTAATGCCTCATCCGATTTCAATAATATTTTGCACAAATGTTCATCAACTTAGTACGCAAACCCGTTTTTCCGGAAATTGATTTTGATCAATACCAGCTCGTAATTGGTTTTTATCACATTATATTTCACAGATCATGTGTAATTGCAGATAATGTTTAGTCGGCAATTTTACAATTTAAGTAAATATTTAATAGGAGATAACGTCATATCGTGTTGTCGTTGGAGACCGCCTTTATATGCAAATGCAGCTATATAGTTATAATCACCTGCTTGCCGACAATCTTCCTTGGCAGACAGAACAGAGAAGTTGCCGCGAAAACTAGAAGCGATAACATTGCACAATGAACTCTATATTGCTTGGTGTCTTAGTTTGTGGTTACCTGTTAACGTTTCTGCTATGGACGAGCTATGCATTTAAACAGTTCCAAATCACGAATTCTAAAGTGTGTGCTTCAATGGAGTCGATGTTTCGAATTCTTTACGAAAAAAAGTTGACCGAGTGTATTTATGAATGCGATGTACGACCAAAGTGCAAAGCCGTTAACTACAGAAAACGCCGCCTTGAGTGTGATCTACTTGAACTACCAAATGGTACCCCGTCATTCTTCGTGTCAAATTCGGACCAAACTGGACCATGTGTCTATATTCGTCGCAGCAATATTTACATGAACTCCGTAAGTATAACTATTTAAATATGTGATAATCACAGCTTTACATGTTTGCCAACGACCTTTGAGTTTTCATGTATAATTCAAATTAACACAGGGTTTTGTAAAAGGTTCTAATCGTTTATAGATTTAAATATTCAATACGTGTAATAGTTTAAGGTATATCTCCCCTAATGGTCAATATTTTGAAACTTAAAAATCTTTATATCATTTCATTCTACATCTTTTTTGGGATGTTTCTGCAAAATGTTATGAAACTTTACCGTATATTTAAAGTGAAATTGGCATTTATATTTCTACACCCTTTGTGCTAAAAAAGCGGAAAAAATTACGACAGCCGACAATGGATTAGTTATAATTTGATCATTGATCTTTTTGACAATACTAATATTTAAATCATTTATAAATACTGTAGACCATAGAGAACAGGAAAATATACTTACAATTCCAAACAATATAAAGATAAACTAGACATAACCAGATGTTTCCCTAACATTCTTGAAAAAAATCCTTCATTTTAAAAATCAGGCTCACAAATATAAAAGGATTTTGCAGGTTAAAAACTGATGGGGCAGTTTATAGTGACTACATATGTTTTATCTACATGACCAACTGGACAATATATCAAAAAACTAAAACCTTTTACCATAGAATCTATATCTTGGAAAATATTACTTTGTATTTGGAAGCGGTCTTTTTTTTAACTAAGAAAACCACCGCAAAATGCTAATTTGAGAAATACCTGCCATTAAACTACAAAAAGTCTATGAAATATCAAACTGAACAAATTTAAAGTACACCTCCACGTGTTAATTACAAAGCAATTTAATGTTAAATGTTTGAAAATGTATGCATACTAGAATATTTCCTGCTGAGAATATTACAGGGTCAGGATAATTATGTGCATATCACATTTTTCAGTATACACATGAAGGTAAATTACTTCGAATGGGTTAGATAAAATTAAAGTAAACAGAAATAGCAAATGAAACGTATGAAGTATTGAAGAATTTCTTTTTGAATTATTAAGAAATGTGTTGTTAATAACTATGCAACAATCGACATAATCCCAGACGCTTGCCCAATTATTACACATGTTTGTTTAATTTTTTAATTTTTTGAATAACTGTTTCCAAAGAAATATAAAACGATCGGACAGGGAAAGTAGCATTCAAGGAGGTCAGTAAACCACAAAACACAGAAACAAACACGCAAACAGACAAACAAGAAGGCAAAAGCAATAATAAATGCAAACGACATCACAAACACAAAAAGGGTTGACAATAGGGCTACCGCCTAAGACTCGTTTAGTATTGGTGATTCTCGGTTGCCCTTCACTGTTCTTCGCGGTAAATGTGTTAAGTAAGCCGTCTCCGCCTTCACGAGTGTAAATTGTCATTGATGGCAAAGTTTCAGTCCTGACCCTTCTATATTCTCAGCCTGTTTTTACAGACACTTTCCGCAACTAACGCTTCAAGGGTTTTAACATTTCCCCCTTTCTCCCGATTAAACAAGAGGGAGTTATGTAGGGCTTTAGGGGTAAAGCTGTACTGAATTAGTTTCTTTTATGACAACTGAGTAAAGGAAACAAGTTTCCACAAAGCCAAATTGATGTTGGCGCTTTTTAAATGAACACATCTCTGATGTCCTGTACAAACTATATATGCTACACCATACTGTGTTTAGAGGATTCAGTTGCCTGGTAAACAAGACGGAGATTGTAAACATTAAGAAACTTACAGTTTTGAATTAATTTATTGATAAAATTGCAACCGTTTGACGTAAACAGTTAACAATTTCAAATAGCATAGATGTGTACACAGCTGACAATTTAGTATTGGTATTGTAATATCATACGCCCTATAAGAGTCTCATTATCCAATTACTCCTATTACTGAAAAGTTTCGGTAGATATAATAGTCGAACAAGAAATGTAGCATTCACAGACCACAGTCAACCAAATACACGCATCGAAATAAACAACACATATTACGAGGAATGTATATAAAATCACAAACACAAAAAGGTTGAAATCGGTCTACCACCTTGGAAAAGTCAAGAACAGAAAATGTCGTTGGGAGGTTCTATGGAGCACCAAATCTTACGCTTACCCTATTGACATCCCAATAAAACTGGACAGTGTCAATATAGCAATCCACGCCAGGCTTTATCCCCTAACAAACTAGGCAGCATAACTCAGGCAAACTATTTTAGTAGCATTCAAGGACGGCAATCAACCACAAACTCACAAAGAAACAAATAACATCTATATATAAAGTATCATGCATATATAATATAAAAAACAAAAGCCTAGAAAGCCACAAAGTTAAGTACTCAATGACTTGAGAGAAGCCAGTGCAACAAGAGAACAAGCCCTTAAGGGTACGACAAGATAAGATTAAAGACAAACATGAAACGCTACCGTCCTATAAGTATTTAGGTAGAAGTCTTATGTTTACACTTCTCCGTTAGGTTTTGCATAAACGTGTACGTGTCTTGTTTCTCAACAATTGCTGTGGTCGTTGCATATATGTGTTTAGTTGATGTTTTTTGAATATATGTGTTATGATTGTCTGCTTTAGCGTAATTTGCAGCTCGTAATTTGTGGTGATTGTTGGATATAATATACATATATTTTAGATACATTTCCGACGAGGCCATCATTAACAAAAAAAATGTTTTGCTGTGCTCCGACCTACCCACTAAAAAGGAATTACCAAACTTTTGTATGAACATTTATGGGACGTTTTTTTTACATTTTTAGGATCACGCCGTAACTCGCACTACTATCAGGTACATTGTTATTTTCTTATAATATTATTATAAATCAATCTAAACTGAAAACATAATAATTTTAATAAGACAGATTAAAACAAATCGCATGTAATAATACAGACAGGACACTTATGTTTTGTAAAACGCGTTCACCACTGTTAGAGGATCCGGCAAACAAATCCTAACTTGAATCTGTTTGGGTCGGAGCACAGCAAACCAGCACATTTTTAATGATGGCCCGGCTGTTTTAATACATATCTGTTTCATTTACATTTGCAGCGGTTGTTATAATTTATTAACTTAGCCTCATTTTCGAAGGGTTTGTAGGTTGTTGCATAAGTGTCACTCTTAACTACATTTGTGATGTATGTTGCACGGATATGTGTCTGCTTTAGCTATGTTGTGTAGGTTGTTGCATATAAGTTTCACTCTTAACTACATTAGTGATGTATGTTGCACGCATATGTGTCTGTTTTAGATATGTTGTATTGGTTGTTGCATATAAGTGTCACTCTTAACTACATTTGTGATGTATGTTGCACGCATATGTGTCTGTTTTAGCTATGTTGTGTTGGTTGTTGCATATAAGTGTCATTTCAGCTAAAAATGTGTCGATTGTTAATTATTTTAGCCACATTTTTGATAGTTTATTGCTTATAATTGTCTATTGTAGCTACATTTATGTTGTTGTTGATATAGTTGTATATTTAGCCACATGTGTGGTAGTTGTTGAATATACGTGTCTATTTTAGCAACGTTTGTGCAGGTTGTTGATATAGTTGTATATTTAGCCACATGTGTGGTAGTTGTTGAATATACGTGTCTATTTTAGCAACGTTTGTGCAGGTTGTTGATATAGTTGTATATTTAGCCACATGTGTGGTAGTTGTTGAATATACGTGACTATTTTTGCAACGTTTGTGCAGGTTGTTGATATAGTTGTCTATTTTAGCCACATGTGTGGTAGTTGTTGCATATATGTGTCTATTTTAGCAACGTTGAGCAGGTTGTTGATATAGTTGTCTATTTTAGCAACATGTGTGGTAGTTGTTGCTATACGTGTCGATTTTAGCAACGTTTGTGAAGGCTGCTGATAAAGTGTTCTATTTTAGCCACATCTGTGATAGTTGTTGCCTACACGTTTCTATTTTAGCCACATGTGTGGTTACCGTAGTTGTTGCATACACGTGTCTATTTTTAGCTACATTGGTGTAGGTTGTTGCATACACATGTCTATTTAGCTACATGTGTGAAGGTTGTTGCATACACGTGTCTATTTTAGCTACATTGGTGTTGGTTGTTGCATATACGTGTCTATTTTAGCAACATTTGTGAAGGTTGTTGCATACACGTGTCTATTTTAGGTACATTGGTGTTGGTTGTTGCATACACGTATCTATTTTAGTAACATCTGTGAAGGTTGTTGCATACACGTGTCTATTTTAGCTACATTGGTGTTGGTTGTTGCATACACGTATCTATTTTAGCAACATATGTGAAGGTTGTTGCATACACGTGTCTATTTTAGCTGCATTGCTGTTGGTTGTTGCATACACGTGTCTATTTTAGCTACATTGGTGTTGGTTGTTGCATACACGCTTTTAGTTGTTGCATACACGTGTCTGTTTTAGCAGCGTTGGTGCTGGTTGTTGCATACACGTGTCTATTTTAGCTGCATTGTTGTTGGTTGTTGAATAACCGTGTCTATTTTAGCTACAATGATGTTGGTTGTTGTATACACGTGTCTATTTTAGCTACATTGGTGTTGGTTGTTGCATACACGTGTCTATTTTAGCTACACTGGTGTTGGTTGTTGCATACACGTGTCTAATTTAGCTACATTGCTGTTGGTTGTTGCATACACATGTCTATTTTAGCTACATCGCTGTTGGTTGTTGCATACACGTGTCTACTTTAGCTAAATTGGTGTTGGTTGTTGCCTACACGTGTCTATTTTAGCTACGTTGGTGTTTGTTGTTGCATACACATGTCTATTTTAGCTGCATTGGTTGTTGCATGTACGTGACTATTTCAGCTACATTGGTGTTGGCTGTTGCATGCACGTGTCTATTATATCAGCATTGGTGTTGGTTGTTGCATACACGTGTCTATTTTAGCCACACTGTTCTTGATTGTTGCATATAAGTGTTTATTGTAGGTACATTAATATGTGTTGTATACTTAACGCCATTAAAAGTGCAAGTTTGTTTATTTTGTGTTTATTTTATTTTGTGTTTATTTTTAATTAAAGATGTCTCCAAGATCGATTGTAGTGTTATGCACATGTTAGAAATTATCCACAATCCCTATAAATCTGGTGACCGATCAAATTCATGTATTGAAAGCAGTAAAATCGTAATTATGTTAAATCCATGCTTCCCACCAAACGTGCGTTTTTAATATCTTTAAGTATATATTATTGTCTATCATAGTTTAGCTACATTTGCAGTAGTTGTTGTATATAAGTGTTTATGTTACTTACATTGCATTTGTGCCGATTATGGCAACAACTTGTATATTTTAGCTACGTTTGTGCAGGTTTTTGCGTATAATTGTCTAGTTCAGGTATATTTTTGTTAGTTGTTACATATATGTCTATTTTAGCTACATTTGTGGCAGTTGTTGCATATATTAAGTGTTTATAAACAAATAGTTGGTATCTCTATGGGTACTTACTGTGCATCTCTTGTCACAAATGTGTATTGTTTTGCTATGGAAGAGACTTCATGTTGAGTGTTTCACCAGATATTCAGGCAGATGTAAGTGGGGCCTTTAATGATACATCTCGGGATTTGGATGAATTATTGAACACTATTTATCCTAAAGAACTTCAACTCAACAATTTTAATATTTCTGATACCGTCGCTTCTTTTCTCGATTTACATCTCTCTGTTGAAAATAGAGAAATAATTAGTAAACTCGATGACAAGAGAGATGGTTTTAATTTTAATATTGTTGATTATCCCTACTTAGATGGGTAAGTTTTCCGAGAAACTTCTTATGAGGTCTGTGTTTCTCAACTTATTCGATTTTTCTAGAGCGTGTAGTCGGATTGAGGACTTCAGTATTCTTAATCTTTGTATAACTCAAAAGCTTCTCCACAAAGCCTGTCGTTACCATACACTTCGAACTGTTTTGCAAAATGTTATTATCATAACCCTGATCTAAATAGTCAAATATAAAATTAACTTAAGAACTATTTTTCGACAAGTTTATCAAAAGAGGTTATGAAACCTATCATTTTCCAACGCACTGCATGTTTAGTGGTTGATTCATTTACATTTCGCCACTATACTTTCCTATATGATTGTGCGATGACCGGACAATTTGTAGATCCTATGATGACGTCTACATACATCATCAAAGGACGGTAGCGTTTGATGTTTATCTTAAATCTTGTATTGTCTTACCCTTAATGGTTTGCTCTCTAGTGGATATACTTGCATTGTAGCTTTCTAGACTTTTCCTTTTTATATTCATGTATACATGATCATCTATGTGTTATATTGCCTATTAATGCTGCTTGTAAGAGAACACAGCCTGGCAGAGATTGTTTTATTTGCATATTTACATTGTTCCATTTTATTGGAATGGCAATAGGGTCATAAAGTGATTTGGTGCACCTTGGAACATGGTTTAAACACCGTTTGACCGTTCCAAGACAGTAGCCCTATTGTCAACACGTTTATGTTGTTTGTGATGTCACATGCTGTGCTTCTGAATAACATTGTAAGTGCTGTTTTTCTTAATGCGTGATTTTAGTAGAATGTGTTCTGTGACAGCTACTTGTCCTGTCAATCCTATTAAAATCAAATCCTAATTACGCTTTGATACTCTCCGCTATTGTTCCTGCCAACACTGCCTTGGAGGTCAAGTCAGATCGACTTTCATCTAATCAATATTCATGAGAAGATCAAATAAATTCAACCAATGAAATCGCGCATTTTATAGGCACTTCAGCAATTAGATGATGTTCGAGTGAACTGAACAAACAAAAATCCACATAAAACACATATATCCGAAAAAAGATAATTCGCCGTGTTGCTTTGGAATGCACAATATATTCAAAGAAATGCACTTAATGGCATGTTTTACATCAAGAATACGAAGGAAATCATTTTGAAAACATTCAGAACATTCTATTTCTATCTGAAAAATGTATATTTTACCGAGATTATTGCGACGTTAGATTTTCTATATAGTATGTCTTACCTTTATGTGTCTGACCCGATTAGCTCAAGCGGTAGCGAAGTAGGCTATTGCGACATTCTATTATTATCAGTACCGCGAATGTAATATTAGTTTGGGTTACGAGTTCAAACCAACAAATTGGTATACTTTTTTTTTTGTACCGCTATTGAATTCCGTCAAACAATCAGTAAATAATAATATTCAGTAAATATTCAATAATGGTTGGTGTCTTATGTTTGTCAACGCAATTATTTGTGTTTTATAAGCTAAAAATTACGGACATTGTCCTTTTCAATATCGAGCGTAGACTGCTACACAGCGTTTGACTGAAACCCATGCGCAGTGAAGCAGTCAATACCGAACGATTTTGTAGGCTGAAAGCTAATCGTAAGGTCAACCTGACGTGACCTCTAATGCAGTGTTGTCAACTTCTTTATCGTACACTAATTCAAATGGAGAGAATCATAAACTCTCTTGTGGTACTTCTCTAAACGCACCCAGCAAACCACTGAAAGACTTGTCCCATATTTTAGATCTCTATGTACACATACGCCGTAACATTTGTAACCCTATTGTCAATCCACTGCTCGTATTCCGTATAATATACCCATTACGTATTTCCTTATATTAACCATGTGTAATACAAGGCGACCGAATCACTCGTCCTATATATCACTCCGCGTATTTACAAACAAGCATGGCGGACACTTGGCCGATAAACGCGATTTTGAATAGTGACCTGTGAAAAATAAGTATGAAAAATTCAATTTCCATGAATATTCAAAATTCAAAATTCAAAATTCAAAATTCAAAATTTCAAAATTTCAAAATTCAAAAATTCAAAAATTCAAAAATTCAAAATTCAAAATTCAAAATAACAAATTCCTGGATTCGTTTAATAAAATTTTGTATGAAATGACAACTCATGTCAGATCCTCTATATGTTTTTGATGTCATATACTTTGTCGTTAACACATCTTTGTAATTGGTGTGACTGTTGCTTAGTAGTGTAGAGTATCGTAGTGTGATGAAGGGTCTGATTTTGATGAGATTGCTTACTAGTGTAGAGTATCGTAGCGTGATGAAGGGTCTGATTTTAATGAGATTTCTTAGTAGTGTAGAGTATCGTAGCGTGATGTTAATGAGATTGCTTAGTAGTGCATAGTATCGTAGCGTGATAAAGGGTCTGATTTTAATGAGATTTCTTAGTAGTGTATAGTATCGTGGCGTGATAAAGGGTCTGGTTTTAATGAGACTCCATTTTCTGTTCGACTTTAATACTTACTTTCAGTTTAGGCACACTTCTGGTAGTTGGTGTATATATCGGAGTCGATTTTAGCAACGTTTGTGTTGGTTGTTACGTATAATTTATTACTTAGTTTCATATGTGGTAGTTCTTGTATAATGTTTATTGTGGCTGCATTTGTGTTGATTGTTGCATATAATTTTCTTTTTTAGCTACATATGTGCTCGTTTTTAGATATAAGTGTATATATTAGCTACATTTGTGTTGGTGTTAGCATAAAGGTTTAATATTTTAGCTACACTTGTATTGTTTGTTGGATATAAATTACTGTTTAGCTACCTTTATGTTTGTTGTTGCATACAAAAGTCTATTTTAGCTGCATTGTGTTGGTTATTACAAATAATTGTGTATTTTAGCTACATTTGGTTAAGTTTCTTACAATTAAATTAAAACAACGTATTTCTTTTACAGTCCGAATGTTGTGGAAATAACTGCACGATAGGCCAAGTTTGTAACACAGACGAAGGAAAATGCATCATAAAAGGTACACTCCTGCAAAAATCATATTAATATAGAATAGCTCTTTGTAAATTTCAACATCCCTAAACAGTAACAGCGTTGCAAATCTGATTGTATTTGATATAGTCATGTCGTGTCGTCTTCACTAGCAAACCACCACCGTCTCCATAATTGTGTATATATAGACTATATATTCACAAAATGGTTATAGCATACCATGATGGTTATTCAAATAGGTACGTATACATCGCGGCAATACTTTCATGTTTTTATTCATGAATCTTCATGTTCATGTTCATGAATATTCATATTCTTATCAATGCATCTTGATGTTCTTGTTCATGAATATTCATTTTCTTATTCATGAATCTTCATGTTTTTATTCATGAACCTACTCATTCCATACATATAACAAATCGGCGGTATTAGAGCATGCGTATTATTAATTCACGGATGTCTGTTATTCAGTTATGCTCTAGATTCAGTTTTATAAAAATCGTCAAGTGTACAGAACGGGATTCGAACATGGGATACATTTTATTTTGAATGACAGCCAAACTGTATCTTTGTTAACATGCCTTTTTTATGATAAGTGATGTGTGGGACAAAGACTGTTACGAATATTTTTGTCGAGGAATACTGTTCTTACAGGGTGTTGATTAAAATAAATGTAACCGGCATTCAAATGTTACATAAATGACATTATCTATACAGACAATAGTATACTGAAACAACTATAACGAAACATGTTTTGTTTCCCATATTGTAATGTATACTATGTGATATTTTTAACATTTTTACTTCAAGGTTTTGTAATGAAAGATAACTTAAAGAACATATGGTATAACAGAAGCAAAACAATTGTTTATTTCAATACTCAGCAAAACATTTGTTTATTTCAATACTCTTACTAAGTATGTATGGCTTACAATTGGAATGAAACTTCATCAAGCCCATTCTTTGTAGGTTTAAAGTAGAATATCGCTTAAGCCGGTGCTAGAAGGCGTGAGAGGAGTTGCACCTACATTACCTCTCATGAACAGACTCAATAAAACCGAGTCTGCTACTTTCATCTCTTGCTTCCAGTGGATCCGCTTTTCAGTATATATTAACAAGGAAAGTTTAGGATTGCTTTCTAATGAATAAAGGACAAAAAAAAAGTATTAATTGAGTGTTACATTTGACATGAAATATTCATCAGATACGATTTAGAAAGAGATTAAAAGTAACTCAAGCACGCATGTAAGTATATCCTCAGCCTACAGTTGCATCAGCGACTATATGTGTTTCCATATCATTATAAAATAAGTGTATATACGTTAGATAGGCAAAAGCGTGTTGCGTTATAATTTCGGTTCAGTACATTATGTGGAAGCATCTCAAGTCGAATGCCGTTGTTATAGTGAGTCTTATATGAGGGCCTGTTTAATATTAAATATATTAAGCGAGTTGTACAACATTATATGATGCGAGGCTGTGGATGCATTTGCCTTGCATCATATAAATTGTATTCAAGAGGTGTTATCAATTCACTGTTAAATATATTGAATCGAATTGAATTTTATAGTCGCACCAACAGCTAAGGTCACATGGCGACTTTCTAGCTTCCACTGGTGGAGGAAGACCCCAGGTGCTCCTCCGGGCAATTTTCGTACGACACCGAACGACGGAATTACCTTCTCGATTTCCGTAATCCGGTGTTTTAAACGGTTACAGAAATCGATGAGGAAAATATTGATTCAAGCAAGCTGAACAGAAAACACCGAGTGACGATTCGGCCATCATTTGTATATTTATTACACTTGTGTAATATAATAAATATACCATGGATTTATTACACTCTCACACCGCAACTTATGTGATAAAAAAAGATGTAACACTATATGCATGAACTAATGTTTGCAATATGCAAGAGATAATAAAAATGACAATTAAATGGAAACTATATACATTCATTTACTAGTAAGTATGTATTAGAAGCTTATTTAAAATGCAAACATATCTAGTCGATATGCCATGGTTATGTTCCTAAAGCAAACATATTCACATAAGATTTTTAGAGTTGAAATAAATACAAAAAGGGGATGCTTGGATGAGACGAACACAGACAAGAGAGGACAGTAGCAGACTTGATTTATTAAGTCTGTTCATGAGAGGTAATATAAGATACAACACCTCTCACGCACACTCAGTTTGATTGAGTCTGTTCATGACTCAGTTTGATTGAGTCTGTTCATGAGAGATAATATAAGATGCAACACCTCTCACATACAATCAGTTTGATTGGTTTAAACATAATTTATTTCTCATTATTATTACAACATGGAATCAGTACACAATAGCAGAAAAAGAATTTGAGTTTGATTGAGTATGTTCATGAGACGTAATATAAGATGCAACATCTCTCACATACACTTAGTTTGATTGAGTCTATTCATGAAAGGTAATATAAGATGCAACACCTCACACGTACACTCAGTTTGATTGAGTCTGTTCCTGAGAGGTAATATAAGCTGCAACACCTCTCACGTACACTCAGTTTGATTGAGTCTGTTCCTGGGAGGTAATATTAGATGCAACAACTCTCACGTACATTCAGTTTGATTGAATCTGTTCGTGAGAGGTAATATAAGATGCAATATCTCTCACGTACACTCAGTTTGATTGAGTCTGTTCATGAGAGATAGTATAAGCTGCAACACCTCTCACGTACACTCAGTTTGATTGAGTCTGTTCCTGGGAGATAATATTAGATGCAACAACTCTCACGTACATTCAGTTTGATTGAATCTGTTCGTGAGAGGTAACATAAGATGCAACACCTCTCACGCACACTCAGTTTGATTGAGTCTGTTCATGAGAGATAATATAGGATGCAACACCTCTCACGTCCGGTAGCACCATTTGAGCGGTATTCTAGTTTAAATACATAAGTTCAACACGTTCAAAATGTCTATATAAAAGTCAACAATCAGGTACCTTCAAAGTAAAAACAAAGAACAAATATACCGTCAGAAAGTAGCCATGAGTTTACATTCCTGCGTGCACAAATAACGAGTCGATGAGTGACACATACAGCCTTTCGAGATACTCTGTGTTCTCGTGTATAGTCTAATAAACATTTTTAGTAATATTTACAAGTTAAATGTTTTAAAGAGAGTGTTAAGCTTAAGGCGGATGGCGCCATGTAGTTTTGTTTCATTACAAGCTGACAATGTTACATAAAAACAACACGAAGCAAAATATATTAGGTCGCTACTTTATTAGTTAATACATGCCTGCATGATAAATAACACTGATATGACAGAGATATTTCCATGCTTCGTTACTACTTCAGAATGTATTAGGTCGCTACTTTATTAGTGAATACATGCCTGCATGATAAATAACACTGATATGACTGAGATATTTCCATGCTTCGTTACTACTGCCTACATGATAAATAACACTGATATGACTGAGATATTTCCATGCTTCGTTACTACTGCCTACATGATAAATAACACCGATATGACAGAGATATTTCCATGCTTCGTTACTACTGCCTACATGATAAATAACACTGATATGACTGAGATATTTCCATGCTTCGTTACTACTGCCTACATGATAAATAACACTGATATGACTGAGATATTTCCATGCTTCGTTACTACTACCTACATGATAAATAACACTGATATGACAGAGATATTTCCATACTTCGTTACTACTGCAGAATGCCATCCTTTCTCGGTGGAAAACGCCACAATATTTGGCAACATGTATCAAGTTGGATCCAGACTGAAGATCAAGTGCAATGACGGCTATGCAGCGGTCGACGATAAAATATATACAACGTGTAACACGTCCGGCCAGTGGGAACCCACTGTCTCGTGTCAGACAACAGGTATTGTAACACTTTTATATAAACGAAGCACCACATTGGAGTCCCTACATGTCACAGGCCTAATTAGGTATGTGCTACTGTGTTAATTAATTGCAGCATCTAAAAGTGTCTATTAAGAACAGATCGTCCAAATTTCCTGAAAAAAATCAACAGATATAGGACAGTTACATATAGTATGTATTGTGCTTATGTCAATATGATAAATAAGGTATGTGCTCTTGTGTTCATTAATTGCTTCTTCTAAATTCTAAAGTTGGTCAATGTTTTAAAAATTGGTTGTCCAATAAATGGACATTTACTCGACAGTTAGAGGTATGATGTATTATGTTATGTTAATATGATATATAATGTTACAATGTTTAGATAATAATATTATAATGTGCTGAAAATGACGTAAAACACCATTAACCTACCAATCACAAAATTGTCTATTCTGTATTATTTAAGTCAAATCTGAACACCACAATAGACATTTCAGAAGAAATATATATTGATACAGATAGGTGCGCATCTAGTCCCTGTTTGAATGGTGGCACGTGCGAAGATGGTGAAGACACATATACCTGCAATTGTGGATCCGAATATAAAGGCGATAATTGTGAAACAAGTATGTTTATATATAAAAAACTGGTATATGAACTAATATCAATATATATT
Organism: Cyrtodaria siliqua; assembly: GCA_037043455.1. NCBI lineage: Eukaryota > Metazoa > Mollusca > Bivalvia > Adapedonta > Hiatellidae > Cyrtodaria > Cyrtodaria siliqua. The sequence continues at coordinate 94,530 of JAWPHD010003982.1, forward strand.
TATATATATATAATATTTGTTTTCATTTTTATAAACTTGTATAAACTATTACATTATTATGAGGGCCTCGGGGGAACTGTGTTAACAAGATATTACAAAACAACAACAACAAACAAATGCTAGTTAATGATTGCTTTAAATGCAGTTGTTGAACAGTCATTCAATAAATACCCATTTTGAATCTAAAGGCACACATAACAAATCTGAATTAATGATGTGTATTAACTAGCATTTTTTGTTGTTGTTGTTTTGTAATATCTTGTTAACACAGTTCCCCGAGGCCCTCGTAATAATGTAATAGTTTATACAAGTTTATAAAAATGAAGAAAAAAAATTAACCAAACATTTTAACAAAAACAATTCCAGTTATTTTGTGCGTTTTATCCATTTTATACAATTGTTTGTTTGAAAAAGATTTAACTGACCTGCAACCAACATGTATGATGCCACAGTTAAACATATTGAATTAAACGGCTTTCTACTTTATTTTGCCAGAATGTACACGTGACAATACAGTATTAAAGTGCACAAATCCGGACATCATGACAATCTGGATATATCAGAAAAAAGTACCTCAGCCGGATGCAGCCGAAGCCTGTAGATTGGTCAATGGGACACTCGTCAAAATTGACACGCAACTGAAACAAAAGTTTATTCGGAACTTGCTTAAAACGGAACCAGGTAGAGCTTTTTGAACTTTAGTTTTGAAAATTAATTTTTACAGTGGTTTAAAGGCTTGTTAATAATAATATGTGTATCTGATATACACAACCGAATAGAAGAAGTCTGTTTTTTTTCGATTGAATGTGTCTAAAACAATACGTAATACTGGATTATTAAGTTGTTGACCTCTATAAATCCATCATAGTAATGCACGTAACAGCCATGGAAGCTGGCCTATCTGCACGTCAGAAGTGTACGCGTCTTTTGTTATTTACAAGCTCCAAATGCAATGCCTGTTTGTTTCTTGAGTCTATATTCATGTTCCCCTTCCATAAGAGTCTATGCGTCAAATATACCTGTCTAACAGTCGCTACATCTTTTCCGAATGTAATCAAATGTATGCACTTCCAGGGCATCAGTTGGTATTTCGAGCTAATTAACAGTGATAAAAAACGAAACTCTAGCTTGATCTGTAATAATCTTTAAATGAAGTCTCGGTAACTGACCTAGTCCATCAGAACCATATTCAGACACATAATAATGTGTTGTAGCATGGTCGGTGACATTTCCTTTGATGAATGTAACTGACCTAGTACATCAGAACCATATTCAGACACATACATAAATGTGATGGTCTGGTGACGATTTTGAGGGTTTTGGTGAATATATCCTACTCCTCTGTTTTGCAATATAATATAATGAAGGCCAATGAAAACGCACCAATAATTCCATATGTTTATGCTGTTGATTATTCGCAAATCATTTGGAATAAAGCTGTTAAACCAATGTTTTCATTTTAGAATTGAATCTTGATACCTAACTTGTCTCACAAGTGTATTGGTAGGCTTTATGACAAGAAGTTACGCAGTTATTTAACTTGGCATTTAACAGTGTTTACTTTGGATAATCATAAAAAGAAAAATGTTCCACCAAAATTCAAGCTGCATCAATCTGCCTATGAATAAATTCACTTTCGTTTTACTGGCTTTTTTTTACTTCTGACAGTATTATGCCATAAATGTTTTTGAGAAAATGATTTATTTGTGCGATGTATCTGAAGAAAATCAGAAATGCATAACACCAGTGTGGAATGCACTAAATCCAGAAATGCATAACACCAGTGTGGAATGCACTAAATCCAGAAATGCATAACACCAGTGTGGAATGCACTAAATCCAGATATGCACGTAAAACATGTTAAATGTCTACCCGTTATATGGATTATATCATATTTTGTCCACAATGCCTCAACTTCTAACTTTTAAAAGGATTTGTTTTGTGGTGCGATTTCATTGACCGCGAGTATATATGCTTTTATCATATACTTCCCTATAAATATGTTGTTTTTGAATATACGTTATAACATAGACCTAGTCATATCAATCTGGATTTCGTTGCCGGGCAATCAAGCTTTATCACACGTGTGAAATATAGGGTGAAAAAATGTCATACTAGTATCACGGAAATACCCGAATGTTCATCTCGGTCCTTTTACCGGAGTAATACGGAAATGATCGATTAGTCACATGTATGGTTTGTCGTCTGCGTTTCATTAGGTACGTCCAACTTGTTTTCGCGGCAGATTATTGGCTATAGCATCATAATAACCACTTATAACAATTCATCTTGATTATAATTCAAATCCAATGGAATTCATTTCCAATAAAGTTTCGGAAAAAAATAAATGTTTTGTAACAAACTTACGCGACGGACATGAGCAGTACATCAGAATGGACTAGATCTATTAAAAAAACAAACTTTTTTTCACCAGAACAGCAAAAGATCTCGGGCTGATATTGCGTCTAAGACCTGATATAAGATGAGATATGAAAATAACCATTTATTATTCTCTATGTACTAGGACATTTTAATGGTGGTGTACGATTTAGGAGTGTACGGATTCAAGTTTTAGGGTTATTTGAGACTTTGTAATCCATCTATACTCCTAACTTAACCGATAAAATTTAGTTTTTTGTTAGAGAGCAATATATGTATTCCCACATAATCACCTTACGCGTGGAAAATACAGTTACTGAATCTGGAATTTTAGTGGTAAATAAAAATTACGTAAGTTTTGAAAATCGGTTGAGAAGTAAATATTTTACAACCAAACTATTTGCTTGAAAGGTATTTTTCCCATGTAAACGTATTGTTGCTGTGGCAGCAAGACATTAGAAATCATACCTGACTTTAGTCAGCTTTAATATTATGCTATAAAACGTTCGGGGTGTCTTAACCTGGAGTTAACTTACTCCACACATTCAAACTAGTTTTGGATAGAGATTCTAAGAATAAATCTAGCTTTTGGTCATGGAAATTACCCTTTCGAAAATACTTTTGTCTGCTTGTGATTTTTTTATTTCTCAACTGATTTCAAAAAGAAAGGTAATTTTTACAACTAAAGTGCATATTTCACTGATATATAACTTAATTATGTCATATTTCAATTGTGTTTGAAAATCAAACAACACCTTTGGCAGAAACAAGCGCCCTAAAGAGTAATAGAAATTATGAAAATTAATATAGAATTTGCCAAAATGTCCGCTTTTAGACTTTATTCGATTCCTGAAATATAGAATTTGCCAGCATATAACTTTATTGAACTAATATGATTGAGGAATTTGCCTACATATTGCTTTATTGAACTAATATGAATCGGGAGGATTTATATAGAATTGACTGAAAGGTTTTTATTGTTGTATCATTAGCAAAGGTATTTATAGGTTTAAATGGATACCGGCATTGTTTGCCACTGACCGTTCCTATGCGGTAGCCTTATTGTCAACCTTTTTTGTGTTTGTGACGTCATATGCCTTTATTCCTTATTAACATTGCCATTCATGTTTGTCGTTTTGCGTGTTTTTGGTTTTACTGTGTTCTGTGAAAACTGCATTTCCTGTTCGACTTTTATACTTTGTTTTTATTGATAAATAGTTTCATCATTCGAATCTGTGCATACACTTTGTGAGCAACTATCAATGAAAAAAGCTGGACCCTATGTTTAGTAAACAAACAAATCCTTTTTTAAATGTCTTGTGATCCTACATTTGTTGATGAATTTTCAAGCGGAGGTCCATTTTTTCTATATGAAAATTACACAGTATCATACTTGACTTGAAGCTGCAGCAAATAATTAATACAATGGTTTTAATGGGGGAAATAATTGATGGTTTCACACCTATAATTCACGAAATAATGCTTATAAGCTGTGCACATTGTTTCTGCATATTTTTTCCACATGTATCCTTATATATTTATGTAAATTCATTTCACTGGTAAACATGTGAAAGTAAACATTGCGTAATCCAACATTTCAGAATACTGCAACAAAGACTACTGGATCGATGGTTCCAACGCCAACGCGACAGACTTCTCTGCGTCCAACGCTTGGACATTTGCCGACGGGACGAGTGTACCCATGACTCAGGGTGAATTTTGGAGAGAAAACAGGCCCAATGCTCCCGAGACTGACCATTGTGTTAGAATGAAAAAAAAAGATGATCACCTGTGGAATGACCTAAAATGTTCAAACCAACATGGTTACATTTGTGAGATAGCGAAGTTGAATGAAGAATAGTGTATTGGTATTAGAGCAGATGCAGATCAACTGTGGAATGGTTACCGATGCTCAACACAATCGGGTTTTATTTGAGAGATTCCTTAGAGTATTGCATGACAGTGTGTTGTTTGCAGATCACAGTGTTTCCTTCTCATTATCCGTCCTATTTAGTTTGAACTTTTGTCTACAGAACTAACACTTGATTGTATAAATGCACTGACTTTCGGAGACCATAATGTATATTAATTGCAACGATTTTTTCATAAGAGGTTAAAAATGTTAATCAGAGAAAACTCCGGAAACTGATTTGCTTTTGCATAATTCGTTGTATTATTGTATTATTATTATTATTATTATTTACTGCAGTATTCTCATGACTACACTATAGACATCTAATAAAACTATATTCATTGACCATATAATTCTGACATTGTTATTATAGATTGAGATTGTTCCAGTAAAACTCTCTTAAATTGTAGTTTTCTAAAAATATGTGACTGACAATACTAAAGCGGGGCATCCGTGTCACATGCACACATTTTCTAGTCAACCTATTTTTTAATAATTGATCATTTTCATTTTAATTATTATTTTCGAGCATAATATGACGTAAGTATGTATGAAATTTGAAAGCTCTACAGCTTCCGTTTTCTGAGAAATTCGAGAAAATCGTACGAACGAACAGACGTACAGACGGACTGTCAGACGGACGAACCAGGATAATAATATATGTTTGTATATAAAAAATATACACCTAAAGGAACCTTGTATCGCCTACAAAAGTATCATCATGATTCTCCTTTCTGAAATTTGGACTTTGTGATTTTAGTTAATAACATTCATTAAAATAAATAGGTAGTACGTGGTTGATTTCTTAAAATCATGTTGTATAATAAATTATGACGACCGTTGTCGTATATGACGACCGTTAGATAACACAAAAATGCGAGGCTATATTTTCCATTGAGCTCTACTACATAAGCTAGCTCCACGCCTTATACTGACCATCCTTAATGGCGCTAGTGGGATCTTGAATATGTAAAATGCTAGCTCCACGCCTTATACTGACCATCCTTAATGGCGCTAGTGGGATCTTGAATATGTAAAATGCTAGCTCCACGCCTTATACTGACCATCCTTAATGGCGCTAGTGGGATCTTGAATATGTAAAATGCTAGCTCCACGCCTTATACTGACCATCCTTAATGGCGCTAGTGGGATCTTGAATATGTAAAATGCTAGCTCCACGCCTTATACTGACCATCCTTAATGGCGCTAGTGGGATCTTGAATATGTAAAATGCTAGCTCCACGCCTTATACTGACCATCCTTAATGGCGCTAGTGGGATCTTGAATATGTAAAATGCTAGCTCCACGCCTTATACTGACCATACTTAATGGCGCTAGTGGGATCTTAAATATGTAAAAGGCTTGTGTCGATTGTTTAATTATAACATGACGCATTCATAGACAACACAGCATAACCCTTTGAATAATGCAACGAAGAAGTGAAAACATTTTAAGAAAATTTATGTTAATTATGACCTTGACCTTTTGATAATGTCGAGGTTACTGAACTAGCGTGAATGTCAATTATGAAAAGAAAACTTAATAAGTTGTGTTTTCAACTTTAAATTAGCTTAATTATACTAATGCGACCTTGACATGATGATATTGGTGTAGTAATTGACTTTACTTACCATACTATTATGCAGTTTGGTAAATGCATATAAAGAAATGAACACAAAATAGTGTAAGTTCTCCGTTTATCATTGACTTATGACTGAGTACACACTGACCATGACCAGTCAAAATCGGTACATGTAATTAGACTTTTGTAAAGACGTTGTATTACTTTATCGTTTATTTTACTTTATATAGTATTTTGTTCTCTAATTAACAATTCCCGTAAATGAACGGAGTATGGTTTGTTTGAATAAGTAACTGTTTAGGGTATTAACACATGCCTCTGTATATATGAATTATGTGTGTGACTATGTCTACATGTATATGGATGAGTATATGTTTAAGTATTGAGTGCAACATGCATTTCTCGGGTCACGTGGTTAAAGTGAATGGACGTAAACTTTTGAGCTCTCGTGAAAATGTGTAAATATTGTGATTTAAACGGATTTAAGTTAACTTTTTGGGAATAAAATGTACATGTAGCGGGAATATATGTTGTGATATGATTGGATAATGAAGAAAAGGAGACAAAACGGGAGTAGTAGCAGTGAATCGGATGAGACATTGAATCCTAAGAAAATAACAAAGACAAGAGGCCCTCCAGAGGGGAGCACAGACACTCTAAACGTAAGTGAAATAGGAAGTGAGACACATGACTCAGGAGCTGGTGATTTCAATGATAGCATAAACTTCGATTACAGTGTTTCTTTAGATAGTAAAAATCCACGTTCAAAAAGTGTAAACATGGCTACAAACGCTGAATCGGCAACGAGGCCACAAACACCGACGTCAACACCAACCTCGAAACATTCAGCATCTAAACACTCTACGAATACTGATTATACGGAGGAGAGTAAGTTGGACTTATTACTTGAAACTGTGTTGGAGATTAAAAAGAGTCAAGATGGAATGAAAAAAATGTTTGAATCAAAACTGGATAAACTTAGGACGGATCTCATGGAAAATATCGACACTAACGTACGGGCCTTACGTGACGAGTTATCAATGGATATATCCAGGGAGAGCAGTCGTCTTGAACGCGTAGTGACAACGGTTCAGTCAATGCAATCTCGCCTTGACACGCTAGAGCAGACGAGAACGACCGAGGATGGCCACACACGTGATACGGATCAACGCCGGCAGCAACATGTTAATCCTCTCGATGACCCGGATATTACGATAACCGCAAGTGGATTACAATATACCGAAGGAGAGGATTTGTTCGAGGTAGCGGAGAACCTCATTACGGCTCTAGGCAATGACGTATCGTCTAACGTACTTATTACCGGTGTATTTCGACTTCCAACACGATTTGAGAATCGCCCTGGATTAGTGAAAATAAGTTTCCAAAACTTACATGAAAAGTTTCTTGTGTTAAGGAACAAAATGAAACTCTTAGACTCTGGTTATTATAAACAAGTGTATATTAAGAGCTGTAAGTCGCACATTGAGAGGCTGATAGAACTCAACGCACGGGCACTTGTGAGAGAGTTGCCGCCAGGTAGTTCCCTACGTGTTAAAGCAAATGGACGTATTATTCAGCATGCTCAACACCAAGATAGAATAGGATAGGAAGCACCCCGTCTAAATGGGTCAATTAAATTGGCTCATCTAAACGTATGTGGATGGACAAAGGATAATTGTGAATTAAGATTGTGTATTATTGACTCCGTAAATGCGGACATAGTATCATTATGTGAAACACACTTACGTGGAAACGATGGAATAACAGTAACGGATTACACTTGGTTTGGATTTAACAGGACCTGAGGGTGATAATTTATCGCCGACACTCTTCGCCATATTCGTCAACGACCTTGTAAAGGAAATCAACGACCTTGACCTCGGGGTCATGGTAGACGATACATCGGTGTCGATGCTGCTCTACGCTGACGGTATTGTTTTCATCGCCGACTCAGAAATAAATCTACAGATAATGCTTGATAAAATGCATGACTGGTGCAAACGTTGGAGAGTTCTAGTGAACACCGATAAATCTAAAGTCGTCCACTTCCGGAAGGGCCGCGCGCAACGTAGTGATTACCAATTCCATATTGGAGATAATATCCTGGAGACAGTCGATACATACAAATACCTTGGGATTATATTACATGAAAAACACGACTTCAGCTATAATTGTGACACCCTTTCAAAAGGTGCCGGTCGAGCACTTGGCAGTGTTATTTCAAAGATACACAATTTAAAACAGTGTTAATACCTTTCATAAATTGTACAACTCGTGCATTGTACCAATTTTGGATTATAGTGCTTCCGTGTGGGGATTTAAACATGTTCAATCAGCAGACAACGTCCAGAAATGTGCCATACGATACTTCCTAGGGGTACATAGGCTTACACCGAAACTAGCACTTATAGGCGAGACGAGATGGCGACCTAGTAACTACAGACGATGGATTACGATGCTTCGATATTGGAACAGACTCGTGAAACTCGATGACAATAGACTGACAAAACGGATATTTAACTCTAACTATCAACGATCAAATAGGATTAATAACTGGTGTACTGAAGTGAAAATCATTATGTCCAGACTAGACTTAACTGTTCATTTTAAGAATAAAATTACAGTAAATATGGAATGTGTAAAATCAAAACTGACGGATTATTATGCAAACGTATGAGCTAATGATTACGAAAAGGTGCCAAAGTTGAGGACTTACAAATCATTCAAGGGCCATTTTTCACGTGAAGATTATCTAGCCATGGATTTAAAAAGAAATGAACGCGCTATATATGCTCAATTCAGATGCGGTATCTTACCTTTAAGAATTGAAACTGGACGCTATGTTGGTGAAGCACCAAATCAAAGACTGTGTACTTTATGTCAGTCCGGATTAATTGAAGTCGAGACTCATTTTCTAGTGAAGTGTCCTTTATACAACAACATACGAACTGTGATATTCGGTGAAATTATTTCAAATGGAATATATGAAAACATGACAGACTCTAATAGACTGATTTTTCTTATTCATAACCACACAAGAAAAGTTGTAAAATTTCTTGTTAAAGCTTATCTTTTTAGGAGAGTGTGTTATATAACTCGTAACTGTAAACATGTGGTGCAATTATTGAACTAAACTGACACTATTTATCGCAATATATATACTATTTATGAATGAACCCTTTGTAACTTTAATTGTATTGTAAATTGTACATTTTGAGCTCATAACAGTATTTTCTATTATATTTAATCATGTTGACTACTTGTAAACTATAATTATAAGGTGACTTATAGGTCCGTTGGGCCGGGTGTTTCTCTATGCATTTGTATTAAATGCATTTGTATTAAATGTTTGTTATTTGCGTATACACATGTCACTATAATAAAATATTTACTTACTTGCATTTGTCCTTCTGTCATGCATAAACAATCATATATACGAGTCCAGTTAATATTATAATTGGTAAATGCTACAAACTGACAGAAATATAGCGCAAAACACCAGAGACATACTATAAAATAAAATTTAAAATGTTGTTTACAAGCCCTTATTACTAATCATAATCTTTATTGTTTCACTCAGGTTACAACATATATGAAATACATGAAATAACAACATGAGGCATAGTACACAAAATATGATGTTATATAACGGGGTAGGGGTACGTGGGATGTAGGTAGAAGAAGTAGCAGGTAAGGGAGAAGTGAGGCTATGATTACATAGTTAGATGTAGAATACTAGAGCAGTTGCAATTCAGTATTATTACTTTGTGACGATTATTATGCACTTGATGAATCAGTTTTAAGTGTGGTGCACATTTTAATACAATTCGATACAGAAACAAATGAGTAGAATAGTCTATTTAAATTGCAATATACCACACTGCAGAGAGAAAAACCAAGAAACGTGACAGAGGGTATAAGTTGTTCCTTTGTCAGTTTCTTTTTTCTTTTTTTTTTAACAAAAAATAAATAAATATTTTTTTAAATATATATATATAAGTTATATATATATATATATATATTTTATACACGAATTCGTACTAAATGTAGCTCTTGCGAACTATTAAAGCTAATTTAAGGGGAGCGGGTGGTGTGAAATGCAAAAGTAAATAAATATTATTATATTACTATGAGGAAGAGAATACAAAGTGTTCCCTACTGAAAGCCCTTTCCAATGCGAAAACGAAAACAGGAAAGGATGCGTTCGTGGGAATCTTCGGGTTTGTAATAATATGGCCGGGCCTTTCACCGTTGAAAGGCATACTGTTTATTATTTTGGAGACTAGGGTGGCCACAAGAAAAACGTGCATGGTTGGAATGTTTGTAGTGGCGTGCTGTCATTGACTGTATGTACCGATAGTATTAATGTTGGCTGCATTTGCACGTGCAAACTGTGTCTTGGTGTATATTAGGTTCGACGTGTCGTTCATAAATTTGTTTTGGGTGATATCTAGGACTTGGATTGTGTTAAAGGGGACAACAAGACTATACAGATGGAGTGACGGTGTCAACGCAATGGAAAATAGTGGATAATATTGGATATATATAAAATATATATAGTACTCAGTGTAGTAAGTGAATCTAGTTATTTTATTTGCTTTAGAAGAAATTTTGCGAAAATGCTCAAGTTTCGAATTGTTTCTATTGATTCTGACTCAAAGAGTTGTTTGAATTTCAATGTGTTAGGATGTTTGTAGTAGTATTCGTCTAACAATTGTTTTCTTTTGATGTGGAAAGAGGGACAAACTAGTATGTAATGGTATTCGTCTGCCAGGTCGTTAAGGGGACAATGAGAACATTTTCTGTCTTGGTAAGGAACTCGATTATTTGACCAGCGTCCAGTTTCTATCAGAAAGTTGTGGTTTGCAGTGCGAAGTTTGAGTAGCGGTAAGTACTCATGTTTGGGGAGGGCCTTAAGGTAAAACTCTAACTGGGTATTATCTTTTAGTAAACTATAGTTTTTTCCTTTGGACGATAATTCTAATTGAGATTTCCAGTCTTGATTAAACGTATCAATTAAGGTCTGTTTAACTAGTTTGTTTACATATCTCGTCTCTAAAAGTTGTTGATTGATCCAAATATCAGGAAAACCCGTCGAGTTTAATATATTCCTAATGTGCTTAATCCATTTGTACTGGTAAACTTCGGAGTTACACATGATAAGGTATGAAATATGTGATAGTTTCGCGTGATTGCTTAAGATGATGTTATTCCAAAATGTTACCATACGCGATTTTATTGTAATTGCTATCGGTTGGCGTCCTAACTCAGCGTATAACATATAAAGAGGGGTACTTTTTCGACTATTTGTGATTTTACGGAGAAAACTGGAATGAATACGTTCGAGTAAGTCAAGGTTTTCAAATCCCCATATTTCGCAAGCGTACGTTATAATTGGTAGAATTGTTTGATCGAACAGTTTGAGCTGGAGGTCTATTGGTAAGTTTAAATTATAAATTCTAGTATATAGTAGATGCAACGCTTTATTGGCTTGGCTTGCAATATGCTTTCTAGCATTTAGGAAGCTTCCTGAGTTTGAAAAATACACTCCAAGATATTTATATTTATCTACTATTTCTACTGGGTTACCTCCAAGGGTAAAATTAAACTGTGCTGTGTTTTTCTACTACATACAAACTGTAATAGGACTCAATTAGCGGGGTATGTAAATATATAGTAGTAAGCGCGTTACTACTGTTTCGCTGTTGTTGTCTAAATGTGTTGTGTGGTATTTGAAGGTTTCAAACAATGCCTACCCGGATTTTCCACCAATGTAATCGGACCGGAAATATTACAATGAAAAATTGCATATACATATTTAAGGCACTCAGCGGATTTGAACTCGGGAACCCTTGCATGTGAAGCGGACGCTCTACTGATATTACATAAGAGCTAGCTCCGCGGCGAGACAGTAGTAACGCGCTTACAAACCTATATATTTACATACCCCAACTGAGTCCTATTACACACACACATGTCATCGAAGAAAGTTAATTTGCATATATAAATAACAATAAATGGAAAAAAGAATATTGCTGTGTATGTTTGGAAAACAATTCTGATCGTCTTTTTTTCAAAAACACAACATTTGTCATAAAAAATGGTCAAAATATTGAAATAGCGTTTAATATGTAAAATATTATGTACTTTTTCTTAGAATAACGACTTGTGTATATATTAATTTCATGTAATGTGTTTTTCATAGTTTGTAAAGCTGTTCATGTTCTGGCTATGTTTTCATTTGATTGTTTAAATTCCTTTAGCTAAAATGTGTTTATAATTGGAAATTAAAGGGACTGGAACGAATCTAGAACTGTGGTGGATGTCATTCAAGTTATTGACCAACCCATTATATTAAACTATATACATGGTGTATACACACTAAAGTGTTCTTATATTACACCTCTCGACTAGGTTGGGTTGTTATCAATCAAAACAAAGTGTTAGATGTATGGGGATTTAGGTTTTCCAAGTATTGACCTGATTTGTGAGCGAAATTTATTTCTATTGAATTGTATTTACAAGTGATAACAAGATAGAATAACTAAAGTGATATTTTTATTATTTCAAACTGCTAAATTGTTAATCAAAGGGAATATTTAATTAACTTTTGAAACATACTCAATCTACCCAGCAGTAACTTTGGAACATCCCTGAATTTACCGCAGTATAATCAAAGCTTATTCATCAATAAGTTAGACTTGGTTACAAAATGACCCCAGCCCTTTTAACTAAATGCATACATGTATTCCGTAACTGCGTTTTGGTGATCATGTGTATGTCACACTGTATTCATTATGCAGGAGGGTAACTCTGCTTCTAAGGTTTCAAAGTGGTCATAAAAATATCTAGGACGAATTAAAAACATTTTCCTTTTAGCGTTATGTAAACAATTGAAGTTAGGGTCAAAATGCTAATGAAAATCACATATTTTAGCATTATTTATGTATCCTTTTGATAAAAGTGTGATCCAAACTCTATCTAACTAACACCATTAAAAGAATGAAAGGAAAAGTTTGTGAGGTTGATTTGCGATAAAATGAACAAACAAAAAAACACTTAAGTAGAAAATATTATTTAAGTATTTTTGTTTTCACTACAGAGCATCTATTTTAAGATAAATGTTTAGCTATGGAATTTATTAATCCATAGAATTATTAAAAAGTCCTTTAAATAAATGATAAATGTTAACTTAAGTTAAGGTACTGCTAAGAAGCTTTGTAAATACGGACCCTGGATGTGCAGCTTTAGCCTACACGACTGCATGTATTTTGTATGTGATAATAGCATATTTTCATTTTGTTTTATATATTTCAAACTTTAACCACATACTGTGACGACGTTGCAAAAGTTTAAAAACATAATTTGGCTATATTTCACTAGATTTTGTATGTGGCACATTTTAAGAACATATTATGACTATATTGCACTTGGTTTTATATATTACACATTTTAAGAACATATTATGACTATATTGCACTTGTACATGTTAAGAACATATTAAGAGCATATTGCACTTGGTTTTATATATTGCACATTTTAAGAACATATTATGGCTATATTATATTTGGTTTTCGATATTGTACATTTTAAGAACATATTATAATTGTATTGCACTTGGTTTTATATAGTGCACATTTTAAGAAAATGTTATGACTAGTATGCACTTCGTTTTCTATACTGTACATGTTAAAGGGGTTGATGGACTATTTTCAAACATGGTTTATTTTAAAGGGCTCCGAAAAACTTGAAAAAAAACTGAAAGAATTATCAAAATGCCATGAAAAATAAAGGAGATATGACCTTTTGAATGTTTGCAAAGAGACATAAATGGAGGCGGCCATCTTGGAACGATGACGTCATCGCGCCTTTTTGTCGTATATGGCATATTGACAAAATGTCCTATAAAGCAAATAAAATCACTGCAAATGAAAAATAAGCATACAATTTATACATTTTACATCTGTATATTTAATTTTTAATCAATTTGCAGTGATTTTCTTTGCTTTAAATATATTTTGTCAAAATGCCACATATGGTAAAAAGGCGCGATGACGTCATCGTTCAAAGATAGCCGCCTCCATATATTATGTTCTTTGCACATTTTCATTATGTCATATCGCCTGTATTTTTCATGGCATTTTGATCATTCTTCCAGATTTTTTCAAGTTTTTTAGCCCTTTAAAATGAACAGTGTTTGAAAATAGTGCCTCAACCCCTTTAAGAACATATTAAGACCATACTGCACTTTGTTTTTTATATTGCACATTTTAAGAACATATTATGTCTATTTGGCACTTGGTGTTATATAACGAACGGCTTTAAAACGCATTTAAAATCATGTTCGGTATTTTTCAGAATAATATTTTTATAAATATATTTTTAGCTTATTTGTCAACTTCCCATCAAATCACCATGTGCTAAGGAGATTATATTCTGGAAATGATATAATATGCTTTTTTAAAGTCGTACAGTATATATATTAAAGGACAAAAGAAACGCAACTCTTTGTTAAACAAACATATGTACGTGTATTTAATAAAAGACATTAATTTCACGTCAGTACAGTTGTTATTTTCAAGAGCAAATATGGCGGAGGTATAGGTGAAGATTTTCAATCGCTGTTAAATTAACAATAGATTATTTAAAGAAACAAAACTACTTATATACTGACCCTAAACAATTAACGTTTCTTTTTTCCTTGATTTAATATGCACATGCACATTTAACGAAATAGTGTTGCACAGCATTTCCACCCCATTATAGATGTCATATAATCCACACTCTGTGTTCCCATGTGAATACATATTTCTTTTAAATGTTACCTATGAATGTTTATAAGAACGATGTTGACATGTTATTGTTTTTGTCATCCAATGCTATTCATTTAAATTTAGTAATATATATAAGTGTCTGGATAAAATAAATAAGATGTTTATATTACGATTAACATCATATGATGTTTATGTGTTACTTCTGTCATGCAATAAATAACATGTTTATCTTATTGGAAACTTTTAAAGTGTTAATACGGCCTTTTGTAGTTGTTTGTTGTTCGGTATTTACTTAGTACAGTAGTTCAGTATAAAGTTAAAAGAAACATTGTGAATATATATTCATATCTGTATAGTCTTTCAAAAGGAAAGTTAATTCAATATTAAATAAATAGTAACTCTTCTTCAAATTTTCGAACACTTGTTCTTTTTCAAGAAATAGCACAGAAATACAACTTTTAAGTAAAATCCATCTTGTTGTTTAAATGGCTGACGTTATGATAAAAAATATACCATAACGACGTCAAATTTGTATTTCTTTTGCTTTTTCTTGAAAAAGAACAAGTGTTCAAAAATTTGAAGAATAGTCACTATTTATTTAATTGTGAAAAAATATATATATTGCGAGAAGATTTCTGTTAACATTTATTGTACTCATATATGCTAAAACTGGCATTGGATTATTTGGACTATTGTGAATAATTCAACCAGGAAATACTTAAAATAAAATTGGGTTAAAGGGGCACTTGACAATTGGTTTTAAAGGAACTCTTGACAATATTATTTGGAATTTATTCTTAAGGCGGAGTTTAAAGAAATACAGGATCTAATTTATGTGTATTCTGAAACTGAATATTTTTCATTGTACTACTTGAATACATTTGTTGATTATATGTTACAAATTGTTGTTGTTGGTTTTGCACTTCCTTTCTTGTTACAGTTTACCCGTAACATAAGTAAATTCTAGTGCTGTAAACTTCTCGTTTGTTGTTACTGTTGTTGTATTTACTATTGTTGTTGTTACTGATGTTACTTTTGTTGTTGTTGTGGTTGTTACTCTTTCTGAAGCTGTTATTGTCACTGATGTTGCAGTTACCGTGCTAAAGCTATATTGTTGTGATAATTGTATGTCAGAGTTTTTTGAAATTACAATAAAATACATATTCTTATTACAAATTGTATTAGTCTAAGCTGTTTGTTTGTTCAAAAATCTGTCGCACAATTTTCTTTGAATAAATAGTTTTATCTTTCAATTGATTAATTGTGTTTGTCTTTCATTTTCCAGTATATTTACCTCCCTAACCAGAAACCCACAATATAAGTATCTCCCTTACCACCAATGGGTATGCCTAAAACCCTAATATAGTTATCTACCTTTTTGTTACTCAGGTCTTATATGATCGTATCCTAGAGGACCTGTGGATGCTCTACTCGCTGTTGTTTCTATAACAATATAGGAAGTGGCATATGTATTCTGCCAATCTTATGCGAAATTATCAAGTAGCAATATTGGAGAAAAATATCTTTTTGGGGGTCTGGTTCCTTTAATTTCAAGACTTATTTGCCTTTATAATAAGCGAACAATGTGAGAAATGTACCTAGATAAATCCGCCCTATTGTTGATGTAGGAGTATATTGACACTATATTATAATACAGTTACACGTGCTTCCTTCATAATACAGTTGCACGTGCTCTTGTTTGTCGGAGGTATCTTATTGGATTGATTGGTTGAAATGGATAAATGATTGATAACTGGCGTCATGTTAATTTGGTGTGCGGCATACCGTCTATACATACACATATCAAGCGACATACCGTCTATACATACACATATTAAGCGACAGGCCGTCTATACATATACATATCAAGCGAAATACCGTCTATACATACACATATCAAGTAGATATACCGTCAATACATACACCTATCAAGCGACATACCGTATATACATACACATATCAAGCGACATACCGTATATACATACACATATCAAGCGACATACCGTATATACATACACATATCAAGCGACATACCGTAAACAAATAACAACAAATGTAGCATTCAAGGACCACAGTCAGCCAAAAGCACGCATAAAAACATAAAGATGACTAAAAGGCAAGACACGATCACAAACATAAAATGGTTGACAATTTCGGTATCTCAAGCCATTTGAAGTTATGGATCTGCCATGAACATTGCATGACAGGCTCATAGCATTAAACATGTGAGAATATAAACCATTTTTATACTAAAATTACGAAAACAACCATTTGTATGCGTTTTTATTTAGTAAAATACAATATATAATCATATTCGTAATTGGACCCTCCGTTTCGGAATTCGCAATTGGTCGGTTTTTCGCAAATGGCGTATAACATACATAACGTTCCAGCCCGTTATTTGAAGCAGTTTATGAGTTATGAACTAAACAACCAATGACACTCAACACGTGATCCAAAGTCTGGTACCTGACACACAACCTAATGATGATACATTCACACATACAGTTTCCCCTCATTAGCTAAAGCGGATTAGTGAGTTAAGGATTATATATGACATTCTAGAACAGTTTACCAAAGTTATCAAGCTGAAATTCTTCTATTTTTAATTAATCAAGGAAAATAACTCGAAAACGCATGCGTCAATATTACTCATTGTCAAACTCATTCAAGATCTTATAGAAACAAACCTTCCCATTAACGTTTCTGAAAATCATAAACCGTTAACGTATCATGCTCAAAACAATTATCTAACAGACGGAGAATAGACCGACGAGCGCATAAAGAAACACGTGAACAATTAACTAAACAAGTACGAGTATGTCAGAGTTGAAAAGTAATGACTAGTTGTTTATTACTAAAACAATCCATTTTTAAATTCTTTTTCACGTGCCCAGTACAGGAAAGCAAGTTCACGGTGTTACTTGTGTATTGATCTTGCAAAATTCAATAATCTTGTATAAGACTAAAAGAATATTTTATGGGTATCCGGTGAAGATAGGGAATTCCAACCCGAGATATAAGTGTTTTTATCGGAACCGAAGCTCTGCAGAGGTTCCGATTAAAACATTTATGCCGAGGGTTGAAATTCCCTATCTGAACCGAATACCCGTGATACATTCTTTTCTTGCATATCAGAGACATGTTAATCGTTGACGCCGCCAGCTACTTACGTTTTTGCATGCTTTCCTGCATACGCGCGTGACTTTTCTTTCTTTATATACTCCATCTGCGGGTTGGGGGGAGGGGAGGGGGCGCGCGTCTGTGCATATTAGTGAGGATATAAAAGTAAAAGTGTGATAGACAGGACAGTTAAAAAGTGAGATAAAAAGATAATAGCGTTAATTTACAGGGGAATGAATAGTAAAAGCAGGACAAAAACAGTGTTCATCTACGGCATACCATGATAGAAAGAACTCACTGCCACCTTGAACTGAATCAGGGTTGGCAGCATAACAATGCTTGCTAGCAGTTTATTCCACTGGACAACTGCCAGTGGGAAAAAAGGAATATTTATAATAATTAGAATTAGTGTGTATTTGGGTTAAGGACAGCGGGTGGCTATGCCGAGTCGTTCTAACAGGCTGCTGAGAGTATGTGGGCATTGGAATTGCTACTAAACCATGAGAAATTTTGTATAAAAGGGTTAACCTGGCATTAGCCCTCCTCTGCTCCAGGGTACGCCATCCAAGTTTTTCCTGCATGGCTGTAACACTTTCATATGGAGTAGTTATTTGTGGTCCATCTGATGGCCCTGCGTCTGACCATTTCATTTGATGGATGTTATGTTGTGTGTGTGTGGTGGGGGGGGGGGGGGGGGGGGGGGTGTATTTCTTTTAATGAAGCCAAGGGTTTGTTTGCATTGGATGTGACTCGTTGAATGTGGTGGTTAAAGTTAAGGTTTGATGAGATATCAGATATCAGTGCTCAAGTATTTTGCGTGCTCAACTGATTCGAGGTGTGACCATGAAGGGTGTAGTTGTTTTTCATGTATTTCGTTGACCTAGTGATGTCTATAACCTGGCATTAACTGGGATTAAATTCCATATCCCATTGTCGTTCCAAATCTGTAGGGTGTCGAGGTCGTCTTGAAGTCTAGTGCTGTGTGTTGGGTTGTCCATAGTCAAGTATATAGCTGTGTCGTCTTCAAAAAGTCGGATTTGTGAATAAAGGGACTCTTGGAGGTCATTTAAATATAGAAGGAAGAGTATTGGTCCAAGTACTTAACCCTGCGGAACACCCGAAATAACAGGGACTTCGGACGAAGTTACCCGTTCCACCAGGACGTCTGAGATCTACCTATAAGAAATGCTTTAATCCACTGGAGAGTTGGTCCCTTGACCCCATGTTGTTGAAGTTTGAATAGTAATTTTAAGTGATTACCTTATCAAACGCCTTACTGAAGTCGAGGAGTATCAAATCGAGTTTCTTACCTGATGCTAAGCTCCCAAGTAGGTCTTCCATGAGTTGCACTAACTGGGTCTCACAAGAACGTCTTTCGCGGAAGCAATATAAACACAATATACTCTACGACGTACGTGCTGTATATTGTATATTGTGTTTATCGAAGTTATTTGTCAGGTTAGAGGCGATAATGTGCTCCATAACCTTGCACAATATACATATAAGAAACATTGGGCGATAATTAGCTGCTGTGCCTTTATCACTTTTTTTGAAAAGTGGGGAGACCATAGCTTTAGACCAGTCAGATGGGATGGTACCTGTGTCCAGGGATTTTTGGAATATTGCCTGTAATACAGGAGCTATTATCACACTCATCTCCTTGAGAATAAGTGGCTTAATCTTATCAGGTCCACATGCTTTGGCTGGGTTAAGATTTTGTAAATGTTTAACGTGGATAGCCTTATCCGGTATTCAAGAAAATCAAATCATAGATCTAACAGTAGATGTAATTCAGGTTTAACATTGTCATTTTGAATATAGAAAATAGGAAACATGTTGTATTTTTACCAAACACTATCATTTAAATATAGTCTTTTGCTCAGCACTGGCATCAAAGGAGATTGGACAGTTACTAACTTCCATGTCCGCCACCACTGTTATTATGTTTGATTTAAAATGACAACTTTATAGCCTGATAAAAAGCACAATGAAATAAAGCAACAAGAATATTTGAGGTCAACATAAAATAAACAACAAAACGAAGAGCCATGCATATATATATTATCTTTTTTTGTATTGACTTAAATTGCGTTAAATATTATATAAAGCACTTTAAAGCACTACGACAACAATATGGCAAAATTAGTATGCTAAACATGTCAGGATGTCGCACCTGGTTTCGGCAGCCCT
The DNA here is from genome assembly GCA_037043455.1 of Cyrtodaria siliqua. Lineage (NCBI taxonomy): Eukaryota > Metazoa > Mollusca > Bivalvia > Adapedonta > Hiatellidae > Cyrtodaria > Cyrtodaria siliqua. The sequence goes on from JAWPHD010003982.1 coordinate 114,490, forward strand.
TTACGTTAATGTTTACAGGCATGCCGTTTATAGTCTTCCATTCCAAAAGGATATCTGATTTTTTAAATTATTGAAATTTGTTGTAATTCTATATTCTTCTGGCTGTGAGTTCCACAACACTGGGGTGGCATACCGGAAGCTATTCTTGCCATACGTTGTAGTCTAAACATAAGGCACCTGTAACAGTTATATGAGCGGTCCTTTTTAATTATTAATAAACACTGAAAAGCAGATCCCTTGGAAGCAACAGACACAAACAAGAGAGAAAAATAGCAGACTGTGTTTTATTGAGTCCGTTCATGAAATCTAATATAAGGTGCAACATCTCACAAGCCCACTAGCACGTGCTTAAATGATATTCTACTATAAAGCCAAGAAGATTGGGCTTGGTGATCCCATAGGACCAGTAAAGCAAGAAACAGGACTACTAATTAGTAGTCGTGGCGACTTTTTACAGCCGCCACACAGCAGTAAGCGAACGCTTGTGTGAATGTCAATACATACTGAAAAGGGTATTAGGCAGTGAGCTAGTAGGAGAAACCCTCCCCCCCCAGGGGGAATTTTGTAGGGTATGATTTTCTGAAAGAACATACAGTAAGTTTCAAAATGAGACATGTGTGCCATCTGAGCGTTGGGGCTTTAGTGAGTTTTGGGGGAAAATGTTGCGTTTTTAGACAAAAATCGCTGAAATCTGGAATTATTTTTTAGAAAAAGAATGGAATATATTAGAACCAATTTGAATGGATGGAATCTTTCTCGGAACGCATCTCTACGTGTCCCACCATATAATTTGTGGATCTGATGCTTAAATATTGAGATTTTGGGTAAAAATGTTAAAAAATTGAATAAATTCGCTGATTTCTGTAATACATTGGGGATATTTAACTAAAAAATAGAAAAATATCTAATACAATAGAAAAAAGAAATATTGTAACCTTTTTGGGCAGGGTAAGGTCCAGTGATTCAGTAGAAAAAAGTCTCAAACCGCATGATGTTTGGAAATGCCTTAATTTTGGGGCGAAAAATGTGTATTTTTGTCAAAAATCGCCGGAATCTGGAATTATTTTTTGAAATTAGTTTGAACATAAACTTATCAAACTGAAGCAATAGAATGTTGCACAGCATACATATTCAAGTTTTTCCTGACACATTATATAACATATGTACTCAAATATTGGCATTTTAGGGCAAAATGTTGGAAAAAATTACAAAAATCACTGATTTCTGTAATCCATTGGGTTATTGGGTTAAAATATAGAAACAAATTTAATACAATTGAATAAGGACACATTGTAACATTTTTGGATAGACAAAGGTCCAATAATTAAGTAAAAAAAATTCCCGAACCGTATGATGCTTAAAAATGCCTTAATTTTTAGGCGAAAAATGTGTATTTTTGTCAAAAATCGACGGAATCTGGAATTATTTTTGAAAATAGTTTTAACATAAACTTATCAAATTGAAGTTATATAATGTTGCACAGCATACATATTCAAGTGTTTTCTTGCATCATATATAACATATCTGCTGAAATATGTTGGAAAAAAGGACCAAAATCACTATTTCTGCAATCCATTGCGGGTATGGGGTTAAAATCTAGAAAAATATATAATACTGGTACAATAGAAAATAGACTGTAAGCTAGTAGGAGTAACCCTCACCCCAAGGGGAATTTAGTACACCCTATTTTTCTGAAAGCCCATTATGTGTAGAGCATTTTGGAACATGTACGTGTACCAACTTGCGACTTGGACTTTATCACGTTACCGGTATTTCGAACATGATACATAGAGCTATATACAGTATAAGTTATAAATAGAGAAATAGTGTTGAGCGACTCTCTGCGTACGGCCACTGGGCCGACTCACAGATTTTGCGACACAACGGGACCGGTGGCCAGCTGTTGGCAAAGGTCCCCAGTACATGTGGCACTCGATCGCTAGTCCATATTAAGAGAAAGGCTACCCGAGTTCAAGTCTCGAACATGGCACATAGAGCTATATACAGTTATATAGAAGGATATAGTGTTGAACAACCTTCGGCCGATGGCCGCTGGGCCGACACAGATTGGGTGACACAACGGGACTAGTGGGCAGCCGTCGGCAAAGGTCCCGGCAACGCGTGGCATTCAATCGCTAGGCTGTATCAGTGGGGATGCTACCCGAGTTCGGGTCTCGAACCTCGTAACTTACCTAGAGCTTTATACAGTATAGTTATGTATTTATAGAGGGAAATAGCGTTGAGTGACCATCGGCTGATGGCCGCTGGACCGATCCACATATTTTATGACACAACGGGACTGGTGGCCAGCCGTCGGCAAAGGTCCCCGCTATGCTTGGTACATGGTGTTTAGGCCTTATCAGGGTGAGGGCTACCCGAGTTCGAGTCTCGAACATGGCACATAGAGCTATATACAGTTATATAGAAGGACATGGCGTTGAACAACCTTCGGCCGACGGCCGCTGGGCCGACACAGATTGGGTGACACAACGCAACGGGACTAGTGGGCAGCCGTTGGCAAAGGTCCCGGCAACGCGTGGCATTCAATCGCTAGGCTGTATGAGTGGGGAGGCTACCCGAGTTCGGGTCTCGAACCTCGTAACTCACCTAGAGCTTTATACAGTATAGTTATATATGTATAGAGAGAAATAGCGTTGAGCGACCATCGGCCGATGGCCGCTGGACCGATCCACATATTTTTTGACACAACGGGACCGGTGGCCAGCCGTCGGCAAAGGTCCCCGCTATGCGTGGTATATGGTCCCTAGACCTTATCAAGGTGTGGGCTACCCGAGTTCGAGTCTTGAACATGTAACATAGAGTTATATACAGTTAAATAGACGGAATAGCGTTTAACGACCTTCGGCCGATAGCCGCTCGGCCGACCCACATATTTTGTGACACAACGGGACCAGAGGCCAGCCGTCGGCAACGGTCCTCGCTACGCGTGGCACTCGGTCCCTAGGTCGTATCAGGGGGAAGGCTGCCTGAGTTCGGGTCTCAAACATGCCACATAGAGCTATATAGTACATAGCTTTGAACGACCCGCAGCCGACGGCCGCTGGGCCTACCCACAGGTATTGTGACCCAACGGGAACGGTGGTCAGCCGTCGGCAACGGTCCTCGCTATGCGTGGCACTCAATCCCTAGGTCGTTTCAGTGGGATGGCTTCCCGAGTTCGGGTCTCGAACATGGCACCTAGAGCTATATACAGTATAGTTATATAGAGAGAAATAGCCTTGAGCGACCCAGTGCCGACGGCCGCTGGGCCGACCCACAGGTTTTGTGACTCAACGGCGTGGCACTCGGTCGCTAGACCGTATAAGGGGAGGGCTACCTGAGTTCGGGAGAAGGGGGGTGTCTACAGCCAGCTCAACAACTAGTAAATGATGTGTTGTATTGTTCGGGAGGTTCTGTCATGCCATTTTTTAAAAATTTCTCATAAGGTATCAGCTAGAGCAGGCTTGTTTGAGCAAATAAAATGTCAGCCTGCCATGCACTCCTTGGAAACATATGATGGGTCAATGGCAATATCGCCAGGTGAGAATAGGAATGTTCCATAGAAGAAAGACGGCACTTTATTCTCTCATCTGGCGATATGTCGTTGTAACATGTATGTTGAAATTACTTTTTGAAGAAAACAATCCAGATTTCGTTTATGTTTTATTAAAAACACATTTTCCTCCAACAAAATAAAGCAGCATTTACCATCTTCTGATGGGTTTTCTGGTATATTATTGCACATTGGACTGCAAACATGTTACAATATTTTTTTTCCCGTTATTTCTATGCACTTTTGTTTCCCAATACCTCAATGCATTACAGAAATCGGCGATTTTAGTCATTTTTTTCAACATTTTGCCATAAAATATAAATACTTGAGCATATATATTATATTTGATACAATAAATGACTTGGATATGTATAGTGTGCAACATTTTATTGTTCAATTTGATAAGTTTATGCTCAAACTATTTTCAAAAGATAATTCCAGATTCCGTTGATTTTTTACGGAAATACACATTTTTCGCCTGAAAATTAAGGCAATATTTTAAACATCATATGGTTCATGACTTTTTTCTACTTAATTATTGGACCTCTGTCTATCCAAAATGTTACAATATGTCTTTATTCTTTTGTATTAAATATTTTTTTCTAAATTTTAACCCATACCCAAAATGGATTACAGAAATCAGTGAGTTTTGTCATTTTTTCCAACATTTTGCCCTAAAATGCCAATATTTGAGCACATATGTTATATATGATGCCAGGAAAAACTTGAATATATGTGCTGTACAACATTTTATTGCTTCAATTTGATCAGTTTATGTTGAAACTAATTTTAAAAAAGAATTCCAGATTCCGGCGATTTTTGACAAAAATACACATTTTTCGCCCCAAAATTAAGGCATTTCCAAACATCATGTGGTTTGGAACTTTTTTCTTTTTAATCACTGGACCTTGCCCTGCCCAAAAAGGTTACAATATTTCTTTTTTCTATTGTATTAGATATATTTCTAATTTTTAATTAAATACCCCCAATGTATTACAGAAATCAGCGATTTTATTCAATTTTTTAACATTTTTACCCAAAACCTCAATATTAAAGTATCGGATCCATAAATTATATAGTGGGACATGTAGAGATGCGTTCCGAGAAAGATTCCATCCATTCAAATTGGTTATAACATATTTCATTCTTTTACTAAAAAATAATTCCAGATTTTGGCGATTTTCGTCTAAAAACGCAACGTTTTCCCCCAAAACTCACTAAAGCCCCAACGCTCAGATGGCACACATGTCTCATTTTGAAGCTTAATGTATGTTCTTTCAGAAAATCATACCCTACAAAATTCCCCCTGGGGGGGGAGGGGGGTCTACAGCCAGCTCAAGAACTATATCCTTTGGACGCAACAAACACAAATAAGAGAGAAAAGTGGCAGACTCCGTTTTATTGAGTCTGTTCATGAAAGATAGTATACGGTGAAACACTACTCACGCCCCCTAGCACTGGCTTAAGTGGTATTCTACTTTACGGGGTTTATATCTCCCAGCTCATTGGTTTCGCTAGAGCTTGTAATGATGTTATAGACTTCAATGATCGAAATCAAGTTATTACAAGTAAACTTCTTCAGCAGTGTTTTCGTTATCACAAACCACGTAGATTGTTCTCAAAATTCTACCGCTGCAACGAAAACCTACTGGAGAAAAAAACACTTTTGCGACTAGGAATATCACAAACCTTATTTTATGGAGATGTGGTCTATAAACTTCGAAAGTTAAAGGGATCTGGCGGGTTTCCTGACCACTTTACACAATTAATCAGGAAGTTCGTCAGAAAAGGGTACGACCCTTTAGTATTACAACGCACTGCATGTTTAGTGATTGACCACTCTACAATCAATCACTACGCTTCACCTTTCCCTTGTGCGATGACTGCACAACCTGTTGGGACTCTATGATTTCACCTACTGAAAACCCGACCAACGGAGGCAGGTGCATGAGCTTTCGTCACTCGGGTTGTCCGGTCGAACCCTAAATTGGTTTTCTCTTTGTTTGCAACTGATGTGGTTGTTCAGTACAATTCTGGATACATCCTGAGATGTTTCTTATTTTGTACTTTATATCTTTAAAACAACAGTTTAGTGTTTCCTTTGTTAGTTTCTCCGGATGTGGACTTTATTGTTAGAGAATTCCTTTTGATGGAATGTAGTTTTGTTTACACGGTCCTGTCTATTTGGGCGCTGAAGACATGATAAAAGCGAGGATTGGGTACCGATAAAATCGATTCAAGCTAACCTGTAGGCCTTATTGCCTACTAGCCATTCCAAATCGGTAACCATGTTTTTACCACCCTTTTTGAGTGATTGAACTTGGTGATCCCAAAGGACCAGGAAGTAATAACACTACTAATTTGTAGTGGGAGCGACTTTTTACAGCCGCCACAAAGCACTAAACAAACGCTAGTGTGAATGTCAGTAAGCGGTCTTCTTTGAATAAATACTGATAAATGGATCCCTTGGAAGCAACAAACACAACAAGAGATAAAAGTAGCAGACTCTGTTTTATTGAGTCTGTTCGTGAAAGGTAATGTTATGTGCAACACCTCTCACGCCTCCAAGCACCGTGTTAAGCGATATTTTACTTTAACGAAAGAAAGATTGGGCTTGATGATCTCAAAGACCAGTAAGTAATAATACTACTGATTTGTAGTCGGGCGACTCTTTTCAGCCACCACCCAGCACAAAACAAACGCTAGTGTGAATGCCGATGAATACTCAAACACAAACAAGAGAGAAAAGTAGCACATTAGTTTTTATTTAGTTTGTTTATGAAAGGTAATATAAGGTGCAACACCTCTAAAGCCATTAGTCATTAAGTCATTAAGCACTAGAGGAGCCATGTTATGTAACATTTTAAATGTTTCTATTGCAATATTACGTATTCTTGTAAATTTCTTTTTCCCAGTGTTTTGTTTTAATTCGGATTGTTAAGGGTGCCCTCTGGTGACGAATTAGCGTGATCTGCGCATAATTTCGCGCAACGCATTTGTGGATGTTGTAAAAAGTGGGAAGATGTTCCAAAATCACTTTCCAAATAATAATAAACAATTAAATGTTATTAAACAACAACCTGTAGCATGTCGCTTTCTTTTTATAAGTTCTACATTCTATTCCGCTGCCATTTTACTATTACGACATCGGGATTTACCTCCCTTCGACACAGACTGCTTTTCGCGTTGCTGACCTCGAATACAAAAATGGGTAAAACAAAACGTGGTTTCTTAAGCGTAAAACAATTAAACAAACGTAAACAGATCTTAGAAGCACAGAAGAGAAGATGGCAGAACACAGGGAACACTGAAACCGTAGATTCCACCGGCGATCATGGTTATTGTACGTATAAATGTTCTCTGAAATTTTATATTTTCTCTGACTTCAGTAGTGCATATTTTTGGCGAAAACGAAAGTAAAATTATGTTACTTGCTCAGGTTGGTCATTGTCATTGGAGCATTTTACATTTAGCAACATTTATTGCTAATATTGGTTTTATTAAAAACTGCACTTCCGCACCGTTAATTACGCTTATGGGGTCTTTGTCTGCAGGAATGTATCCCCACAGGAATGTACCCCAGATACATTCCTGTATACAGGATTGTACCCAAGGTCATTTCTGTATACAGGAATGTGCCCCACTATTGCAGATCTCGAGTGAAGGTCGCGTGTCTAATGCTTGCAAATGGTTTTATTGTTATTTACTTTAAAATATAATAAAGCTTTTCAATATGTTTATAATATGTTTAACAGATACACTTGTTTTCATTATGGTCTTGATTGTTTTTAAAGAAAATACACACAAAACATCAATGTTAGAATTTTCAAAATACGATAAGATCTGTCAAGATTTAAAGTCTGGTACAATATTGTATACAGGAATGTACCCGAGGTGTATACAGGATTGTACCCGGGGTGTATACAGGATTGTTCCCGGGGTCAAGTACGACATGTCACCTCAGACTTTACCATTGGTTCAAACAGTGGAAGTGTTTGCAGGTTAGAAGCCTAAGAAGATCTTTTTCCCCAGCCAGGTGTTATTGGTCAGTTGTCATAGTAGTGACATGATGAAATCATGAAAATATCTTCTACAATATTATTTCTTCCTCTTTTTAAAGGCCTTTGTCACAGAATGACATACCTGACTGTCAGATATTGCGGATGACAGTTTGGTTGACGAGGGAGCTGGAGACTGGCGGACAGGTAGAAGGGTTGTTGAGCTAGGTGTTCTTGCTGATGCCCTATCTTCCTGCAAAAAGTGCCACTTCAGCTGTCACATGCCATGGGGATACTCGCATATGGATTGTCCACAATTATAAAAAGGTTGTATTTTCAGTGCTTGTTTTGCAATTTCAATTTGTGCTTTGTGCACTATTCAGACAAGGGTCTTCACTTTAAAATATAAACTTCATTTATTTTACAACAATCGCGAAACAAGTTTATACAACATATGTCAATTACTCTCGTTGGCACGAATGTAAGCGTAACTGTGGTCTTTCGTGTGGGAGGAAACCGTAGTAACCGGAGAAATAATCGGAGAAAACAAGCCTGTCTGATTTGGTGACCACCGTGTCACCTCACATGTCCCGGCCGAGATTTGAACCATAGTCCCATTGGTGAGAAGCAAGTGACATTTCAGATGCACTAATCGGACAGTCAACTTTTCAGACACAGAACATTCTAAACCTTTCATTGTTCACACAAGGTTTAATTACAATTTTCATCTCTGAATTTTTATCGTGTATTAAAGCTATACATCTCTGAAATTGTACGCAAACAAATTTACTTGTAAACTGTTGACAATTTAACCCGCAAGCCGATAGCTTGGGGATGACAAGTTATTGACTCTTAGATTTCAATAGCTATGACCACTCTGATGTATGTTTTATTAATGTTTATAAATGAAAATCCTGATCATAAAAATATTGTTTTATATAAGCATACTGTCCCCAACCTCTGAATATTTGAAAGTAATTAATACATCCTTACCAGGGAAGTTAGTAATCAGTTTTGAAAATTCTTCTTTTTATCAGTTTCATGCAGTAATACACAGTGCGGCTACACTAACAATGTACCAACTGGGAAGAGGCACAATAGAATTTGGTATGCCAACACAAAGTTAGCAACAGGTAAATATGGTTGCAAGACTTTTCAACATTGAGCATAATGTAACTGCTGATTTCACCTGTCAGTTAATAAGTCCCCCACCGTCTGGGGACTATAGGTTTGCACCCTGTTTGTCCGTCCGTCTTTCCGAAATGCTTGTCCGGTCCATATTTTTAATACTATAAGACTGAGATACCAAACTTGGTATGTGGATATACTTGGGGTAGCGGTGTGTCGCGTACCAAAAACAGGTCACCTTGACCTGTGACCTCTGTCATAGAAAATTCTTATCCGGACCGTATTTTGAATACTATAACACTTAGAGATACCAAACTTGGTATGTGAATACATCTTGGGATAGCGGTGTGTCGCATACCAAAATAAGGTCATTGTAACCTTGACGTCCGGACAGTATTTTCAATACTATAACACTTAGAGAGCTATCAAACTTGGTATGTGAATACGTCTTGGGATAGCGGTGTGTCGCGTACCGAAATAAGGTCATTGTGACCTTGACCTCCATCATAGAAAATGTCTGGAAAATGTTTGTCTGGGCCGGTGGGATCTATGGATTGCCCTGCAATTCTTGATGCAATTCTCGTTACATTCAACGATATATCACTGTAGCGTTTGCAACTTTAGAAGAATAAGCAAGGCAATGCGAAAGATATCACTGTAACGTTTGCAACGTTAGGAGAGTCAGCAAAGCAATGCGAAAGATATCAGAATGAGATGTGTGCGTTATTTTTTACATTTTAGGGGTATTAGAACAGAAATAGAACATCGTTTACGGTGAATTATCTTGTAATATATCACGGTTGGACTATATGCTACCCTGAAATGTTTCAGTACCGACATCTTTCGGGGAGCATGAAGTTCTTAAGTTCTTATGGTATACAAAAAATAAAATGCCAAACAATTAATTATACGATTTATTAAAAAAGCTTCACATTTTAATGAGTAACAACAGTTTACCTGAACATGTTTAAACTTTCATTTATAAAATAAGTCAGAACAGTGGTTCTACACCCATATCCACGTCATATCTTGTCAGGAGGGAAAAATCTGGTTTTAAATATTGAAATAACAACAAACAGAGTGGAAACTTCCTATCTAAACCAATGAAGTAGCCAAAATATCATGTGGTACCTTAACTATTCCTTCTAACGGGTGTCACGAAACACCCAAATCTACCCATTTCCCCCAAGTCAATAAATAAAAATATTATCTGTTGTCACAAACACACATTGAATATGAAAGACGTGTAATAATTAAATAATCAAGATTTCATTTTTGTTATGTCCGTACAACCATATTTGTAATGCCCAAAAGTTCAACGTAACTAACTCTGCAATGCTAGGTAAGAGTTAAGACTCCCCGACACCATACTGGTAAAAAATATTTTGTTGATTCAAGTTTAGTGGTAATGGGAGAAGAATGATTATATATTAATTTCTTGGCAGATATAATAGCTGATCTTATATGATCGAGTGCTGATTTATTATAGAATTTATTAAACAAGTTTGCAAAAAGATACAATGCGACAGCTTGTCGAGCACCAAATAATGTTTGCTAAAGAGTTTAATAAATAATAGATGATTTTCTGAGGTTCTAATTATCACACAAAACCCATACAAGTTGATGGTAATACGTTCACGTTTCTCTGTGATGTAAATTTACCTATTATATATTAAATTAATAATACTGTATTTCCTATATTAGAAGCACCGTCCCTAATAGAAGCACCCCCACCTCTTTTAAGAAACTTTACCTTCTTAAAAAATCTAAAAGTTCCTAAAAAACACACACTGTTTTTCGTCTTTACCGCTAATGGATTTGATAATGGGAGTTTTTTACCTTCGACACCAGTATGGTCTATGACATAAACCTTAAAGCGCTATCATCATCAATACAAATTACCACTTTTATTTATCTTGTTTCTTTCATTTTACTATTTAGTTTCTTTTATTATTATTTAATTTATACGCAACCAACACGTGTTGTAATTGTCAAGTTTGACGGAAATGTGTATCATACAGATGCAGAGTGGTGACAGTAATATACTCAGTACATTGTCGGGTTTAGGTTAAGTCAATACCAGTGTAACAGTAAAAGATGCCCGTACAGTAATTCTATAAGGAAACAGTCGGGGGAAAGGAACTGAAATATATTGAAAATTTGTATCATAATGGTATCACCCCCCTTCGCACTTTGCATAGCGCCCGGGAGCTACTGTTAGAGGAAATACGGTATATAAATTCCCTTTAAAAATAACAGGACACTCTGTGGATTCATGTGAAATTCCATGCATATATCATATGGCTTATATATTTTTCCCCACCATCCTTTTTAACAACTTGTTTTGTTCATTTCAGAGACACATCATCTGGTTTAGAGATACCCTTCGTTCTTCAAATACCAATGCAACCCTGAAAGACATGGATTTAACCAAAAAAGTTGACTATACTGTGATCGCAAGATTCTAAACTCCAGGAAATATATTAATTTAATTAGGCCAAATCAGAAACGCGGTTAATTTTTCTTCGGGCTGATGTGTTACAGTGTATACTTGTTACTGCGTATCTCGCTTGAGATGTGTTCGTCTGATCATGATGGTGACTTCTATTTGGCAATCCCGAGGACTGAGCAGACGTTATTTTTTTAAAGAACCAAAATGAACATAATTATACCTCACAGAGATTTATATAATGTGTAAAGCTGTTAAAAAACACCAAATGTATACAATGTCATACTGCTCACACTCAAAATAACTTTTGGTGTTTTACATCATTTTAACACATTTTAGGCCATATATGACGGTTGATTTTTGTTGTTGTAAGTATGAAGTAAATTTCATTATTGTGGTATTTAATAGATGTTTAGTTTATAAATATAATATAAATAAAATAATATAATATAAATAAAATATTGTATTATTTTTTCTTTGGTTCAGTTGGATCTGTGTAAAAAAAAAAAGTTTCCATTTGCGTACATGTATCTGAAACTGAAAAACTGCCTTTTAGGAACACAAGGTCATTTTAATCTATTTATTGTTTATTCAAGCTTTTGAAATAGATCTTTTGTAATTAAAGTGACAGGCAATCTCGAAGTGAACATCAAGTACTGAAATTAGCATCTCGAAACATGTTTTGCTGTACTTAGCGGTACTCCTCTGATAAAGCAAATGTCACTGGTCTAGCCTGGTCAAGTAAAATTCATTGGGTTGAAGAGTGCATAAAAAATATCCGCATGACGGATATTTTTATATGAGAACTGAACACTTATTTTTGTGTTATATGCCTCGGGTGGCAGACACTTATCGATCACTTTGTCCGTCGTCGTTCGTCCGTCCGTCATGCTTTAAACCTGCAACCTATGCTTGGCCATCAATTGAAAAGTATTTTAATTATGTTCATGAAACTTCACACTCATCTTCATCTCAAGAAATGTTGTTACACATGTGCACCTCTGACTTTCATTTTGGCAGGGTTATGCCCTTTCTATCAGTTTAACCTTGGAAATAAGCACACAGCACTGTCAGCAGGCGAAGCAAGTGTTCCATGGATGATGGAACACACTTCTAGTTCAAGGTCGACTTAGTGACCGCTTCCCACTAATTACAGTCTGGAAACTGATATTTCCATGTCTATACTAGTTTGACATATTAAGCCGTTATATTTGTTTTGTCAAGTTCCTGTATAGTGGATAGTGCAGTGCACTTAAAAGCACAGGATTCGGGTTCAAGCCTCAACGGCGCCATTGAGTTTCCTCAGTGTTGGTCATTTCCAATTAGCCTCGTCCATCGTAAGGGGACATAAATCCTCCTGCTTTTTTTATGGGTGGGGCTCTAAATAACATATGTGTTGATGAGCCGTTAAACAATTCTGGCAAGCTCATATACCAGTAACCATTAGTCATACATCCTTGATACTTAGTATACATGTTCTCAATCATGAACCCCACACATTGATGTAGGTTCGATAATTATAGATTATTATATGTCAGTTTTCATTTCAACCACTATCATCCCTGAGATCCTATATGTCCCCGAGGGCTTTAGCCTCGAGATATAATTCCTACACATCTGATCTCTAAACTTTGGTATATTGTGCGACATACCAGTGTTAGGGTTTGATTCATTCATAATAATGGTATATCGCACACTTTGCCACAGTTGTGAGATCATATGTGCAGGTATTATATCACGAGGGCTAAAAACACGAGTGAATTAATAACATGCTTCTGATTGACAAACTGTTGTATATTGTGTGTTATATCACACTTAGAGATAGATTATTTGGATTTGATATAACATTGTGTTAACATTAATTTTAATTCTAACATGGCATATGCTATTTCAGTATACAAAAGCAAATACAACAGTCGGGTAAAATATACCATACAAAATGAAGTGGGTGGGGTAAATTAACATCTCTTTTAACGTATTTTGGTCATATTGTGTAAATTATATACTGATACACTGTTTGTAATTCAATTAGATGTGATGTTTGTATATCAGCTGTATGTATGCCAGTCATTAGAATGACTTTGACATAATAAATAAAACCAAAGCACATATCTATATTTTTCTATAATAAAATGATGGGTCTTTAACATGTTTAATTGTAACTTTTTTAGATGAACACCGACATATACTTTTTATCACATTTATTTGATAAACTTAAAATTCTCTATTTATATACCAGTTTATTACAAATTTCATCTGATTTTTTTTTAGTTATTCTTGCCCAAAATTTGCCCAAAAATGCAATTTTCTGTGATTTTTTTGTTTCATTAGAAGGTGTGCTGAAATTGAAAACTTCAAAGATTTCTCCTATTTTTATTATTTTAAGGGTTTTCTTACTTTTGTATTGATACCTGTTTAGCTTCTCATAAGTTTTTTTTCATTTGCTTCTTTTTTTTACATAACATATTAGGTGATTTCTAAAGCCATACCCAATTTTCAGCTGATTATGAATTTAAAACCCCACTTTGGGGGTGTATAGCTAAAGATTAATATTGCTAAAAAGTTAAATCACCAACACATCATTATTTTCCCAGAAACTAACTAGTAATATGTTAGTCTTCATAAAAAACAGGGAAATAAAAAATTCTATCTGTTTTGATTTTCACCAGAGGGCCCCCTTGTTTACAAGTCGTTCAATTAATAAGCCATTGTCAAGCTTTCAAGATAGTTTAAAAAAATTATTAAGTACGTGTTTTAGTGTACCTTTAAGAGTTTAAAACATGATTTTCATTTTTTATATTTGACTGATATCTGAATTAATTAGAACTAAACGTTCAGTTCTGTACTTGAAGATCCATTTAAGTCGGATAACAATCAACGCCATTGATAACACACCTTAACATTTTAAATAATTCAAATATAACAAATAGCAGGGTTTTAAATATAATGCAAATATCGGGGTGTTATAAAAGTATGCAATTACGTTTAAATCAAGTCATTGTTTCACATAGTGTCAGCTTTTAAACATATAAACAAACGCAGTGTTTAACAAAAATCACAATATGTATATACACGCTTGTTAATGAAGTGGGTGTTTATTCCCCGTTAACACATCGTGTATGGACATGATCCGTCGAGGGAGAGCAATGCTCCGTTAACACATCGTATATGGACATGATCCGTCGAGGGAGAGCAATGCCCCGTTAACACATCGTATATGGACATGATCCGTCGAGGGAGAGCAATGCCCCGTTAACACGTCGTATATGGACATGATCCGTCGAGGGAGAGCAATGCCCCGTCAACACATCGTATATGGACATGATCCGTCGAGGGAGAGCGATGCCCCGATAACACATCGTATATGGACATGATCCGTCGAGGGAGAGCGATGCCCCGATAACACATCGTATATGGACATGCTCCGTCGAGGGAGAGCAATGCCCCGTTAACACATCATATATGGACATGATCCGTCGAGGGAGAGCAATGCCCCGTTAACACATCATATATGAACATCATTCGTCGAGGGATCCGTCGAGGGAGAGCATTGCCCCGTTAACACATCGTATATGGACATGATCCGTCGAGGGAGAGCAATGCCCCGTTAACACATCATATATGAACATCATTCGTCGAGGGATCCGTCGAGGGAGAGCATTGCCCCGTTAACACATCGTATATGGACATGATCCGTCGAGGGAGAGCAATGCCCCGTTAATACATCGTATATGGAGATCATCCGTCGAGGGAGAGCAATGCCCCGTTAACACGTCGTATATGGACATGATCCGTCGAGGGAGAGAAAGAAAGCTGAAGGCTAAAGTTTCCCTTCAGCCAAGGCAAGTCAGTATTTTGTATTGGTTTTGTATTGGCGTTATTAAACAATACAATAACGTTGTCTGGTATTACATAACAATAAGCAAGTGTAAACTTTGGGATAATCAGGCTGGGGAGTATCCAGAACGCGACGATGGCGATGAGTTTCAGTATATTATACCACAACAGCCTAAATACACACTATGCATCGTGTAATACCCGAGGATATACACTGCATATGTTAGTTATTGTGGTATAAATACAATAGAGCATGAGTCTTGCACGTGTACGGACGATAATGCACTCGCTAACGCTCGTGCATTATCTCCCCGTACACGTGCAAAACTCATGCTCTATTCTATACCTATACCACAGCGGTCCTGAAACAAAATAAATACAAATGTACATGTATAATAATATGTGTATTACAAATACATACACAGCTTACATTGATTTCAGAATTCTTTCAAATCTACTTTTCTCCAGAAAGAATGTTTCCATACTTTGGTTATGCATCGGGCATTCTGTCAAATATTTTTTGCAAATAATAATTATAATAATAATAATAATAGATCTAATAACAACAATAATAATAATAAAAATAATAAAAATAATACTATTTATTCGTGAATATATGTCATTTACAATGCAATGCAAGCATACACTATTTGATCGTTCTACAAATAAAGCATGTTTTAATAGATCTATCACAGAATATACCATGTTATATTATTATTATAATTGCTGTCTACATTTCAATTAAATACAGTTTGGTCTAATTAGCCAGCTTAGTCATGCATATGTTTCATGATGTAGAGGTTTAAACATGTCGAAAACATAGAACCATTATTAAACTTTAATGAATACAATTTTCATTTTTTCAAAACAAAAGTAAAAAACGACATAGCTAGCATATTTCACTACCGTTCATGAACAGTCTCAATCAAACCGAGACTGCAATATTTTGTATGTGTCGTGTTCGGCCGTTTCCAAAGGTCCATTATCATACTGTTTTACAGTAGCTATATACACACTGGATAACCAATAAAGGTATTATATAAAATAAAATAAAAATCTTCTTTCCAATGGGGTCCATTAAATGTAATGGTAAATACATATATTTATGACAACGGAAAGCACCTCCTGAACGTACATTAATATCGTTATTGGATGCTTCATTCCGATTTTTGGAGATCGCTGAACCCGATATTTACAGATATCGGTGGTACATTCTCAAATACGCTTGGTTTCTTACTTGAATTCCGAATAGGTGGTTCCACTACTCCAGCCTTTATATGTTCTGAGTATTGTTTAATCACCATAAGGATATGCTGCCTGCTTTTTAATTTAGTTTGTTTACTGTTACTTGTGTTACGCAGGCTTCATAACCTCTGCTCCCAGCTAAATTCCATTTTGTTCATTTCGCCCATTGTTTTCTCGTTTAGGGAAAAGCGCTTTGTTAGAAACTGGGACCATACGCCTCTGGCCATGGAATGGTGAGAAAACACCTCATTGAACGTTCCATGTTCACCGCCATATGCATACCATCTTCGGGATGGCTCAAATTTCTGTACTTTAAAATCAACCCGGAGCTAGAGGGCGTGGACGGCAGCTAGCAATTTTCACTACCGTTCATGAACAGTCTCAATCAAACCGAGATTGCAATATTTTTTGCATTTATCGTGTTGGACGATTTCTAGATTTCTCCATTCATACCATTTTTTTCAGACAGTTTCGAAACGTAATCGTTAACTCGTAAACTGTCCAGTATGGAATAAAAATATCATAATACAGTTAATTGTGAGCCAGTGTTCAATAACCGTGGCGAAAGTTACCCATAAAAGCAATGATGCTCTCTCAGATGGTTTCTCAATTAGTAAATACAATATTTTATTGTTAACCGTGGCTGCAAATACAGCTATTTAGTTGCGTGCCGATATAATATGCAGAAAGTAAAGAGAAGTTGCCGGGAAAACTAGAAGCGATAACATTGCATAATGAAATCTATATTGCTGGCTATTTTAGTTTGTGGTTACCTGTTAACATTTCTACCAGGGACGAGCTATGCATTTAAACAGTTCAAAATTACGAATTCTACAAAGTGTGCTTCAGTCAAGACGATGTTTCGCATTCTTCACGAGAAAACTTTGAGCGAGTGTGTTTACGAATGCGATGTAAGACCAAAGTGTGACGCAGTTAACTACAGAAAACGCCGCCTTCAATGTGCTCTACTTCAGCTACCCCTTGGTACCCCGTCGTTCTTCATGATAAATTCGTACCAAACCGGACCATGTGTCTATATTCATAGCAGCAATATGTATATGAACTCCGTAAATATAACTATAATGATTAACACAAAGCAGGTACTCACATTTGCATAATCAATCTCATTTCGAATATACCATTGCTGTAAACTTTTACATCAAAAATGTGTTAAAAAATCACTTTATGTTTGAGAAGTTAAAAGGTTGACATTCATCAAACATTCATGAAAACCAGCATTTTTTAAAATGTTTTGCTAAAATTGTCTAACAAATGGCATCCTTTCTTTTTTTGACCCAGTATATATAAATATGTTTACATCATTGCAAACGATTTTTGATTATTCTTGTTAGTTCAAAGTAATCACAGTGTTTATAACAGTTCTATGCTTTTTTTAGATATAAGCATTCAATAACTGGAGTATTTTATTGAAAGTTGGCATGCAATTAAATTCAATTCAAGTTGGCTTTCTTTAAACGAACAAACTAGAGAGCAAGAGAGAGAGAGAGAGAGATAATATCATATATTTATTTTTGTTTTAAGCCAGTTATGACCTATGAACCTGTTTACACATAATACAATTAATGATTTCAGTATGGTTAGAAAGGTAAGATGGCGGCAATACATGTATGGGTTTGTTGTTTTTGCACACATATATAATCACTGTGCATGTGTATAGCAAGTGAAACCGTGAAGAACCTATTTTCTAGATTAACAATACTTCAAAGTAAGATTTCAGTAGAACATAAGATCCTTTTTACTGGTAATTCTTTAATTTCACATACGTGTGTATTCTGACCTAGGCATGAACCATGATAAATTGTATGCATGTGCTTTGAATATTATCGGGAAAGATCTTTGGTTTGCCATTGTATACTGTAATACGAAAATGATAAAAATGGTCATTTTATGCGTACACAAACTCGTAATTATCGTGTCTTCAGCGCTCAAATTGACAAGACAGTGTAAATAAAAGTACATCCCGGTAATCGAAAAAAAATCTCTAGCAATAAAGTCCACATCCAGAGAAATTTGGAAACGATACACCTATGCATTATTGTAAACCTCTTATGAAAAGTTTTCACACATATAATGCAATTTACAATATTAAATATTGCAACAATTAATAATACATAATTATATAGTTATTCTAATATGTTTTATGAAACTAGTATTTTTTCCAAATATATTGTTTTATATACATATTTCTTAATTCATTTTAGTTTTTCCATTCTATTACAAAGGGATATTCGTCTTCTAAGTTTGCATTGCTTTAGTTACAAGGGTAGTGTTTCCGGTAATTTTTATAGGTTATTTAACATGGTTCTGTACAATACGGAGATATATTTGGACGAGTACACAGCTGGAAAAGTCATATTGGACGAGCCGTTAGGCGAGTCCAATATGATTTTTTCCAGCTGTGTACGAGTCCAAATATATCCCGTATTGTACAGAACCATGTTAAGTAACCTTTTTATTCTATACCTTTATTTTAACCAATCATTTATAATTCGGATATAACTTTCGTTTGTTTCATGCTTTCAAGCAAGTCGCTATGAACATCGAAAGCACAATTGCATGTAGGTCTATGTATTTTATATATTGTGTTCGACATGGCTTACTCTCAAGCTTTATTTGCTTGAAAGAATGCCCATTTCTCCGTTGTCAACAGTGATTAAATACTACCGAAGGTCAGTTTCAAACAATGATATATTATGCTAGTTTTTTGTGTTTTTTTTTTGTTATAAAGGAAAATTAAATAAAAATATGTGCAATAGATAGGTTTTCATTACTTGACAACAATTTATGGTTAGGTAATGACAGAAGCCTGTCGGTTCTGATTTTTATTCGGACCTTTTCACGCGTTTCGGTCTTTATCATAGGTTTAACATGGAACCTGTGAAGCGTACAATACGAACAAAATACGGGATATTTTGTACGCGCGTGCGTCCCGATACGGAAATATATTGTACGGTCACATGACTCGAAAGAGCGTCTACGATTGGATGTATAAATTAGGTATAGAATAATACTAATTAATTAACGGATTAAACATTGTTCAGTCGTTTCCTTAGTTCAAGCGCCGGATATACATACATTCCTAAATTTCGTATTTCATTTTTATTTTCAACAAGTATTGAACATTCTATGCAAGCAAGAAAAATAATTTCAGACCCATGTTTAACAATTGCATTAAGTAATAAGTCTGGGCCGCTACTGGAATCGTTTCGAAGCAGCTTTATGCATTTAATTAGCTCTTGTTCCGTTATTGTTGTTATTCATTCGATCTTTGGAGATCGCTGAGCCCGATACTTATATTTAATTATCGGTGGTACTTTTTCATTTCTTTTGTTTTCTTACTTAATTTTCGATTCAGTGGTTCCACTACTCCGGCCGATTAAAGGCTCTGGGTATTGTTTAACCACTTATAGGATATGTTGTCTGCTTTTTAATTTAGTCTTTTGACTGTTACTTGTGATATGCAGGCTTCATAACCGCTGCTCCCAACTAAATTCCATTATGTTTATTTCGCTCTTCGGGGCATTTAATTTTATTAGATACTGGTACCACACGCCGTACGACATGGGGAAGAAAGATACTCCATGTCCACCGCCATATGCATGCCATCTTCGGGATGGTTAACATTTTTTTACTATTGATTTTATTAATATTGAGTTCTGCTCAACACGGGGCTAGAGGGCGTGAGCGGTAGCTAGCATATTTCACTACCGCTCGTGAACAGTCTCAATCAAACCGAGACTGCAATATTTCGTATGTGTCGTTTTCGGCCGTTTCCAAAGGTCCATTATCATACTCTTCTTCAAACATTATTTGAAGTTCGCCGTTAAGGTATCTCTCATTGAATTGGCTTATATTATCGTCCACTCGATAAAACTGACAATCCGGGTTATTTATGGATTTAACGTATAACGAAAAATGATTAGCAGATATGTTATTTTCAGTTGAACACGTTGTAGATCCGTATAATAATAATAATCACATGGACTTTATCAAACCTTTGCCTCGAGCAATATAACCATATTTTTTTCCCCTACATTCAAAGCGTTTTTTCATGGTCAAACCATTGATTTTTATTTTCGGTACTGTCAAAAATGACCATATGAGTTGTGTCCCTGAGCTGAAACTTTATCTGCATTTGATTAGTACTGATTCTACCCATGAAAACATCGAAAGTGGTTAAAGTAAGTTCAGAGAGCTAAAATAATCGATGTAAAATATGTAAGTAACTACTTGTGATAAAAGCCTACCAATAAACATGTAAGACAAGTTAGGTATCAAAAATCAATACTTAAAATATAGCAAATATGGATTCAGCAGTTTTATTCCAAATGGTTTGCGAATAATCCAACAGCAAAGACATATAGAGTTAATGGTGCGTTTTCATTGACCGTCAGTATATTTACGTTATACTTATTTGTTTCACATCGATTGCAACGAAAGCTCTCTGAACTTATTTTAACCACTTTCGATGTATTCATGGGTAGAATCAGAACTAATCAAATGAAGAAAACGTTTCTTGCTCAGGGACACAACACATATGGCTATGGCGGAAATGGAACCCACAACTTTTTGATTATGGGTCCAACGCACTAGACCACTGCGCTCCAAAAAATATGGGCGATATAAATTGATGAAGAGTTTTTCTTTTTCCTTTTCTTGTAAAGGGTTATCCGTCTTCATTTTGTAGTACGGGTAAATATAGTATTTTATTTCTGAATAAGCACATGTGTCTAAATGTTCGATTAATGGAATCATTCTTCTGCTTAGATCTCGTATGTGTTGATTGAGTAACGTCATTCTTCTGCTTAGATCTCGTATGTGTTGATTGAGTAACGTCATTCTTCTGCTTAGATCTCGTATGTGTTGATTGAGTAACGTCATTCTTCTGCTTAGATCTCGTATGTGTTGATTAAGTAACGTCATTCTTCTGCTTGGATCTCGTATGTGTTGATTAGGTAACGTCATTCTTCTGCTTAGATCTCGTATGTGTTGATTGAGTAACGTCATTCTTCTGCTTAGATCTCGTATGTGTTGATTGAGTAACGTCATTATTCTGCTTGGATCTCGTATGTGTTTATTGAGTAACGTCATTCTTCTGCTTAGATCTCGTATGTGTTGATTGAGTAACGTCATTCTTCTGCTTAGATCTCGTATGTGTTGATTGAGTAACGTCATTCTTCTGCTTGGATCTCGTATGTGTTGATTGAGTAACGACATTCTTCTGCTTGGATCTCGTATGTGTTGATTGAGTAACGTCATTCTTCTGCTTAGATCTCGTATGTGTTGATTAAGTAACGTCATTCTTCTGCTTAGATCTCGTATGTGTTGATTGAGTAACGTCATTCTTCTGCTTGGATCTCGTATGTGTTGATTGAGTAACGTCATTCTTATGCTTGGATCTCGTATATATTGATTGTGTAACGTCATTCTGTAAGTTTGATGTTTCTTCAGTATAAACTTCTTCACAGCCTGACGATTTTAAAACATAAATCACATTATTTAATGTTTTACTACTTGTGTTAATATGTGTACCAGGTTTAGTGGTTGACATTTTCTCTTGATGATTCTGTTATCTTGAACTATTTTCTTCATTGTTGAATTCCTGAGAAGCATCGGTTTGCTTTCATATATTGAGTTAATATAATTTACTATAATTTAAAATAACAAAACAAATCTGGCAGTACACACGTCACCCCTCAAACTACATCGATAGTTATGTTTTAGAAAGGCGCCAGAATATCCTGTATGGATTCAGTAACAGATACAAACTACATCGATAGTGATGTTTAGAAAGGCGCCAGAATCCAGTATGGATTCAATAACAGATACAGACATACAAATAGTCAACCTTTCATTAAACATTAAATGAATCGAAACACAATTACTCGGAAAAGGTTCAAATTACTAGTAAGGTTTAACATTTACACCGAATCAACACAAATCAAATGTACAAGGATTGCATGAGGATAGGATTAAATTCACACGTAAAAAGAGACTCACAGAATATACAATGAGGATAGATCAATTGTCAGAAATAAATCATATTTTACACCACACAAAAAAGAGAGATCTAATCCTAGATATCTTCAATGTAATCCATAATAAACACACTTTTAAACAAAAACAAAGCTTCTAACAAAAAACATAACATTTCACAATCACAAAATGAAACTATCAAATAGTTGACGAATAACAGATCAATTATAATTAAAGAAGCCGATAAAGGTGGTTTTACAGTCATTATGGACTCAGATTATTATACAAATAAAATCAATGAAATGTTAACAGACAAAGATATTATGACAAACTTGAAGTACCCCCTCATAACGAAACAATGACAATATATAATGCCTTTATAAGTAAATATAAATCAAATGTTACAAACAACGAATTTAATTATTTAACATAATTTGAAGTAAAACAAAAAAAAATTATGGTTTGTCAAGGGTTCATAAAATTGAAGAAATCTACAATGCTTGTAAAATAAAAAATTCTAGTCAAGATATTCTAAATTAAAATCACCAGACGATCTCAAACTTAATCCCATTGTTACAGGACCTGCCCGCGGATCATAAATATTAAGTAATGCAGTATAGACAGACCTTCTTAAACAACTACCTAAATTATTCAACTTAATACAAAATCAGTATCTTTTGATGTGGAAATGTATATTTAAATATACCACATGCTACAACATGGGTTGAGTGCGTGGTCCGGTGGTAGAACTTTGGACTCCAGATCGAAAGATCGTGAGTTCGATCCTCGCCTTGGCCATGTTATTTATCATTGAGCAAGATAATCAAGCGATGAAAAAGAAATATGTTTAAAACATAAACATTGATTTAGGCATTGAAGCAATACGATTATGGATAGAAATATACCCACACGAATTACAAAGTATATATACTATAGACTTTGTAATAGATGCAATCAAAATAATTATTTTCAGGGGTCCTCATTACGTGTTCCCGCCTTAATTCCATTAAGCGACGGGAAAGCTTATATAAGCATGATATTATAACTTATATTTCGGTAATAAAAGATGTTTAAAAATATTTTTTACTGAAAAATATGTGATAACCTGTTTAAAATTACATATTAAATGCTTTAATTTTACAATATGCAAACGTTTTAAGCTGAAATTAAGGTTTTATTTCATACCCCAGCCGACCCCGTTTTCGCTTCTTGGAAAATGGGTTGGATGGGGTATGAAAGATAATACTTGGACCACGTAATGTTGAATGCTACATTTTCTGTTCGACTGTTATATCTACTTCTTTTGTTGAACATAAATGCAGTCATCAAAACACATGCACATAAACAATCAATAATTACAAAGAAAGATAAAAAATATCGGACAGGGAAAGCAGCATTCAAGGACGACAGTTAACCAACTAAAACAAACATGCAAACAGACAAACGAGAAGGCAAAAGTAACAACAAATGCAAACGACATCACAAACACAAAAGGGTTGACAATAGGGCTACCGCCTTGGAAGGGTCAGTGGCCACAAATGCCACTGGGGGTATAAACCGGTTTTAGGGTGCACCAGACCTCACACTTACCCTACTTCATCCCATTAAAACATTGTAAATAAATAAAGAAATCCCCGCCATGATCTAATATCTAACCAACAAGGCAGCATCAATAGGCAATATAAGTAAAACACAAATATGCTCGTTTAAATATAATACAAAAAACAATAGCCTAGAAAGCCACAATGAAGGTATTCAATGACTTGGCAGAATCCAGAGCAACAAGAGAATAAACCATTTAGGGCACGACAAGAAAGATCATAGACAAAGATCAAAAGATGAATAAAAGATAGTAACCACAAACATAACAAAATGTGGCCCATAAGGCTACCGCCTTGGAACGGTCAGTTGCAAACAAAGCCGCTGGGATTTAAATCAGGTTCTAGGGTGCACCAAACCTCACTATTAACCTAGTGTCATCCCAATGAAACCGGACAGTGTAAATAAAGATACTCCGGCCAGGTTGTATTCTCTGACAAACAATGCGGTATTAATAGACAATATAAGTATAACATATAAATGATCATATACGAGTATATATGAATATAAACAACAACATCCTAGAAAGTCACAAAGTAAGTACTCAACGACTTGGCAGAAGCCAGATCAACAAGAGAACAAACAGTTAAAGGTACGACAAGACACAATTTAAGACAAACATCAAAGGCGACCATCCTTTGATGATTTAGGTAGACGTCATCATGGTGTTAACATATGTTCGGTCATCGCACAATCAAAGAAGAAAGCATAGTGGCGAACTGTAAAAGGATCAACCACTATATATGCAGTGCGTTGCAAAATGATAGGGTCATAACCTCTGGTAGTTTTAACACGTTTAATAAAGATTGTATGACATTGATTATGACCAAGGATCATTTTGTAAATCACATCATCATAGAGGACAGGTTGTGATAGTCCGCAGAAGAGTTCTTAAATTACTTATATAAAAGTAGATCAGAGTTACGATAATAACATTTTGCAAAGATTGTTCGCAGTTTCCCTGCTGGAGTAGCTTCTTGGTTATACAAATAATACGAATATTAAAGTCCTCTACACGACTAAAAGCTCTAGAAAAACGAATAAGATGAGAAGCATAGACCCGATAAGAAATGAGATATAGGGTCCTATAGAAACTACAGCGTCCAAACGCAATGGCATCGTAGTTCTGCACTGTACAAGGAGCAATATTTAATTAATTATACAATGAAAAAGACAAAATACAACAGAAAGGGTGGTGAAGACAGGATTACCGACTTGGAACGGTCCGTAGGCAATAAGGCATACAGGTTAGTTTGAATCGATTATATCTGTACACAATCCTTCCTATTATCCTGTCTTCAGCGCCCAAATAGACAAGTCAGTCTAAACAAAACGACATTCCAACAAAAGGAATTCTCCAACAATAAATTCCACAACTAGGGAAACTAACAAAAGTAAGATGATGTTGTAAAGCTATATAAAATACAACATAAGAAACATCTCAGGATGTCTGCAGAATTGTATTGAACAACCACAGCAATTGCAGCCAAAGAGACTAATCTAGGGTACGACCAGAAAACCGGAGGAACGAAAGCTCATGCACCTACTTCCCTTGGTAGGTGCAATCATAGAGTCCCAAGAGGTTGTCCAGTCATCGCACAAGGTAAAAGTGAAGAGTAGTGACTGACTGTAGAGGGGTCAATCACTAAATACGCAGTGCGTTGTAATACTAAAGGGTCGTATCCTTTTCAGACTCTTTAACTTTCGAAGTTTATAGACCACATCACCATATAATAAGGGTTGTGATATTCGTAGTAGCAATAATTTGCAATATCAAAATTAAAATCATCTCTTTTGTCATAGATTTTTATTATTTCACCATTTTCAATAGAGAGATGTAAATCAAGTTCTTTAGGGTAAATAGTATTAAACATAGTAGAAAAGAAAGGATGAGATGTTATTAAAGGCTTCAACTAAATATACCTGAGTATCTGGTGAAAGACCCACATGGAATCTCTTTCATGGCAATACAAGAAAACAACTGCGGCAATAGGTGCACAGTTCGTTCCCACAGGCCTACCTACACTTTATCTATAAACGGTAGTTTCATACAGATGACAATATTATCTAATAGGAAAATTTCAAATTTCTTGGCAAGTCCACATAGTGTAATTGTCTAAGCTGCCGTTAGTAAAAACTCTTTAATACTGTTGCAGGCCAAACATATAGTTTTTTCACTAGCGAAAGTTTTTTGAATGAGAGCAGTATGTTCGACTTTGATAAGGTGATGTGGTAAGGTCGTATAGAGTATTGAAAAATAATAAGCACTTGTAGATGACGTTTAATTGACC
Source organism: Cyrtodaria siliqua (assembly GCA_037043455.1). Taxonomy (NCBI): domain Eukaryota; kingdom Metazoa; phylum Mollusca; class Bivalvia; order Adapedonta; family Hiatellidae; genus Cyrtodaria; species Cyrtodaria siliqua. The sequence continues at coordinate 140,587 of JAWPHD010003982.1, forward strand.
AAAAAACATTAACCCCAGAGTTTTCATAAGCTTTAACAAATATTGTTTAACGTGAATTTCAACGGCAGTAAGACAATAAGTTAAGAGTTTGGAGATAGTTGTGGTGGTGCAGACACTGTAGTTAGAAATAAAGCTTGATTTATAAGATTGTTCATGTAATTTTACACATACATGTATTACAAACAACTACATGTACTAAAAACAAGTCAATGGGAAGCAAATTTGCTCAGAGCTATACGACACTAGTATTAACATACATCGAGGCAAATATTATATGCAAACATAGTGGAAACATTTGACAGCAGTTTTAACAATACTTTGAGAAAAATGGGAAACGTTTTCTAGATGATTGCTTTATGCTTTTTACAAGAACCAACGATGATTTAAACAAACTACACACTATTCTGAATAAACTTTATTCTTCATTCAAGTTTAGAGTATAATCACACCTTAGTCATTAACAATCATGGACAAATAGAAACAGATATATATTATATAAATAGTGCACCCCAGTGTGGATGACAGTGGATATTGTCATCCTGAGGAAAAAAGTGTCTACCGAAGGTTGACAATATCCACTGTCACCCTCACTGGGGGTGCACTAATGCTTTTTATTATAACGAACAAATACTCTGTGTGAAAAAATTAAATTTGTGAATAAAAATCTATTTTTTATGAATAAAAAAAGAATAATTGTTTAGTTTAGCTTAATTTTTGGCAACTGCTGCTTATACGTGTCTATTTTAGCTACATGTTTGGAGGTTGTTTCATGTAATTTTCAGTTTTTAAACATTTCTGATGGTTGTTGTATACATTACGTCGTCCGAGTATTAACTTGCATACCCCATACAACACCTTCTCCAAGAAGCGAAAACGGGGTGGGCTAGGGTATGAAATAAAACCTTAATTTAGACTTAAAAGGTTTGCATATTGTAAAATTAAAACATTTAATATGTAATTTTAAACAGGTTATCGCATTTCTTTCAGTAAAAAGTGTTTTTTAATGTGTTTTATTGTCGAAATATCCGTTATAAAATCCTGCTAATATAAGCTTTCCCATCGCTTAATGGAATTAAGGCCGGACCACCTAATAAGTGTCTAATTTACCTACATCTGTGGTGTTTGTTGCATAATATTGTCTCTCTTTTAGTAAATTGATGTCATTTGTAGAATATAAGTGGTTGTTTGGGCTACATTTGTGTTGATTGTTGCTTATAATTGTCTATTTTAGCTACATGTGTGGCAGTTGTTCTGGATACTTTAGGTATATTTGTGGTAATTGTTGCATATAAGTGTCTATTTTAACTACACTTGCGTTGTTTTTGCATTTAAGTGTCCATTTTAGCTACATTTGTGGTAGTTGTTCTGTATACGTATTTATTTTAGCTGCATGTGTGGTAGGTGGTGCATAAAATGGTATATTTGAACTACATTTGCGTTGGTTGTTGCATGTAAGCATTTATTTATCTACATTTGTGTTACTTTTGTGTTGGCTTTGCATTTATTTTTCTGTCTTATCTACATTTGTGGTAGTTGTTGCATTCATTTGTCTGTTGTAACTACATGTGTGGTAGTTGTTGCATTTATTTGTCTGTTGTAACTACATTTGTGGTAGTTGTTGAATTTATTTGTTTATTTTAGCTACATTTATGGTAGTTGTTGCATTTAGCTGTCTATTTAGCTACAGACTTGTTAGTTGTTGCACATAATTGTCTATATTAATTAATTGTTGGTGTTTGCTGTATATAAGTGTTTATTTTAGCTATATTTGTGTTGCATAAATTTCCCTATTTTGACTACATTTGTGGTAGTTGTTGCATATAACTATCTATTTTAGCTGCATGTGTGGTAGTTGTTCTGTACTGTTCAGTGTTTATTTTAGGAACATGTGTAATAATTGTTGCTTATACTTGTCTATTAATGCTACATTTGTGTTGGTTGTTGTATATAATTGTATTTTGTTAGCTACAGCTGTGGTAGTTGTTGCATATAGGTGGCTATTTTAACTACATTTGTGTTGACTGTTGCATATAATTGTCTCTTTTACGTACATGTGTTTTGAGTGTTGCTTATATGTCTGTATTTAAGCTGAATTTGTGTTGGTTGTCGCATATACATTTTTAGTTTTGCTATATTTATTTTGGTAGCTTGATATACTTGTATATTTTAGCTACATGTGTGGTAGCTGTTGCATATACTTGTATATTTTAAAAGAGTATGAGAGTGGACCTTTGGAAACGGCCGAACACGATAAATATGAAATATTGCAGTCTCGGTTTGATTGAGACTGTTCAAACTACATTTGTGTTGATTTTTGCATATACTCGTAAGTGTCCATTTTAGCTACATTTGTCGTAGATTTTCTATATAAGTTTTTATTTTAGCTACATTTGTAGTAATTGTTGCATATCATTGTATAGTTTAGCTACAAGTATAGCAGTTGTTACATGCATGTAAATGTGTCTCTTTTAGCCACATATGTGTTGAATGTTCCTTATACTTGTCTACTTCCGATACATTGTTGTCGGTTGTAATAATAATACTAATAACAACTTTATTTAGCAAAGGAATAACACAAAAGAAATGCAAACATACGAATACAATGTTCCATATACTTGTCTATTTTAGCGACATTTGTAGAAGGCTGTTGTATATAGACGTTTATTTTAGCTAAATTGGTGTTGGGTGTTTTATATCATTTTCTGTTTTAGCTTCATCTATGGTAGTTATTGTATGTAAGTGTTTGTTTTAGCTACATTTGGAGTTGTTTTTTGGATATGCATGTAACTGTTTATTCTAACTATATTTTTATTGGTTGTTGCCTGGTATTGCCTATTTTAGCTATATTTGTGTTGTTTGCCGGATTAAGCTATATTTGAGGCGGGAGTTGCAAACATGGTCTATTGTACAGTGATCGCTGCATATAAGTGTTATCGCATATGACCTGTACCCATACTAAAATTGCTATTTTCCATTAAACTAAAACAACATTTCTTTCTTTTAGAGTCAGAATGTTGTGAAAATAACTGCACGAGAGGCGAAGTTTGTAACACAGACGTAGGAAAATGCATCATAAAAAGTACACTCTTAGCAAATAGTAATATAGAAAGAGTCCTTGTAATTTCAACTTCACTAACATGTAACAGTGTTGCAAGCCTAATTATATTTGATATATTTATGTCGTTTCGTCTTCACTAGCACTGTTTGTTTAAAGCGCCCCAACCACCACCACCTCCAGAGTTGCCTATAAAATATATATATTCATAAAAAATAATTGGTTATAGCATACAATGATCGTTATTCCAATAGGTATGTATAAATCGCAGAAATACCTTTATATTCTTATTCATGAATATTCATGTGCTTGTTCGTGAATAATCATGTACTTATTCATGAACCTACTCATTCCTACCATGTAGCATACTTGCAGTACCAGAGCATACATATTAGTAAAGTCTCTATCCCGCCATCAACATGAAATTCTATGATGTGCACTGTTTCTAACTACTGCCGACGAGGTATACATATAACTTATATATTTTGAGAATCCAATCTCTATAGACACAATATAAATGGCCTTAACCAGCCAGACCAACCCCAAAAACTGGAGGGTCGAATTAAGAGTTACTAACTCATAACTCATTTGATGCATATTCAATCACGAGTATTTTGAGAACCTGTGAATAAACCTATACTTTTAATCGGCACATATACCTTATTATATGACCTGAACACCTCCGTGGAGTTTTGATAAACGGTTTTGTGCGTAATGTGTCGTTATTTGATAGTTTCTTTAATTCACGGAAGTTTGTCATTTAGTTATGCTCTCGATTCGCTTTTATAAAAATCGTCAAGTGTACAGAACGGGATTCGAACATGGGATATTTGTTCTATTGAAGACCAACTAAAATGTATCTTTGTTTACCCACATTGTTCATGAATCATTTGTGGGACAGTAACGAGTTTTTATTTCAAGGATTACTGTTATAACAGGATGCAGGTTAAAATGTATGTAACCGGCGCTGAAATGATAAAGGGACACACGGTAATCTTGATTTTTAAAAAACTTGCGACGTCCCGTTCGTTTTTCTTCATAATTGCATTTCTTCAGTCAGTAATACAAATAGTATAAAGCAAATTGCTTTTGCATATTACTAACTGTTGATTACCTGTGGTACAAGACAAAATAAAAACTCAGAGTTTTAATTAATTATATGCAAGCGGGTTTAAAGTAAAACTTAAACTGGGTATTAAACGGAGACGCTTATGTTAGTGCTTGATAGTAACGTCGAGGGTTTCGTATGTTCCTATAAATAACTAACATTATCTATATAAACAATAGTATGGAAGCATCCCAAGCCCAGTGCCGATATTATCATGTAACCTGTAACACTATATGCATCAACTAATGTTTGCTGTATGAAACGGAGATAATAATGGCATGTGATTGAAACTATTTATTGACAAGTAATTATGTATTATCAATAATTTAAAAGCAGACACATGTAACCGATGTTCAATGATTATGTTCGTAAAGCAAACATATTCGCATATTTACATATGTTTTTTAGAGTTGAAATAAATACAGAAAAGGGGATCAATTTTAAAAAAAAAAAGAGAAAAAGAAAGAAAAAAGAGCGAACACGAGCAAGAGAGGGAAATAAGTAGCAGACTCGGTTGTATTGAGTCTGTTCATGAGTCAAATGCAACACCTCTCACGCACACTCACATTCAGTTTAATTGAGTGTAAAATATGATGCAACACCTCTCACGCACACTCACACTCAGTTTTATGATGCAACACCTCTCACGCACACTCAGTTTTATGATGCAACACCTCTCACGCACACTCAGTTTTATGATGCAACACCTCTCACTCACACTCACGCTCAGTTTTATGATGCAACACCTCTCACTCACACTCAGTTTTATAATGCAACACCTCTCACTCACACTCACGCTCAGTTTTATGATGCAATACCTCTCACGCACACTCACACTCAGTTTTATGATGCAACACCTCTCACGCACACTCAGTTTTATGATGCAACACCTCTCACGCACACTCATTTTTATGATGCAACACCTCTCACGCACACTCAGTTTTATGATGCAACACCTCTCACGCACACTCAGTTTTATGATGCAACACCTCTCACTCACACTCACGCTCAGTTTTATGATGCAACACCTCTCACTCACACTCAGTTTTATGATGCAACACCTCTCACTCACACTCACGCTCAGTTTTATGATGCAACACCTCTCACTCACACTCAGTTTTATGATGCAACACCTCTCACTCACACTCACGCTCAGTTTTATGATGCAACACCTCTCACGCACACTCACACTCAGTTTTATGATGCAACACCTCTCACGCACACTCAGTTTTATGATGCAACACCTCTCACTCACACTCACACACAGTTTTATGATGCAACACCTCTCACTCACACTCACGCTCAGTTTGATGATGCAACACCTCTCACTCACACTCACGCTCAGTTTTATGATGCAACACCTCTCACGCACACTCACACTCAGTTTTATGATGCAACACCTCTCACTCACACTCAGTTTTATGATGCAACACCTCTCACGCACACTCACACTCAGTTTATGATGCAACACCTCTCACTCACACTCACGCTCAGTTTTATGATGCAACACCTCTCACGCACACTCACACTCAGTTTTATGATGCAACACCTCTCACGCACTCTCAGTTTTATGATGCAACACCTCTCACGCACACTCAGTTTTATGATGCAACACCTCTCACGCACACTCACACTGTTTTATTGAGTGTAAAATATGATGCAGCCCTGTAAGACCATAATTTTCCCAGATCACATTTTTCACACACTTGTGAAGAATAAGATCCTATTCTTCACATTTTCAAATGTGACATATGTGTTTGTCCAAAAAGGGGGTTAACAAGAAAAACACATTTTTCACAGATACTGTCCGTGCCGTTTAGTGTTGCAACGTATTTATGGCATCATCATCATCATCATCATCATCATCATCTTGAGGGGCAGATATAAAATTAGTATTGTTTTGCCTTCGACGTCTGTCCGTCCGTCCGTCTGTCTGTCTCCATAACCCCTGGCCAGATTCGCACGAGTGATTGGTACCAAACCTAGTTGTGCATATCGCCTTTGCGTTCTGTTCGCTTAATTTTTGTCAGAATTATATAGCTCATAGCGAGCGTTCTTAGCTCATAGTGGGCTATTAGGTTTATTTTATGTCCATCGTTCGTCCATTTTCCACAGCTGGTTTGTTCACACTTTAGAGGCCACATTGTTCAAGTAAACGCGATCAAACTTGGCAACAAATAATAATATGTGGTCACAAGATCTTGGCCAAGTTCGATTATAAGCATAATTGGAATATTAGATCAGGGGTTGTGGCCCTTGAATTTTCAAAATTGACTATATTTTTATCATGTTTTCCATCTAGCGCCAAATCCTAATCATGTTTGGACAGAATATGTTTGGCCATTATACGATTTCGGTCAGGTTCGAGTTTTTTAAAAGTTGTATTAACACATGTATTCGTAACTCTTGGCAAGCCGCTTGGGATTTGTCAGTTAACAATAAACTCCATTCAATTAAACCGTTACTCGGAGAATGGCGTTCTTCTAGTAGACCCATTCGTCGAGAGGAAGTTGTCCTAGCCCGGTGCAGGATAGGGCATACACGTTATACTCATTCATATTTATTACAAGGTGAGCAATTACCAGAATGTATACCCTGCTTTGCACCGTTAACGGTCAAACACATATTGCTGGAATGTGTAGACTTTGATCCTATGCGTCAAAGGTACTACAATGTTAATACTATGACCAAGTTATTTAATACTATAGATTTTAGTCTAGTTTTAGATTTCCTGAAGGAAGTCAGACTATATAAATCATTATAATATGTTCTTGTATATAGTTACTATTTTATATATCCGTTTTCGGGCATTTGTTGATTTACATATATAGTTTATATTACTACCATATCATCTCTTACATGTAAATAGTTTTATCTTTATATATTTACATTAATTTTTAATTAACTCTTCATTTCTTCTCCATTCATCAGTTTTTTCGCACAATATGACCTATTTATGTGTCGACGTGCCGTAAAACACCATTCATTCATTCATTCATCATTCATTAGTTTTTGCGCTCAATATGACCTATTTATGTGTCGACGTGCCGTAAAATACCATTCATTCATTCGAGTTTAAACCATTTATTGGACCGTTGTGAAGAGTTGCCTGCCCTTGATTCAGCAAACGTATGTCAAAAAGCTTATCACCAATGGAGGGTCATGGGTTCGAGCCCCACTAGCGGCGCTAACGACCTGACTCTTTAAGTGAGAAAGTTGACTGTTTCTTACGTAGGATGGGAGTCTAGTACCTTCCTTCCCATGAAATATGGTTAGGTAAACTATCCGCCTGTAAATGACTGAATACTGTTGAAGACGGGCGTTAAACTTGGAAAACAAACAAAACAAACAATGTTTATGTTGACATGTTACACACGGTAGTAACTACATTTGTCACCAATCCTAATCATTCTTGGACTCATTGTCTATGACTTTCAGATCTTTATGAGTTCAGTTTTGAGCCAGATTGGACCACTGGGTCAAGATTTAAGTGCCATTAAAAATTGCTGTTTTTAAGAATGTTTATAATCTAGGATGCTCATTTCTTAATCGATCCTGTCCATACATGGAAATACATGTAATATTTGTGGCATAAAGTTCTCGATAAAGGTCGATTTTGAGCCCGATTAAACGGTCGGATCAAGAGTTGTATGCCCTTGATTTATCAAAGAATGGCATATTTAGCAATGTGAACACTCTAGCACCTTCATTGTTTACTGATCCGAATAATATGTGATACACGATACATTAGTGATGGGAAACGGTTGGGATTTCATAATCGATTAATCGGCTAGACAAAAGCGATATATATCGATTAACTAACGGAGCAGATCGGACCATTATGTGATGAGTTGCAGTGATAATTGTTTGTTATACATGTATAGAATAATTATTTAATTATTTCCTTTGCTTCCGACCAGTTTTATCATGGACGTGTTCCGAGCGGGGTTCAAACCTACGACCCTCCGATCGCAAGTCCAACGCGCTAACCACTCGGCTACGCCGCGATGGATGATGGACATACATGCCCGAGTTTCATGAAAATCCTTTCAGCTATTTAGGAGATATGGAGCGGACACGAAATATAACCAAATGTCTTTTAACATCAATGTGTGACCATGACATAGACCCGAGGTGGTCGAAGCATGCGCTCTGCACATCGCCTTCATATGTAAATATTTGTGCCAAGTTATTTTAAAATTCCTCGTTTCGTTACAAAGTTACAGACCAGACACGAAATGCTAACACACGGACATGTACCATACCATAGTGAACATAAATAACAATTTAGTTTGGCATTAGCCGGGATCGAACCCGCACCGCTACGGCGACAGCGCCTAGCAACAACAAATTCGACCGCGCTACCAACTGCGCTACCGCAACAACTCGATCCCAAAAAGGTTTCGAAAGTTAATATACGTTAACCCTTTTTGACGGATCAGTTTATATGGAAACGAACCTTATAGCATACGACTTACGGTAAATACATTTCGGAGTTCATAACCCAGCAATATGTGAAAAATGCGATTCAGATATAAAAATGCACATTGTTGGTAAAATTGCACATTAATGTTGAAGTGTGAAGAATGCGATTTCGTGTCAGATCAAAAACCTTCATCGATCGCAAAATTCACAGGAACTGTGAAATATGTGACTGTGTTGTGTAAAAAATGAGATCCCATTCTTCACATCTGTGACGAATAGGATCCTATTCTTCACACGTGTGAAAAATGTGATCTGGGAAAAATATGGTCCTACACAGCCCTCTCACGTCCTCTAGCACCGGTTAAGCGGTATTTTACTTTAAATGAGTTTAACATTTCAATCATTATATATAACAGTATAAGAATAAAACAGTCTAAGAACCTGCTAAGTCCAAACAAAGAACACTATACAATCAGAAAGTGGCTATAGTTTTACTCTCCCACGTGCACAAATGGCGAGTCGATGAGTGACACACAAAGACGTATATGTAATTGATTGATGCATAACATTTTATAACAAATCATCAGTATGCCTTCATTTTTAAATTTAAGTATGCTGTATTCGTGGCATGGAGGATTTTAAATGAATACTCATATGCGCATGTGGTAAGGTAGCAATGAACAGTTTCTTAGAGTTTCTGTCTATGTGCCGCACTACGCGGTGCTGCACTATTATATATTGTATATGGAAGAAGTGAACAGTTAATTGAGTTGTTTACTCGTACGAGGTGGTATTACAAGTTATACACAGAGCACAGTGAGATCTTAAGCCTGTAATATAAAACATTTAGTAGGAAACACTGATGGTCAAGATGTTTTTCTCAGTAGTGTTTTAAACCTCGTAACTCGATCTATTATTATCTAACACTTGGTTCCATGTACTCCGTATGTACTCCGTAATGCCTGTTTATTTCTGCAGCTATACAAAGACACGTAAATGAGAAAATTAAACTAATAATCTATTACGATGAATACTGATGTAATACCCGTGTTGTTATCACATCACACGAAGTGTGATGTGGTGCAGAGTTGTTCGTTTGTCTTCTGTTAGAGAGAATACAGACGTCACTTGTTGTTTTTTATCACGTTTTTATCAGTTTATTACGCGAGGCTTAGAAACGAAAGAATGACAAAGCTTTTTCGAATTATTATGTGTTTATTTGCCTGGCCTAATACATTGGTATGGTAATAATCACATTCAGTGCAGCAGCAGCTGAAGCTTTTCTCGCGCACACACCGCATAACTCACTTTTGAGTTTCAAGTGTTTTAACACGAAGTAGTCCCAATTTGCACTCACGTGCAGTTACGCGGAAATTGCAGTTGTCTTTTAAAAAACGTTAGCTTAAGCCAATTTTGAATGCAAAAACAACACAGACAATGAATAAAGTAAGTTTATACGTTAAACATCCCCATAGCATTCGTTTTGACTACTATTGGCATATTTTGCATAGCCTAAATCGCTGTTCAAATGTGAAGATCGGACATTTGAGGTTTTTGAAACTGCAAAATTGCCGATTTCTCAAAACGGTCACAAAAAATGTGTTGTCACTAATTTGGCTTAAATTAACAGGAATGATAGATCAGTACCTCTACTACCTTTCCTGAAAATTTCGACAAAATTTATGACTACCCATTTTTGAGACCGTTTAGAAAGATGGTCACCCTTTTTTCTCACTCAAAACACACATTATTCAAAATGGCGGCTACAAGCTAAATAAGCAAAACTGAAAATCAATAACAGAAACGTAAAACATGAATATTTTCTACTCCCGGATATAGTTATTTTCTGCCCGGATAAAATGTCAGTAAGTCAACCTTTAAACACTTTTTATGCCTTTCCTTTAGCATGTTTACGGTAAAAATCAGCGGCTCTGGGCGCTTATTAAAAATCGCAACTATACTATAGTCGGCAGTAATTGTTGTGTTGATTTACGGTTGAATGAACTATGGATAATTGCAAGTGAATACTTCACAATTCCAGGATTTAATGAGCAAAAAGACAGACCTATTCATAATTTTGCATTACAGAGAAGTTGAGATTTTATTTTATTTTCAGTAGGTGATAAAATTTGTGTTACTCTGTTTTTATCCTTAGGTTCTATAGTAAAATAAAAATCTTCGGCAGAGTAAAAGGATGATAATTTTCAAGATTCTGATCTTAAGAGATACATATATTGAATCAATTTGCATGAATGTGCATGCAATAGGCAGGGTTTTAAAAGAATCACACTGCAGATACCTTAATTTGAACAGTAAACTTGGTTGAACATCAAGGATAAAGACCGAGTTTATCACCTACCAGAATGTATTGGTTATGTCTTGTTTCTGGTCACTGATTGGTCAGTTTTTTTGATGATGCTCTATCAAAATTATGAATTCATGTGTTAACACAGGGCTCCTGTCAAGTGTTGGGGGTGCGGGCTCGTGGGACATAAACAGGATCGATGTTGGAACTAGGATGATGGCAATGAAGCCGAACATTATATTCCAAATGTATTTGTTCATGAAAATAGTTATGATGTTTTAAATCATATATGCACACTTTGCCAAGAAATTACACTTTGCCAAGAAATTGAGTGTAATTGTGACAATTTTCCAAATGTTTATGAAAACTCTAACGCTACTATCTTAAATATTTCGGAACACATAAATTTAACTAATTTAGGATTAAATAATAAAAAAAGGTTTAACCATCGGTCATTTAAACGTAGCTGGACTGACTTCTAAATTTGATGAATTACAATTAGTGCTAACATCTAAGAAAAACAAAATAGATATAATGGGTATAAGTGAAACGAAATTCAATGAAAACCATAAAACTGAAACATTTCATATAGATGGATATCAAGTACCTTTTCGTCGCGACCGTTTATTCAATGGCAGTGGAGGTTTGGCAGTATATGTAAAACAAAACGTAAATTGCATACGACGATTAGATTTAGAAGGAGATGATATAGAAATAATTTGGTTAGAAATTATGCCAACTAAATGTAAATCTTTTTTAATTGGTTCACTTTACAGGCATCCAGAATCTAAAGTTGCATGGAAAGAAATATTTGACACTCATATAGAAAAGGTTCAACTTGAAGAAAAAGAAATATTAATTTTAGGCGATATAAATCGAGATTTATTAAATTCCAAAATAAATGATGAATGGTCTAGCTATATTTTATCACTAGGATTAAAACAGTTAATTAAGCAGCCGACGCGTGAATGTTCAACTTCAAAAACTTTAATAGACCACATTTATACTAATTGTGATCAAAATATATGTAATGTAAGCGTGCCCAAAATAGGAATTAGCGATCATTATCCGATCCTATGTACAAGAAAGTTAAATTATAAAGAAAAAATCAAATCACATAATTTTATAAAATACAGATCATTTAGGTCATTTTCAGAGGAGTCATTTTTATCAGATCTTATCAGCATCCCCTGGGGTTCTAAACAACACTGATACTAATGAAGTACTTCACACTTGGGTGTCTAATTTTTCAAGTGTTGTAGATAATCACGTCCCAATTAGAATTCACAGAGTTAAACACATAAAACAACCAGATTGGTTTACACCTGATATTTTAGATGAAATTAAAGAACGTGATAAATTTAAGGCTAAAAATGATATGGATAACTACAGAGTTTCAAGAAATAAAGTTTGTACATTGATAGATAATTCTAAATAGAATCTTATGAAAGAAAAATTGAGGAAGGAAAATCAGACCCTAAAACAGTTTGGAAAATATTTAAAGAACATGGTGCGTCTACAAAAAAGACAAACAACTGTAATTAATAAAAAGCATTCATAAAGATGGAATAGATATTACTGATAACCAAGATATTGCAAATACTTTTAATAACTTTTTTGTAAACGTAGCCGCTAACTTAAAAGAACCTATTCCAACTTCAAATTTTGATAAAGTAAATGATTTTGTTAAAACAAAAGTTCCTGATCATATGTATTTTCACATTCCTCTGATTACGGAATCCCAAACGCGTAAAATGTTAAATAATTTAGATGTATCCAAAGCTACAGGACTTGACCAAATAGGGCCAAAACTTTTAAAAATTATCAGCCGATGTTATATCAAATAGTCTTACGTATGTTATAAATTGTAGTATAAAACAAGGTGTTTTCCCAGATGAATGGAAATGCGCAAAAGTTAATCCTTTATTTAAAAAAGGTTCATCAAATGATGTAAATAACTATAGGCCAATATCAATTTTACCTACTCTTTCAAAATTGATTGAAAAACATGTGCATGATTCATTTGTTAATTACCTTAATCATTATAAATTATTATGTAAATCCCAAAGTGGGTTTAGAAAAAAACATAGCTGCGAAACAGCATTAGTATGTATGATAGATAAATGGTTAACAGCTTTAAATGATGGAGAATTTGTAGGCGTTGTTATGTTAGATTTTTCTAAAGCATTCGATTTATGTTCCCACGAAATACTATTAAAAAAATTACAAATTTACAAATGTGGAGATAATACTATTAAATGGTTCAAGTTTTATCTTACACATAGAACTCAAGCGGTGAACTTAAACGGTGTTCTCTCTGATAAGCAAATTACGACATGCGGGGTCCCGCAAGGGTCTATTCTAGGGCCTCTTTTATCTATTTTATTCATAAATGACTTGCCTATGTATGTACAGGATAATGTTTCAAACGTTGATATGTATGCAGATGATACTACAATATATGACATAAATAAATCTAAATTAGAAGTTGAAATGAATTTACAAGCTGCTTTGAATAACGTCAGTACATGGTGTCTAAACAATGGTATGGTATTAAATGCTTCAAAAACAAAAGTAATATTGATAACGACACCCCATAAACGGACAAGATTAGTTAATCAACCTCTCAATTTGAAATATAAAGACTTAAATCTGGAAATCACAACAGGTGATAAAATTCTTGGCATATATATAAATGAAAACCTTAAATGGGATACGCATATAAAATTTCTTAGGAAGAAAATATCTAGTAATTTGTGGCTATTATCAAGAATTAAAGTATTTATTCCTGTTAATTATAGAATAATGTTTTACAAAGCCTATGTCCAACCACATCTTGACTATTGTAGTATCATTTGGGGTAGTACAAAACAATCAAATATCCAGGTTTTAGTGCGATTACAACGAAGAGCATGTCGTATCATTCTAGGTGAACAATATACCACTTTAAGCGAGGCTTTAAATATAATTAATTCTCTTAATATTGAACAGAGGGTTTCACTTCCTAAAGCCAAATTTATGTACAGGGTATCGCAAAATGCAGTCCAGTCATATATTCAAAATATGTTCAATTACAATGTCAGGCGTCCAAATCATTAACGTTCTTCAAATAAATCGGATTTTTTAATACCCAAACCAAATATAGAACTTTTTAAAGGGAGTATGTCTTACTCTGGGGTAAAAGTATGGAATAACATTCCAAATGAAATAAGACAGAGCGAAAGTATTAAAAGTTTCACAGTAAATTATACTAAGTGGATAAATTCGAATCAACAGTCATAAAGCTAAAATTGTAAATATGGCCATATGTAAGTCTGTAAGTTAAACCTCTGCCGCCATATGTATGTATTATGTTGTTGTGTAACATTGTTATCATGTTGATCATGTTTATGAATAATGCTAACTTTGAATTTGTTATGCTGATTGTTATATTGCTATATAATTATGTATTTGTATGTATGTAAATATTGCTTTAGAGGGCCCCAGGGAAGATTAGTTTATACTAATTGGGTTACCCTCTGTAAATAAAGACTTTCATTCATTCATTCATTCATTCATTCAACTATTGTTATGGGTGAATTGTGTAGCAAATACTTGTAGAACAGATCTACTGTCAACGCCCGATTCAAGGTCACGTCATGTAGACCACATGAGTCATGTCACGTTCGCCTGGATTAGGGACACCGACAACTTTGCCTTTGGTGATTAGACATATAGGAAAAACAAAGGATGAAAGTTTAAGGTATGTACAGCACTCGGTACTGACCCATAAATGTGTTTTATTTCGTGCATGTTCATGTTTAGTGTCTCCGTTAAAATTTAATAATATTATAGCACTGATGTATTATTTCTATGATGAGACCCTTCCAGTGGGGTCTATGTACACTGAAAATATGACCCAATGTTCCCCAAAAATATTATGCTTTGTTCTCCAAAAATATTTTTCCATTTATTTTTATTATTATGTTCCCTTGTTCCCCAACAATTTTACCAATAACAATGTTCCATTGTTCCCCAAAAATAAATGGCCTTGTCCCCAAACCGCCTCTATGACCGCAGAGCAGAAATGCACCGTTGCCACCGCCCCTTCACCCTCCCCACCCACAAAATCGTTGCCCTTGCACCCCACACACCCCTCCACTGCCCAAAGTTTGCATATGGCTACAGCAGTACTGTAAAGGATTAACACATCTACTGTATATATGTATGTATAAAAACAACAATTGATTTTCTTTCAGGGATCTTTTGCAGATGTTGCAACCTTCTGTCAAGTGGCATCTGCCACCTTCTGTCAAGTGGCATCTCCAAGTTCCAGCTCTGAGACTTAGCCTAGCCCTGGGTAAGCTAAAGCTATAAACTTTAATATATTTGACCCCTGTGATATAGGTTAATTAAGCTAATAATATGGCAATATTTCCAGCCACCCCAGAGAGTGGAATTCAAAAAATGTACCTAAGCTACTCGATCTATCTTACTAGCAAATGTTAACATTTCGAGCCGCCCCAAATTCGGTAATACATTTCTATGGTTCTTTAACGTGGTTTTTATAAATGAAGATTTTAATAAGCTTGAGAAACATTAGATTTATTTGAGTGGCAGAACCCGATTTGTACAGATTTTTTTATTATTCTCATTAAAGTAGCCATCCCGCCAACAACAGTCAAATTTTATAAACATTATGTACACTGTTTCTAAACCTACCGATGACAAAGTATATATATAACTTACATACTTTGAGAAACCAAACTCATACATACACAGTATAAACGGCTTTAACCAGCCGGACCAAACCCCAGAACTGGAGTGTCGAATTACGAGTTACCATCATTTTACGGATATTCAATCACGGGTATTCTAAGAACCTATTAATAAACCTATACTTTTAATCAGCGCATATACATTGTTATATGGATAGAGTTTCGATAAACGGTTTTCTAGTGCAATTTTGTAGTTATACGGTTTTCTAGTGCAATTTTGTAGTTATTTGGCGGGATAGCTACTTTAAAAAAAAAGAAGAGTGCCTAACTATAAGTATAACTGTACTTTACTTTTTTGTTTGTTTTGTTGAGATATTGTGAAATTCCATCACATAAAACCATGGATACACATGATACGACATGAAAGTTTCTCTGTGATGTTGTCACTTTACAGCGATATTATTAAAGACCGCCCCAGTTAAATTACAAATAATAGGACACTTTAAAGGGACATATGGCAATCTTGAAGATTTTGTCAAACATTAGTATCACAGTTTGTTAGTCCAGTATCAATTTCACTTTAAAACTGCTTGCATATAATTAAATAAAATTTAGATGTATTATTTGTCTTCGTTATTCTACCATAGGGTTAAATATATGATTGGTGCAATAATATCAGCAATTAGTAATAATATATAAATTACACAGTTATACTATAATTATAGAGAATAATATACAGGCATTTCATATCTCATCCTTTCCGTCGATGTGTTCTTGGGAAACACACTTTCCCTTAACCTCGTCCTTCGGATGGGGACGTAAACCGGGCGGTCCCGTGTATCAGTCTATCCACCAAGCACGTTAAGGAACAACAGGAATCTATTCGATAATAAGAGTAGGGCACGGTTCCCGGATTCCTATGTATCCTTCTCCTCTCTCTGGGGCAGCTCTAAATAACCTATACTGTGCGAAGGCCGGGCACGATATAAAAATGTAATAGTTCATCTTTGTATGACCTAAAACAATTATATACTTCAGAATATTTTGTTGATTTTAGCAGTGATGGGAGAATAATGATTAAATATTTATTTCTCGGCGGATATAATAGCTGATCTTCCATGATTGAGTGCGGATTTATTAAACGAGTTGGCAAAAATATACAATGCGCGGCTTGTCGAGCATCAAATAATGTTTAAGGTTTACTGAAGAGTTTAAAAAATAATAGATGATTTTGTGAGATTCTATTTATCACACAAAACCCATACAAGTTGATGGTAAAACGTTCACATTTCTCTGTGATGTCAATTTACCTATATATTAATACCGTATTTCCTCTATTAGAAGAGCCCCCGCCTGTTTTAAGAAACCTTACCGTCTTCAAAATTAAAAGTTCCTAAAAAACACACAATGTTTTTACCGCTAATGGATTTGATTAAATTAAAAGTTGCTAAAAAACACACTGTTTTTACCGCTTATGGATTTGATTACGGGAGTTTTTTACCTTCGACACCAGTATGGTCTATGACATAAACCTTAAAGCGCTATCATCATCAATACAATTACCGCTTTTATTTATCTCGTTCCTTTCAATTTACTATTTAGTTTATCTTTTATTATTATTTAATTCATACGCAACCAACCCGTTTTGTAATCGTCAAGTTTGACAGAAATGTGTATCATATAGATGCAGAGTGATGACAGTAATATACTCGGTACAGTCATGTTTAGGTTAAGTCAATACCGGTGTAACAGTAAAAGATCACCGTACAGTAATTCTATAAGGAAACAGTCTGGGGCAAAGGAGGTGATATATATTGAAAATTTGTATCATAATATTAGCCCCCCCCCCCCCCCTCCCCACCCACCCATAGTGCCCGGGAGCTACTGTTAGAGGAAATACGGTATATACGACAGCCCAAATTAAAATCCCTTTAAAAATAACAGGACACTGTTGATTCATGTGAAATTCCATGCATATATCATATGGCTTATATATTTTGTACCACCAATCCATCCACACCAATCCATCCTTTTTAACAACTTGTTTTGTTCATTTCAGAGACGCATTATCTGGTTTCCAGATGCCCTTCGTTCTTCAAATACCAATGCAACCCTGAAAGACGTGGATTTAACCAAAAAAGTTGACAATACTGTGATCGCAAGATTCTAAACTCCAGGAAATATATTCATTTAATTAGGCCAAATCAGAAACGCGGTTAATTTTTCTTACAGTGTATACTTGTTACTGCGTATCCTGCTTGAGATGTGTTCGCCTGATCATGATGGTGACTTCATTTTGGCAATCCCGAGAACTGAGCAGACATTATTTGTTTAAAGAACCAAAATGAACATAATTATACCTCACAGAGACTATATAATATGTAAAGCTGTTAAAAAACACCAAATGTATACAATGTCGTACATTGACAGTAGATGCTCACATTCAAAAAAGACTTTTGGTGTTTTACATCATTTTAACATCTTTTAGGCCATATATGACATTGATTTTTTTATTGTAAGTATGTTGTAAGTGAAGTAAATTTCATTATTGTAGTATTTAATAGATGTTTAGTTTATAAATATAATATAAATAAAATATTGTATTATTTATTCTTTGGTTCAGTTGGATCTACATTGTATGTAAAAAAAAGTTTCCATTCGTACAGTCTTGTATCTGAAACTAAAAAACTGCCTTTTGGGAACACAAGGTCATTTTAATCTATTTATTGTTTATTCAAGCTTTTGAAATAGATCTTTTGTAATTAAAGTGACACATGGGCCGATGATGGCAATCTTGAAGTGTATAACATTAGCACTGAATTTGAAATTAGCATCTGGAAACATGTTTTGCTGTACTTAGCGGTACTCGTCTGATAAAGCAAATGTCACTGGTCTAGCCTGGTCAAGTAAAATTCATTGGGTTGAAGAGTGCATAAAAAATATCCGCATGACGGATATATTTATATGAGAACTGAACACTTATTTTTGTGTCAACTGCTTAGGATGGCAGACACTTATCGATCACTTTGTCCGTCGTCGTCCGTCCGTCATGCTTTAACCTGCAACCAAACCTTGGCCATCAATTGAAAAGTATTTTAATTGTGTTCATGAAACTTCACCCACGTCTTCATCTCAATGAATGTTGTTACACATGTGCAATACCTCTGACTTTCATTTTGGCAGAGTTATGCCCTATTAATCAGCCTAACGTGCAACCTAACCTAGGAAATAAGCAAACAGCAGTGTCAGCAGGCGAAGCAAGTGTTCATGGGAGATGGAACACACTTCTAGTTCAAGGTCGACTTAGTGACAGCTTCCCACTAACAACAATCTGGAAACTGATATTTCCATGTCTATACTAGTTTGACATATTAAACCGTTATATTTGTTTTGTCAAGTGTCGGTGTAGCGGACAATGCGGTGCACTTAAGAGCACAGGATCCGGGTTCAAGACAACGGCGCCACTGAGTTTCCTGTGTGTTTAGCCTTGTCCATCGTAAGCGGACATAAATCCTCCTATCCGAAGTTTATATATCGAAGTCTATTCTCCGAGCATGTTTAATAAGCAAAATAGGAGTAGGGCGGTTTCCCAGATTCCAATGAGACACCTACCCTGACAAGATCCGCATTTTTAATTTTTTTATGGGTGGGGTGGGTGATGGTGGTGGTGACGGGCCGGTGAAGAATAACCAAATAAATTGGACTGCAGCTTTGTTTTAGTATATTTTGATGTTAAATATGGCTGCATATGGTGATACTCGCCAATAAAAAATAAATAAAAAAACATTAGCGTGTGGCCAGTTGAGTTCCATATTTCCAGATTGGCCATCAAAATGCACAACGAGAAGCTGAACAGCGGTCAGCCTTTTTAAATATAGGCTACAGACTACTTTTCAGACTTTAGTGTGAGCACCTTCACCGAATACCGAATACGCACCTGTAGACGTTCAATGACTTTACACTCGTTATATTTTTTGACCGACAGTGCCGAGTCGAACATTTTATCGTTTTAGCGTGTAATTTTTATAAAGAAATACCATGATGTTCGTAACATGTAGTACACGCCATGTACTATTTAAGCTTAAACAACATATTTTTAGTATCTCCTTGTATTTCATTAGAAAAGAACACAAGTGTTACCATTTTTAAACGCATTTTAACAATGACATCTCTTACGAGTTACTTCCCCTCGCTTCGGAATTTTAAATGGGTGAATCTCGAAATTTCTCGCGCAGTAAAGCATCTAAAAGTCAATACAGCTGAAGATGACGAAACTTAAAGGGGAACTAAAATTTTAATCATGTAAACTTGTTACACTCTTCCAGATTACGCGTTTAAAAAAAAAGAAAATGGCGGCTGTTTCACTTTTTTTTGACGTTGACGGAAAATGACGTACTACTTTCCGTTGTCATGTGTTGCTATGATAAGTGGACGGCGGAGCTAAAAACCACTCTGCTTCCCACCTGATTAGTAGTATACTATTTATCATAAATATTATCCAATGTTTGTATGGTTTACAAGGACTATCACAACCTGACATTTATGTTGGTGTGGTATTCTAACAGTATGATCCTTGGTCATGATCACTTTAATGAAATCTTTATTAAACGTATTAAAAAGTTTAGCAAAAGAGGTTATGATCCGATCACATTGCAACGAACTGCATGGCATGTTTAGTGGTTGACCCATTTACTGTTTGCCACTAAGCTTTTCTTTTTGAATGTGCGATGACCGGACAGATTATGGACTCTATGATGACGCCTAGCTAAATCCTGAAATGACGGTAGCGTTTGATGTTTGTCTCCAATCTTGTCTTGTCGTGCTCTTAATGGAGTATTCTGTTTTTCTCTGGCTTCTGCCAAGCCATTTAGTACCTGCTTTTTGGCTTTCTAGTGTTTTATTTATATATTCATATATACATGATCATCTTTGTGTTATACTTATGTTGCCTATTAGTGCTGCCTAGTTTGTTGGCGGATAACGCCTAGTGGGGCTTTCTTTATTAACATTGTACAGTTTTATTGGAAGACAATAGGGTAAGAGTGAGGTTTGATACTCTCTAGACCTGGTTTAAACCCTCCAGCGACAGTTTTGCCACTGACTGTTCCAAGGTGGTTGTCCTATTGTCAACCCTTTATGTTCGTGATGCCACATACCTTGCCTTATTTATCCTTGTTATTGTTGTTTGTTTCGATGAGTGTTTTTGGTTGACTGTGATCCTGTTCTTAAGCTTGACGTGGACAACGACATATTGTGTTTTTTCCCTTACATCTAAAAAAAGTTACGTTAATAATCGAAATATGCTGTCAGATTGCTTAAATATCCGTCACTTCATCTTTGTGCGATGACCGGACAGATTGCGGACCCAATGATGACGTCTACCTACATCTTTATAGGACGGTAGCGTTTGATGTTTGTCTTAAATCTTGTATTGTCGTACCCTAAACGGTTTGTTCTCTTGTTGCTCTGGCTTCTGCCAAGTCATTGAGTACTTACTTTGTGGCTATAGATTTCTAGGTTTTTGCTTTTATATTGTATATGCATGATCATTTATGTGTTAACCTATATTGCCTATTAATGCTGCCTTGTTTGTTAGAGATTATGACATGGCGGGAATTTCTTTATTTACACTGTCCCGTTTATTGGGATGACAATAGGGTAAGAGAGAGGTTTTATGCACCCTATAACCTGGTTTAAACCCCCAGCGGCTTTGTTTGCAATTGATCGTTCCAACGTCCACATGTTTTGTGCTTGTGGTTGACTGTCGTCCTTGAACGCTACTTTTCCTGTTCGGTCTTATATCTACTTTTCAGAATAAAGACAAATGTATAAGATCACCTCTGTATTAGTAAACATTTATCTACATGATAAATAAAAGTATATGACGGAGATATGTCAATGCTTCGCTATCACTGCAGAATGCCATTCTCTCTCTCTCTGGCGAATGACACAGTATTTGGCAACATGTATGAAGTTGGATCCGGACTGAAGATCAAGTGCAATGATGGCTATGCAGCGGTCGACGATAACATATATACAACGTGTAATACGTCCGGCCAGTGGGATCCCCCTGTATCGTGTCAGACGACAGGTATTGTAACACTTTTATATAAACGAAGCCCCACATTGGAGTCCCTATTTCTGGTTGTTTCATGTTACAGGCCTAAATAGGTATGTGCTACCGGGTTCATTAATTGCAGCTTCTAAAAGTGTCTATTAAGAATAGATCGTCCAAAATTTCCTGAAAAAAATCAACAGATATAGGACAGTTACATGTAATATATATTGTGTTTATGTCAGTATGATAAATAAGGTATGTGCTCTTGTGTTCATAAATTGCTTCTTCTAATTGTAAAATTGGTCGTCAAGTATTTCCTGAAAAAATGGACATTTACTGGACAGTTACAGGTATGATGTATTATGTTATGTTAATATGATACATAAGGTCAAAATGTTTGGGTGTGTTATAATGTCCAGAAGAACAGAGAATGACGTCACAAATATGTTGTTCATATAATTAGACTATCAAATATTACACATAGTTCATACAGTTGTGAGTAGGCGCTTCCGTGGCCCGGATGGTAAAGAGGCCGAGCAAGTTAAAGTGGGTAGTCTTATATAGCCTAAAATGTGCTGAAAATGACGTAAAACACCATTAACCTACCATTCACAAAATTGTCTATTCTGTGTTATGTGAGTCAAAACTGAACACCACAATAGACATTTCAGAAGAAAAATATGCACACGTGGTATTGTTTGATACAGATAGATGCGCATCTAGTCCCTGGTTGAATGGTGGCACGTGCACAGATGGTGAAGACACATATACCTGCACTTGTGAATCCGAATACAAAGGCGATAATTGTGAGACAGTAAGTTTATATATAAACTGGGAGTATTTAATCTAAAATATTGTATGTATGGATGGATGGATGTGGATGGACGGACGGACGGACGGACGGATGCATGCATGCATCATGCATTGATGCGTGTTCGTTTAAAATAGTTAAACTCGATGACTGCATACAAATAAGTTGAATTTTCGGTGAAGGGAAGTAACCCATTTTGATTCAAGTTTTAAGCTTTCTTTCTACCACGTGTTGATATTTAATTTAGCATCAGGTGCGCTAATTTAGACACATTGCAAGTGTGTCAGAGTGCAGTGTATGGTAGGCGAGATATTTAAAACCGCAGAATTCGTGTTGTTTTATAAACATGTCTAATGGTCAGATACCACTACGTGGGTCTTTTGATTGGTTGCAAAATGTATAGGGTCTATTAGGGCATATATTTAGATTTTTAAGGTAGATTCTGATTGGATGAAATTAGTTATTACCCAAATCATAACAAATCCCCATAAAACATCACAATATTATATTTCCAAGATAAAAGATGTTCATTAGAACATTTGATTGACATTTGCACTTTTATTGATAAAATTGTACTGAGGGTATATTTTAAAAGCTACAATGTA
The DNA here is from genome assembly GCA_037043455.1 of Cyrtodaria siliqua. NCBI lineage: Eukaryota > Metazoa > Mollusca > Bivalvia > Adapedonta > Hiatellidae > Cyrtodaria > Cyrtodaria siliqua. The sequence goes on from JAWPHD010003982.1 coordinate 163,651, forward strand.
TTTACCGCCATTCTGGGGGTGCCCACCTTCTGTGAACTATGAGAGTCTGAAAGCCTTACATTGTCTAAAATGTGCTGATCATTTTGAGTGTATATAAGATAGTTCTTTAAGAAAAGTTGTGATTTAGAAATAGGCGTTGAAGGCCAAAAGGCCATAATATAGGCATATGGGAAATGCAGTAGTGGTATATGAACTAATATCAATATATATATATATATATATATATATATATATATATATCTTATGATGTTTTTCTGCTATTTAGAACTGTTTAATATTGAGATCGTGTGCGTTTCCATGGAACCATTAGAGTTTTTGGCAAAGTATTTACTTCCGGAGTGTACTGCATTTAATAATGGATATCAACAAAAACGTAGCAACCTAATTTCAAATCGGAAATCTTATAGTTCTAAAGAACGTACTTACAAACCTTTGTTTGTTTGTTTTGTTTGTTTGTATGGTGTTTTACGTCATTTTCAACACATGTAAGGTTATATATGACGGTCGACTTTTTGTGGTGGAGGCATATCACCCACTTTGGTAGAACCAGTACTGTACACCTCCCGCCATCCGTAAGAAGCTGCTCCAGCTTTTGTTTGTCTGCTTTAGAAATAAACGATGAGCTATTCACTCTATAACTATAGATAGCAAATGAATGTATTCTTTTAACAGTGAAATAAGTGGAGGAAGTGTTGAAATTAATATTAACATGAAATATGATCTTTCCCATACTCAAATATATCATATTATACTATTGTCCAATGATCTAGATTTTATTCGTTTGCGCGTATCGGTGAATACCCAATCGCATATAGTCGAACAATTCCGTCATTCGTCTGGATCATACGGTTCCATGTTTAATCGAGATGTTGCGAATTGTTAGTTTCCGTTACTAAGATAAACTGGAATCCGACCGTTTTAATACTACAACTTTTCGGCATAAATTATTTATAGTCTGGTCACTATTTGGTCGCTATTTTTTATACAAATATTGTAACTATTCCGTACTACATGCAACACAGTCATTTATCCATGGGCAGTTATGAAAACCATTGCAAGTAATACACATCATTAATTCATATTTGTTATGTGTGCCTTTAGATTCAAAATGGGTATTTATTGAATGACTGTTCAATAACTGCATTTAAAGAAATCATTAACTAACATTTTCTTGTTGTTGTTGTTTTTGTAATATCTTGTTAACACAGTTCCCCGAGGGAATAATGTAATAGTTTATACAAGTTTATAAAAATGAAAACAAATGTTAATCAAACATTTTAACAAAAACAATTCCAGTTATTTTGTGAGTTTTATCCATTTTATACAATTGTTTGTTTGAAAAAGATTTAACTGACCTGCAAGCAACACATATGATGACACAGTTAAACATATTCAATTAAACGGCTTCTACTTTATTTTGCCAGAATGTACACATGACAATACAGCATTAAAGTGCACAAATGCGGACATCATGACAATCTGGATATATAAGGAAAAAGAATCTCAGCCGGAAGCAGCCGAAGCCTGTAGATCGATCAATGGGACTCTCGTCAAAATTGATACGCAACTGAAACAAAAGTTTATTCGGAACTTGCTTAAAACGGAGAGAGGTAAAGATTTATGAACTTAAGTTTTGAAAATAAATTTTTACAGCGGTTTAAAGGCTTGTTTATAATAATATGTGTACCTGATATACACAACCGAATAGAAGAAGTCTGTTGTTTCGATTGAATGTGTCTAAAACAATGCGTAATACTGGATTATTAAGTTTTTAACCTCTATAAATCCATCATAGTAATGCACGTAACAGCCATGGAAGCTGGCCTATCTGCACGTCAGAAGTGTACGCGTCTTTTGTAATTTACAAGCTCCAAATGCACTGCCTGTTTGTTTCTTGAGTCTATATTCATGTTCCCCTTCCATAAGAGTCTCCGCGTCAAAAATATACCTGTCTAACAGTCGCTACATCTTTTCCGAATGTAATCAAATGTATTCGAGCTAATTAACAGTGATAAAAAAACGAAACTCTAGCTTGGTCTGTAATAATCTTTAAATGATGTCTCGGTAACTGATCTAGTCCATCAGAACCATATTCAGACACATACTAATATGTCAATGTGCATACATATATGATGGTCTGGTGTCTATGTTGAGGGTTTACGTGAATATAGACTCGGTAACTGACCTAGTACATCAGAACCATATTCAGACACATACATACATGTGATGGTCTGGTGTCTATGTTGAGGGTTTAGGTGAATATAGACTCGGTAACTGACCTAGTACATCAGAACCATATTCAGACACATACATACATATGATGGTCTGGTGCCTATGTTGAGTGTTTAGGCGAATAAAGACTCGGTAACTGACCTAGTACTTCAGAACCATATTGAGACACATACATACATGTGATGGTCTGGTGCCGATTTTGAGGGTTTAGGTGAATATAGACTCATTATTCTACTCCTCTGTTTTGCAATATAATATAATGAAAGTCAATGAAAAAGCACCATTAACTCCATATGTTTATGCTGTTGATTATTTGCAAATCATTTGGAATAAAGCTGTTGAACCAATATTTTCTATTTCGTTTTAGGTATTGAATCTTGATACCTAACTTGTCTCACAAGTTTATTGGTAGGCTTTATGACAAGTAGTTACGCAGTTATTTAACTTGGCAGTTAACAGTGTTTACTATGGATAATCATGAAAAGAAAACTGTTCCACCAAAATTCAAGCTGCATGAATCTGCCTATGAATAAAGTCCCTTTGGTTTTACTGGCCTTTTTATTATTTGACTTCTGATAGTATTATGCCATAAATGTTTTTTGAGAAAATGATTTATTTGTGCGATGTATCTGAAGAAAATCAGAAATGCATAACACCAGTGTGGAATGCACTAAATCCAGATATGTTAAATGTCTACCCGTTATATGGATTATATCAGATTTTGTCCACAATGCCTCAACTTCTAACTTTTAAAAGTATTTGTTTTGTGGTGCGATTTCATTGACCGCGAGTATATATGCTTTTGTCATATACTTCCCAATAAATATGTTGTTTTTGAATATACGATACGACATATACCTAGCTAGTCATATCAATCAGGATTTCGTTGCCGGGCAATCAAGCTTTATCACACGTGGGAAATATAGGGTGAAAAATTTCATACTAGTATCACGGAAATACACGAATGTTCATCTCGGTCCTTTTACCGGAGTAATACGGAAATGATCGATTAGTTACGCTTGTATACGATTTATCACATGTATGGTTTGTCGTCTGCATTTCATTAGTTACTTCCAACCTGTTTTCGCGGCAGATTATTGGCTATAGCATCATAATAACCACTTATAACAATTCTTCTTGATTATAATTCAAATCCAATGGAATTCATTTTCATTAAGGTTTTGGAAAAAAAAAATGTTTTGTACCACTTACGCGACAGACATGAGCAGCACATCAGAATAGACTAGATCTATTAAAAATTAAAAAAACTTATTTTTTTCACCTGAACAGCAAAAGCACTAGGGCTGATATGGCGTCTCAGACCCCTGATATAAGATGAGATATGAAAATACTCATTTATTATTCTCTATGTACTAGAACGTTTTAATAGTGGTGTACGATTTAAAGTTTTAGGGTTATCTGAGAGTTTGTAATCCATCTATACTCCTAACTTAACCCATAAAATGTATTTTTTGTTAGAGAGCAAGATATGTATTCCCACATAATCACCTTATGCGTGGAAAACACAGTTACTGAACCTGGAATTTTAAGTGGTAAATAAAAAATACGTTAGTTTTGAAAATCGATTTAGAAGTAAATATTTTACAACTAAAATACTTGCTTGAAATGGATTTTTCCCATGTAAACGTATTGTTGCTGTGGCAGAAAGACATTAGAAAATCATACCTGACTTTAGTTAGCTTTAATATAATGCTATAAAACTTTCGGGGTGTCTTAACCTGGAGTTAACTTACCGAGATGGGTTCAAATCATTCACTGTTGTTTGAGCCCCTCCTGTCAATATCGCCCCGACAAAGCTCCAGCTGTCAATATCGCCCCTAAATGGCGTTTCACAACAAAAGGGACGCAAAACATATACACTCCGATTTTATTGTGAAAGGCCATTTATAACAGAATAAGGGGAGGAAGTTTTGTATTGTAATCGTTTAGTTGAAGCACACGTTGATATTGAAAAAACACATGCTATTGTGTTAGAGTTATAAAATCGATTAGATGTATATGTTTCTTATAGTTTGCCACTATCTACATGCAATTTCATTTATTATGTGCAGCTCTGTTTACGAATAACCGACTACCACGTGTATAGCTCCCCCTATACACGGACCTATGACTTTACACACCTCCTTAGGAGGATGGCATACTTTTATAGTAGGCTTATCTTACCCGAGGAAATCGAACCTGTGACGTCTGGGACGAGAGGAAAGTATGACCAAGTATGCTAACCACTCATCCACCACAACAATATGACTGGAAGAAATTGTTATTTTCAATACACAGGTTGAAGGAAATAAACCTAAAAAAAAGAAAACAAACTTATATTTTTGTTTAGAAATATACACAAAATATATATCATGTAAATGGTGAATATGTTTCAACTGAACAATGGATTCGCATGTGACTGACAGATGTCGTCAAGTGCTTACACGAGCTATGTACGACCAATACGCTCTACCCAAGATCATTTTGTGACAGCAAGAAACTTGAAAATTAAAAAAAACAAATAATGGACTTAATGGAGTAGGGCCAATTAGAATATGAGATAGTTCGTGTTGATTTTATTGAAGCCAAGTCAATAAGCAGACAAGATTGCTGACTGAAATGGATTATTATCAACAAGAGCTGGATAAAAACAGAGAATAGCTTCTTGAACTAAAATTCAAGATAACAAAATGTAGAAAAATGGCAGAATATGATATATACAGCGATGATGAAGACTACTATCCAGTTCCGTCTGACTTTGCTTGATGATTTTAAAATGTTTTTGGTTATTAGGAGACTGGATTAAAATAATCTAACCTATAGTATAGACAAATTATTATTTGTGTTGAATTGATAAATATGACTGGTAAGTAGTATAGATAATAGCGGTATCTGCGAAGTTTTTCCCGAGCGAAGTTTACTCAAGCAATTTAAAATGTGTTAAAACTTTTTAACGGTAAGCATATCATCGTTATTTAACGATGGCGTGCTTGGGTTGAGAGCTGTATTAACACATGTTGGATGCTTGAGCTTTTGGACCCGCGAGGAAAAACTGTGCTGGTACCGCTATATTATCTATACTACTATTAGAAGCTGTGCACATTGTTTCTACATATGTATCCTTATATAATTATGTAAATTCAATTCACTGGTAAACATGTGAATGTAAACATTGAATAATCCAAAATTTCAGAATACCGCGACACAGACTATTGGATCGATGGTTCTAACTATAACCCGGGACACATTTGGACATTTGCCGACGGGAAGACTGTACCCATGGATCAGGGTGTGTTTTGGGGAGAAGGCAATCCCGATTTTCCCAATATTCAGCACTGTGTAAGAATGGCAGAAGGTGTTGCTGATCACCTTTGGAATGACATGAAATGTTCAGTCCAATATGGTTACATTTGTGAGATACCATAGCTTGTTGCATAAAGAACATTGTGTTAGAATGAGAGTAGGTGCAAATCACCTGCGGAATGATAATCAACTCTCAACCAATATGGTTAAATTTTGGAGATACTGTACATTGTTAGAATGAGAACACATGCCGACCATATCTGTGCTAAACAACAAATGGCTATATTTGTGAGATACCGTAGATTGTTGCGTTCATTATAGTATCCATTATATGAAGCTGTTTACCTTTGTTTACAAAACTAACACTTGCACTGACTTTAGGAGATATAATGAATATTAATTTATATGATTTCTTCATTAGATTTTAAAGACGTTTGTAAGAGAAAACTCTCCGTAAAATGGTTTACTTCTACATGCTTTATTGTAGTGTTATTGTTGTTACTATAGACATCCAGTAAAGCTATATATTCTTTAACCATATAATCCTATACATCGCTATTATAGCGTGAGATTGTTCGAGTAAAGCTCTGCTAAATTTTATTGAACTGAAAATACATGGAAACTAGTGGAAAAGCAAAATAATTATGGTTTCAACAAAAGCAGGGACTTCTTTAATATAGTCCCTGATACCAGGAACTATCGAACGTAGAATGAATGAAGGAATGATGTGTATCGGCATGTGAAAACATGCATAGCTTATTGGAACTATATAATCCTGACATCGTTATTATAGCGTGAGATTGTTCCAGTAACGCTCTGTTAAATTTAGTTTAATAATATTTTATTGCCGATATGTTACAATACATCAATTCAACATCACAATATTCATAGAAACATATGCAAATGGATTGAACTACAAGTTATTACAACATTAGTTACAGTTCTCTCCATTAAATCGTATTGGTCTAGATGTACCGAAAGTAAAAAAATCCCATTGAGTCCTGTACAATATTTCCCAAACTTTCTAATTTGCTACTTTTCAAAATGAATTTCAAAATAAGATTCACTTACATATTCTCAGTCATGAGACCTTCCTCTCTAGAAAACTGCTGAGAAAAGTGGGGGTCATGTGGTATATAAGAAATTAACATTCTGATCTGTTTTGACACCGTGAACAAACTGCATTCATTCGGCACCTCCTACATGTGTTCTACTTTCACTTTCACTTTCATAACTTTCAAATTGATAACTTAAATCATCATACAACCATGCAAATGGTTCTTAGCTCTCCTAACAAGTCAATAAAGTCATTTCAGCCAGAAGAAAACAGGCCTTAAATACTCAAAAATGCCTTTTATCACAAAACGGTTAGGGATTATATATTTGGGAACTCCTTTCGACTACACCAGGAATGAATACCATAGTGATTTACTTCCTGTATGCCTCTAACAATATGCGGAAGTAAGTGGCAAGGCAAACTACGGTTTCAATACAAACAGGGACTTCATTTCGATAATAGAAACTATTGAATGTAGAATAAATGAAGGAATGGTGTTTTATGACATGTCGAACATGCATAGATCATATCATATAACAATAATGACAATGAAATATTGTCAATTATGAACATTTTGGTTAACTAGAAAATATGTTTTAGCGCTCTCAGTCAAAAAATAAAGTCCAAAAAAGGTCAAGGTCATTCATATTGATATATTGGTGTTAAAAACAGTGCTGTTATAAAGATGTAAATATGTGTGAAGTCTGAAAGCTCTACGGCTTCCGGTGTCCGTGAAATGAAATTAAAAAATACGCTTGAACTAGAATGTAGCATTGTTTCGCACGGACGTACAGCCGTACTGACGTACGGGCGTACAGATGACGTAAAGACGAACAGTCGGTCGGAAGAACGAGGGTAACAATATATACCCGCTATATTAAAGTTGTACACGTAGAGGAACATTTTACTGCCAACCAAAGATTCTTATATGTCAACGCGGAAAAGTGAACATGCCAAGAACCTGCTGTTTTTAGTTTTTAGGAAGGATAAAAATATCGGACAGGTAAAACAGCATTCAAGGACGACAGTCAACCACAAAACATAAAAACAAACACGCAAACAGACAAACGAAAAGGCAAAAGTAATAAAAAATGCAAACGACATCACAAACACAAAAGGGTTGACAATAGGGCTACCGCCTTGGAACGGTCAGTGGCAAAGTAGGCCACTGGGGGTTTAAACCGGTTCTAGGGTGCATCAAACCTCACACTTACCCTACTGTCAACCCATTAGAACAGGACAGTGTAAATAAAGAAATCCCCGCCATGATTAACTTTCATTAAAATAAACAGGTATTTTGATGTTTTATTAACGACGACCGTTAGATAAAACGAAAATGCGAGGCGCGATGACAGTTAGATAACATGAAAATGGGAGGCGCGACGACCGTTAGATAACATGAAAATGGGAGGCGCGTCGACCGTCAGATAACAAGAAAATGGGAGGCGCGACGACCGTTAGATAACACAAAAATGGGAGGCGCGACGACCGTTAGATATAACACGAAAGAGGGAAGCGCGACGACCGTTAGATAACACAAAAATGGGAAACGCAACGACCGTTAGATAACAAGAAAATGGGAGTCGTGACGACCGTTAGATAACACGAAAATTCGAGGCGCGACGACCGTTAGATAACACGAAAATGGGAGGCGCGACGACCGTTAGAAAACACGAAAATGTTAGGCACGACGACCGTTAGATAACACGAAAATGCGAGGCGCGACGCCCATTAGATAGCACGAACATGCGAGGCGCGACGACCATTAAATAATACAAAAATGGGAGGCGCGACGACCGTTAGATTAGACGAAAATGGGAGGCACGACGACCGTTAGATAACACGAAAATGCAAGGCGCGACGACCGTTAGATAGCACAGAAATGCGAGGCGCGACGACCATTAAATATCGCGAAAATGGGAGGCGCGACCACCGTTAGAAAACACGGAAATACGAGGCGCGACGACCGTTAGATAACACGAAAATAGGAGGCGCTGCGACCATTAGATAACACGAAAATTCGAGGCGCGTCGACCATTATATAACATGAAAATGGGAGGCGCGACGACCTTTAGATAACACGAAAATGGGAGGCGCGACGACCGTTATATAACACGAAAATGAGGGGCACGACAACCTTCAGATACCACGAAAATGGGAGGCGCGACGACCGTTTGATAACACGAAAATGGGAGGCGCAACGACCGTTAGTTGACATGAAAATGCGGGACGTGACGACCTTCAGATAACACGAAATGGGAGGCGAGACGACCGTTAGATAACACGAAAATGGGAGGCGCGACGACCGTTAGATAACACGAAAATGGGAGGTGCGACGACCGTTAGATAACACAAAAATGCGGGGAGTGACGATTTTTAGATAACACGAAAATGGGAGGCGCGACGACCGTTAGATAACATGAAAATGCGGGGCGCGACGACCTTCAGATAACACGAAAATGGGAGGCGCGACGACCGTAGGATAACACGAAAATGGGAGGCGCGACGACCGTTAGATAACATAAAAATGCGTAGCGCGACGACCTTCAGATAACACGAAAATAAGAGGCGCAACGACCGTTAGATAACACGAAAATGCGAGGCGCGACGACCGTTAGATCACACGAAAATGCGAGGTGGGACGTTAGATCACACGGAAATGCGAGCGGGACGACCGTTAGATAACACGAAAATGCGAGGCGCGACGACCGTTAGATAACACGAAAATGCGAGGCTTTATATACCATTGATTAAGAAACCAGCTTTACGACATATACAGATCATTTTTGTTTGCGTTAGTGAGATCTTGAATATTTAAAATGCATGATGGCATGATCGACCTTTCATCTAATCAATATTCATGAGAAGATCAACTACATGTAAATTCAACAAATGAAATCGTGAGTTTCATATGCACTTCAAAGGACGTTCGAGTGAACTGAACAAACGAAAATCCACATAAAACACATAGATCTATATCCAAAAACACAAAGATCTATATCTTCGCGTGTTATCTCTGTGGATTGCACGATAAATTCAAAGAAATGCACTAAATGGCATATTTTACATTAGTAATACGAAGAAAATCATGGGCCCTGTCAGGTGTATTGAACATATATATTCCACCGAAATTATTACGACATTACATATTCTAAATAGTAAGTCATTGTACATATGGCCCGCTTAGCTCAGTTGACTGCGAAGCCGACTGTTGACCCGCGAGTTTAATTATAGTGTCTTTATTTTGTTTAGTCAATTTTCAATAATGGTTGGTGTGTTGTGTTTGTCAATGCAATTACTTTGTGTTTTATAAGCTAATAGTTACGGACATTGTCTCATTCAATACCTAGCGTAGACTGCTACACGGCGTTTTACTGAAACACGACAAGTGAAGTAATGCAGTCTATATCGAGCTGTTTTGTAGGCTGAAATCTGATTGGCTAATTGGCTAATCGTATGGTCAATCTGACGTGACCTCCAATGCAGTGTTGTCAGATCCTTAGTAGCGTAGAGTATCATAGCGTGATAAAGGGTCTGATTTTAATGAGATTGTTGTGCTGTGACCTTTTCATTTTTGTATTGTAATTCGACTTGTGTCAGTGACAACACACTATTTTGCAGTCTGGTGAATACATATGTGTGGGTGTTTCCGCCTCACCCACCCACTCACTCTCATCCCCACCCCCCACGAGTACTGAATACTCTTTCATTTTAGACCCGAGTACGGAATAATATTTAACATGAAGTTTTTCATAAAAACTAACCAATTTGCTATTTATTCGTTAATTTTATTAAGATGTGGTATAACAGGACATTTAAACCTGTATTAAAGGTTGTATCTCACCGTTTTGCTGTTTTGGGGTCAATCATGAAATCTAAACATGATGTCCTACGATTTTTGTGAAGTTCAACAGGTTTTGTTTACATAGAAAACAGTTTGAAGGCATGTACCTATTTGTTATGCGTTTTGAATACTAAATAATGTAATTTTCGGGTACTGGCACCCGGGTCGTGGGTACTGAATACTCTCTAAATTTGCCCTGAATACTGCGTACCAAAACGGGGGAAAACGCACCCATATGTAGAAAAAAAATATTGTAATTTCTCTGTTTAAAATTTACCTACGAGAACCCACACCTTGAACAATTAAAATCAGTATGGTAATTTGAATGTAATAAAATGACTGCATTTGCAAGTTTAATGGAGAAATCTGGAGAAAATATATAGATCTAATAAAGGAAAATGTTTTATGTTAAGGACTTTGTCTTATATATTAGATGTACTGTGTATGGTGTTGTGTTCTATAATTGACAATGCTCGTGATGTCAATGAACAGAGAGTTTGTCTGAATAAGCAAACTTTATTAAGGAACAAATACATGTCTGTTTGTATATAGATTGGATTATGTACGTACGTGCCGGTGCATGAGTGTGTGTACGTATGTCTGTACGTTTAAATATTGAGTGTAACTTAGACTGTTGTCTTGCTGTCATGCATAAATGATCATTTTGCTGTGGTTTTACACGAGTCTAGTTAATGTTATCCCGAATTGTTGCGTATAACCGCTCTCAAAATCTTTGTGCATGTTAAAAACTGAAGAAAAAAAGTAACGCAAAAATACCACCATACGACCCAGGAAGTTACCATAAAGCAGAAACATAATTTTATTTACAAACAGTTATTCTATTGTCAACAGGTACAGCAGTATACATATCTACCTATTGTTAAAAAAAATATAAAGTTACATTGCAAATAACTTTGATCACAATAATTGAAGAAGAACATGAATGTCACTGTGTATTTGTGGAAAACAATTCGGATTGTAGAATAACGAGCTTTCATATATTTTATCATTTTTTGTTCGTGCTCATTAAAGGTCTTTATCATGATCCCTACATTGTTTCAGGTGCCATCTCGCTCAAATCACTAGAGCAGTGGCAGAAAAACAATAACGTGGCTCCAGCGTGGAGCGTCTACAATATAATCTGCAGTTCAGGGTGAGAAGGTTCTAGGCCCGTTCTCCATATTTTATCTCGATGTACATGGAGGATGAGCCTGGCATGTTCATTCCTGTTAGGCGCCAGTATAACCTTTCATTTGTTAGTGCGCCTTAAAACCCCAATGCAATTCAATTCAATTCATATATTAATTGAATTTAATGTATTTTCCATAATCATGTTCTCGATATGTTTTCATTTGATTGTTTAAATTCCTTTAGCTAAAATGTGTTTATAATTGGATATTAAAGGGACTGGGACGAATCTAGAACTGTGGTGGATGTCATTCAAGTTATTGACCAACCCATTATATTAAACTTTATACAATGTGCATATACACTAAATACTGGGAATTATATTACACACCTCGGATAGGTTGTGTTGTTATAAATCAAAATAAAAAGTGTTAATTCATGTGATTTAGGTTATTAAGAAGTACTGGCTTGATTTGTGATCGAAATGCATTTTCATTGAATTGTATTTACAACAGATAGCAATATTGAATACCTAAAGTGATATTTTTTATTATTTCAAATTGTTATATAATCACATGGAATATTTCATTAACTTTTGAAAACATACCCAATATATCCAACAGAAACTTTGGAACACCCCTGAGTCTACCGCAGCATATTCAAATTGACGATTTATTCATCAATACCTTTGGGATCATCAAGCCCATTCTTTGTTAAAGTAGAATATCGCTTAAGCCGTTGCAAGGAGGCGTGAGAGGTGTTGCATGTTATAATTACCTCTCATGAACAGACTCAATAAAACCGAGTCTGCTACTTTTCTCTCTTGTTTGTGTCTGTTGCTTCCAACAGATCACCTTTTCAGTAGGAAAACATTGGTGTGGTTGATTTGTGATAATAAAAACAAACATGGAAATGCAATATTAGCAGACAAGCAGCTTTAGCCTACATGACTGTATGTATTTTGTATATAATAATAGCATATTTTCATTTTATTTTTACATATTTCACATTTTATACTGTGACGACGTTGCAAAATGTTTGACAACATAATGTGACTATTCTGGTTTTCTACATTGCACAGTTTAAGAACATATTATGACTGTAATTCACTTGGTTTTAGATTTTGTACATTTTAAGAACATATTATGACTGTAATTCACTTGGTTTTAGATATTGTACATTTTAAGAACATATTATGACTGTATTTCACTTGGTTTTAGATATTGTACATTTTAAGAACATATTATGACTGTAATTTACTTGATTTTAGATATTGTATATTTTAAGAACATATTAAGAGCATATTGTACTTGGCTTTACATATTACACATTTTAAGAACATATTATGACTATATTGCACTAAATATTATATACTGAACGATTTGGAAATCGAATACTCATTATGTTCGGTATTTTTTTAGTATATGATTTCATATACTATCTCTGTATTATGTGTTTTAGCTCCTTTGTCATCTTCCCATCAAACAAATCACAATTAACGCGGAAAAATCTCTGTAAGAGAAAACAATTTACATAAAAAATTGGTAGATTTGGTTTTCCGTTCCTCAAAGGAGATAACATTTTTGACATGATACAATAGTCGTTTTAAAGTCGTACAGTATATATACTAAAGGACAAACGAAACGCAACTCTGTGTTTATAATCAAACATCAGTACGTGTAACAAAAGACAATGATTTCGTTTCAGTACACAGTATTAATTTTCAGTAAAACATATTGTGGTGGTATTGGTGGCGATTTTCAGTCGCTGGTAAATTAACAATATATCATTTGAATAAACAAAACTACTTATATAGTGACCCTAAACAATTTGCGTTTCTTTTTTCCTTCAGTACATATTGTACATTTAACGAAGTAGTGTTTCACAACGTTTCCATCCCCTGATACATGTCATATAATCCACACTCTATACTCCCATATGAATAAATGAGTAAAATTCAGCGATGTAAACGTCACTGTTGTTGTTGTCATTGTTGTTGTCACTGTTGTTGTCACTGTTGTTGTCACTGTCGTTGCTGTTTATGCTTTTGTTGTTACTGTTGTTGCAATTACTACTGTTGTTGTTACTTTTGTTGTGCAATACTATTGTGATAGTTGTTTGTCTAGGTTTCAGAGTTTAGAGGAATTTCTACTGATGTGCATCTCTGAAATTGCAGGGAAAACATCATTATTACAAATTGTATCCTTCTAAGCTATTTTTTTCTTCAACAACCTGTCGCGCAATTTGAATTTTAATAAATAGTTTTTTCTTTTGATTAAGTATTTGTGTTGGTTTTTCACATCCCATTATAGTAACCTGCCAAACCAAAAATCCCCAATATAGTTATCTCCCTTACCATCAATGTTTTTATTAGACTAAAGGTTTCGTGCATTGATTTAAAATATGTCAAAATCTGTCATTTACTGATCACGTCATGAATATTCATATCGACCTCTGTTGGCAAAGGCGGTGTATCACCTAATAGGCGGATTCATATCCTAGCGTTTTGACAAACTAAGGCATCGGCGTTTGACACAGAACATTTACGGTTGTTTGCCTATAATCCTAATATAAGTCGCTTACTAAACGCACTCTCATGGTACAGCTGTCTGTACCTTGAGTGGAGCATCCAGTACATAATTAGTGGAGCCATAAAATGCACTGTCGAGGTAAGAAATTGAGAGGTTTTCTTATATAAATCATTTTATCAAAGATGCAAATCCGTAGTTCGAATCCTTTTTAATGCTTTATCATGTACAGAAAATTACATGACAACTGGCTGAGTGGTTCTTTAAACATCTTTTTATTGTGCTCAAATCAAACGTAATTTTAAAATGACACACTGTCAGAATCGTCCAAAATCAGCCTCATCTCATGTTTAAATCAAAAATCACTATGCCTCGCCTCACTCTATTATCATTTATACTACAAAAGACACTAATTTCTAAATCTAAAACTCTACTAATAAAACAAAATCGGTACAAAAGTAGTGGAGCAGGTACATAAGTAGTGGAGCAGGTACAAAGTAGTGGAACAGGTACATAAGTAGTACAGCAGGTACAGAAGTAGTGGAGCAGGTACAAAAGTAGTGGAGCAGGTACAGAAGTAGTGGAGCAGGTGCAGAAGTAGTACAGCAGGTACAGAAGTAGTGGAGCAGGTACAAAAGTAGTGGAGCAGGTACAAAGTAGTGGAACAGGTACATAAGTAGTACAGCAGGTACAGAAGTAGTGGAGCAGGTACAAAAGTAGTGGAGCAGGTACAGAAGTAGTGGAGCAGGTGCAGAAGTAGTACAGCAGGTACAGAAGTAGTGGAGCAGGTACAAAAGTAGTGGAGCAGGTACAGAAGTAGTGGAGCAGGTGCAGAAGTAGTACAGCAGGTACAGAAGTAGTGGAGCAGGTACACAAGTAGTGGAGCAGGTACAAAAGTAGTGGAGCAGGTACAGAAGTAGTGGAGCAGGTGCAGAAGTAGTACAGCAGGTACAGAAGTAGTGGAGCAGGTACAAAAGTAGTGGAGCAGGTACAGAAGTAGTACAGCAGGTACAGAAATAGTGGAGCGGGTACAAAAGTAGTGTAGCAGGTACAGAACTAGTGGAGCAGGTACAGAAATAGTGGAGCGGGTACAGAAGTAGTGGAGCGGATACAACAGTAGTGGAGCAGGTACAGAAGTAGTGGAGCAGGTACAGAAGTAGTACAGCAGGTACAGAAGTAGTGGAGCAGGTACAGAAGTAGTGGAGCAGGTACAGAAGTAGTACAGCAGGTACAGAAGTAGTGGAGCAGGTACAGAAGTAGTGGAGCAGGTGCAGAAGTAGTACAGCAGGTACAGAAGTAGTGGAGCAGGTACAGAAGTAGTGGAGCAGGTACAGAAGTAGTACAGCAGGTACAGAAGTAGTGGAGCAGGTACAGAAGTAGTGGAGCAGGTGCAGAAGTAGTACAGCAGGTACAGAAGTAGTGGAGCAGGTACAGAAGTAGTGGAGCAGGTACAGAAGTAGTGGAGCAGGTACAGAAGTAGTGGAGCAGGTACAGAAGTAGTGGAGCAGGTACAGAACTAGTGGAGCAGGTACAGAAATAGTGGAGCGGGTACAGAAGTAGTGGAGCGGATACAACAGTAGTGGAGCAGGTACAGAAGTAGTGGAGCAGGTACAGAAGTAGTACAGCAGGTACAGAAGTAGTGGAGCAGGTACAGAAGTAGTGGAGCAGGTACAGAAGTAGTACAGCAGGTACAGAAGTAGTGGAGCAGGTACAGAAGTAGTGGAGCAGGTGCAGAAGTAGTACAGCAGGTACAGAACTAGTGGAGCAGGTACAGAAGTAGTGGAGCGGGTACAGAAGTAGTGTAGCAGGTACAGAACTAGTGGAGCAGGTGCAGAAGTAGTGGAGCAGGTACAGAAGTAGTACAGCAGGTACAGAAGTAGTGGAGCAGGTACAGAAGTAGTGGAGCAGGTGCAGAAGTAGTACAGCAGGTACAGAAGTAGTGGAGCAGGTACAGAAGTAGTGGAGCAGGTACAGAAGTAGTGGAGCAGGTACAGAAGTAGTGGAGCAGGTACAGAAGTAGTGGAGCAGGTACAGAACTAGTGGAGCAGGTACAGAAATAGTGGAGCGGGTACAGAAGTAGTGGAGCGGATACAACAGTAGTGGAGCAGGTACAGAAGTAGTGGAGCAGGTACAGAAGTAGTACAGCAGGTACAGAAGTAGTGGAGCAGGTACAGAAGTAGTGGAGCAGGTACAGAAGTAGTACAGCAGGTACAGAAGTAGTGGAGCAGGTACAGAAGTAGTGGAGCAGGTGCAGAAGTAGTACAGCAGGTACAGAACTAGTGGAGCAGGTACAGAAGTAGTGGAGCGGGTACAGAAGTAGTGGAGCAGGTACAGAAGTAGTGTAGCAGGTACAGAAGTAGTGGAGCAGGTACAGAAGTAGTGTAGCAGGTACAGAACTAGTGGAGCAGGTACAGAACTAGTGGAGCAGGTGCAGAAGTAGTACAGCAGGTACAGAAGTAGTGGAGCAGGTACACAAGTAGTGGAGCAGGTACAGAAGTAGTGGAGCAGGTACAGAAGTAGTGCAGCAGGTACAGAAGTAGTGCAGCAAGTAGTGGAGCAGGTACAGAAGTAGTGCAGAGGTAGTGGAGCAGGTACAGAAGTAGTGGAGAAGGTACGGAAGTAGTGGAGCAGTGGAGCAGGTACAGAAGTAGTGGAGCAGGTACAGAAGTAGTACAATAAAAATAAGATATAATAACGTTGTGATATAATGTTATTCTTCGTTGTGGCTTTAGTAGAATACTGATAATGTATACAAGCACTTATAAAAACTCTTAGTGTTAAGACCGTGGAGTTAGTTCTACTTTGCACTATTTAGGAATATATTTATATAATATGTCAGTATCTCATTTTTCATCTGATCTTTACCACACTTTACCAGATACTAATATTAATGAAAGCTCGAAGAGATTTGAAAACCAGCGAAATGGGATCAGTAACACCAGAGTTATGGCCCTTAATTTAGTTAAACATCCTGTATGTTGCCTCGTTAAGATGATAGGGTCTTCATTTTGCCGGATTTCAGAGAGTCTTTGCGTGATGATCAGTACCAAACCTAGTTGTGCATATCATCATCTAGTTCTGGTTGAATGATTCTTGGCAGATTTATGGCCCTTTAACTGTTTTAATACACATAAATTGTACGGACTATTTCTCCTGAGCCCTTGGACGGATTTCAACGATACGTTTCAGGGATGATCAGTACCAGCCTAGTTATGCCTATCATCATCGAGTTCCGGTTGAAAGATTTTGGCAATGCTATGACTCTTTAAATGTTTTAATACACAAACTTTGTCCGGACTATTTCTGCTGAACCCCCTGTCCGGATTTCAGCGAAACTTGACAAGGATGATCAGTACCAAGCCTAGTTATGCATATCATCACCATGTTCCGGTTGAATGATTATTGGCGGAGTTATGGCCCTTTAATGGTTTTAATACACAAACTTTGTCCAGACTTCTTCTGAACTCCTGGACAGACTTCAGCGAAACTTGGCGGGGATGATGAGTACCAAGCCTAGTTGTGCATGTCATTGCCATGTTGCGGTTGAATGTTTTTTGTCAGAGTTATGGCCCTTTAAAGGTTGTAAGGTATTTCTCCTGAACCCCTTGCTGGATTTCAACGAAACCTGGCAGGAATGATCAGTACCAAGCATTGCGCATATCATTGCCGTGTTCCGGAGTTATGGCTATACACAAACTTTATCCAGACTAGTTTTCTTAAACTCCTGGCTGGATTTCAATGAAACTTGGCTGGAATGATCAGTACCAAGCCTAGTGGCGCATATCGTTGTAGTGTTCCGGTTAAGAGATATTTAGTGGAGTTGTGGCTCTTTAAACGTTTTTATACACATTCTTTGTCTGGACTAGTTCTCCTCAACCACCATTCGGCTTTCAACGAAACTTGGTTGCATATATCATTGTCGTGTTCCGGTTGAATAATTGTTGGCAGAGTTATGGCCCTTTAAATGTTTTAATACGCAAGCTTTGTCCCGACTACTTCTCTTGATCCCCTGGCCGGATTTCCATTAAACTTGGTAGGGATGATCATTACCAAGCCTAGTTGCATATATCTTCGTCGTGTTCCAGTTGGATAATTTTTTGGGGGAGACATCTGTTTTTACTAAAAACAACCCCTAGTTCTAATTGTGTATTGTTATTTAGAGACTCTAGGCACAACAATTATATAAAATGGGGTTTGACCGCCTGCATAAAGGGGCTCCTCTACAAGCGGTCAAAATCTATATAATTGTTGTGCCTCGAGTCCTTAAATAACCATACCAAATTAGAACTAGGGCCTCTTGTTTAAATTGTTAACATGGTTCAAGGGTTTACATTTCTGTTGTAGGTGTTGCGTTTTTTTTGCAATTTTTTAAAGAAATACGGATGGAAATTTTATGACGACAACCATTGATATAAGGGCCGATACCCCCACTTCTTTGATCAGCTGTTATGTGTATATGAAGTTTGGGAACAACTCATTCAAAACTGTTTTGAGGAATGCAAATAATATGTTACGCGATGCGACGGGACAAAAAATGCTTGCATACCGGACAAGGATATCCGTCATTTACCGGGGCTAGATATTTCCATCTCGCCCTAGGGTCGAGATAAATTCACGCGCGCACCAACATTCGGTATGCAGGAAAACATGTGAAATATTAGTAGCTGGCGCCGTCAACGCACATGTCTCTGATATACAAGAAAAAGAATCTACCATGGGTATTCGGTTCCGATAGGGAATTCCAACCCTAGTTCCTCAGTTCCAATAAAAGCACTTATACCTGAGGAAAATGGGGAAACTTGCAGGGTAAAGTTATCTTTTGAAAATGTCGAACAACAAACCAAAGGAACAAAATATAAAGAAAATTGCTAGCACAAGTGACGTCAGGGTTTCCCCTAGGGCTTTAAGGCATGTTGCTTGAGACATATACCTTACTGGGAAAACAGGTTGGAGACGTGCTTTATTTATTAAGGTTAGATAGAAATTGCCTTTGTCTAGCATAGGAAATGATAATTTAAGGAAATGGTAGTGTTTCAATAGTGTTAGAGCTCATGGTCTACCAGAAACACTTGATGTTTAAGCTTTTATCAACTGCTTAAAGGAAATGTGTTTCATAAGTGAGAATAAATTATCATTCATGCACTAAATGAGACATGCCTTCAGAAATGGGAGAAAACCTGTATGTTATCTTGCTGGAATAACGTCAGGTAATAGCTCAACACTATATACAATGTTTAGGAATTTTGAGACAATCAGTGTTTGCAATTGTTAAAGATGAATGGCTGCCCTTTTTGTAATATTATCAATTAAAAAACTCTTAAAGGGAATATAGCGACACAGCCAAATAATCTTTTTTATTGAGCATTCTGAAAAACTTGGGAAAGGGTGAAAGAATTATCAAAATTGGATGATAAACAAAGAAGATATGATAGTTTGAAAGTTCTGTTGAAATGGATTTGGAAGATGCCATTTTTAGAGCTATGAAATGATCACATATTGATAAATATGAATTTACTCATTTATAGGTGAAAAAATTAAAGTAACTCTAGAAGAATATGTACAACTAATGGCAATAATGCTTTATATGACCAGTTAAGGAGTTTGCATTCATTGCAGGGATCATGATGAAGACCTTTAATGAACATTAACAAAAAATGATAAAATGAACATGAATTTGGGGGGATTCTACCCCTCTGCCTACCCCCTCCAAAGGGATCTGCAGTGGCCCTATTCTTTGCCCCGTGACCAAACGGGGGTCCCCGGGAACCACACGGAGCTAATAATAACAATCAATAAATCAAAACAAATTTCATTCTCAACGAGACAAATTACTTGTCAATAACGACTGTAAATTTAAAGAAATCATTTAAATCACCTATTTCCAACGGTACCAGTCGGCATATAAGTTCAAACATTAAAGGTATTGTCTACTGGTGCGTTAGCTGTTCGGTTCAGTATATAAACAATCAGTGCTCCAGATAGTTTTAAAGTATCTGAGTACAGTACTCATGAAAATGAGTACCAGGCTTCTCGTTTCAGTACTATTGTAACCCTAAATATAATCTTAGCTATATCTTTTTCTTTCTTTTTTAAACAAAATGCTGCACTTTTTTCGTATTTTTATTACTAAACAGCATGTCTGATCTTAAAATAAATAATCTAACACGAAATGTCACTGTAAGTGACAAATGCCCCCAAAGTGACCTTTGACCTCTAAGTGTGACCTTGGCCTTCGAACCACAGACCTGGATTTTGTGAGCAACACATCATCTTGTTGTGGTGACCAATTGTGCCATGTTATTTGGAAATCCGTCCATTATTGCCAGATGTATTACCCGGACACGATTGTACGGATGAACGAATGGAGGGACGGACTGAATGTGCGATTACTATATGTCACCCTTCGGGGGCATAACAATAAACACTTGTCGCCGACTTTTTGCAACAACAAATGAATTTTTACCACCCGATTACGGCCTTTTACGGAAAATACTGAGCGTATCGGTACAGGCGGAGCATATTGTTATACATACTATTTATAACTTGTACTATAATATACCGGTATATCGGTAATACCGCGCACCACTACTGTCTACAAACACATCAGACAAAGTTTTACTGGTTCCTAGGTTATCAGCTTGTTTTAAACTTTTGCGAGATTGTATAATGCCACGCCGCAGTCCAATCTTATGGACGATACAGGATTGTAAGTATTTAACTCAGAACCATCAACAATGAATCTGGTTAACAGAAAACGGTAGATCAATGTTAAAAGCAACATGTGCATCTTATAGCATCACTAAGACAATTTGTTAAAATTACACAAGGTGGAAACATTGATATCCATAAACCTTTACTTTCTCTCTTACCAAAAAAGGGACTGTCAGTTCCTGGTATTAAATATTGCGGTTCGGGTAATCCGCTTGATAGTGGAGAACCATCAAATGAATTAGATGCTATTTGTAAAGAGCATGATTATTGGTATGATCAAAATCCTAGTTATAAATCAATGTGTGATAAAAACATGCTGACTAACTTAAAAACCAGTAAGTCTAAATCACTTGGAGAAGAAATTGCGAAAAATATGTTTGTAAGCCAGTTATTAGTACTAGATACAAACCATCTTGGAGCATTAAAGAAAAATGTGTTGAGATGGACTGATCGGTTAGCTAAACCTATACGAAGAAAGTTCACTCAACGCCGTGAGATTGATAATGAAATTGATAAAATATGGTTGATATGCAATCGTTTTCAAAGTATAATAAAGGTATTAAATACTTGCTTAATGTTATTGATGTATTTAGTAAATTTGTTTGGGCTATGCCTGTTCAAAATATAACTCGTAAAGAAATTACCAAAGCGTTTGAAAAACATTTAAGCACAGGGAGACAATGTAATTTTCTGTGGGTTGATCATGGCGTAGAACATTTCAAGCAATTTCTTGATGATAATAATATTAAAATGTATCATATGTTTAATTACGAAAAAGTTGTAGTAGCAGTAGTTTAACCGAACATTAAAGAAGAAGATGTGGAAATATTTTACAGCAAACAATACAAATACATATTTAGACGTGTTCCAAGCAATGGTTGATAAGCATAATAATACAAAACATCGTAGTATTATAATGACACCGAAGTGATGAGAAGAATAAAGGAGAAGTGTATTTCAACTTGTATGCATAAATGAAAAATAATAAATAAAGTTTAAGATAGGAGACAAGGTTCTGATCAGCAAATATAAACGAATTTTAGAGAAAGGATATACACCAAAACGGACGGAAGAAATATTTGTTATTGATGAAATTCAACATACCAATGCTATAAGATACAAAATAAAAGATTTAAGCAATCAAAAGACTGACGGAAGCTTTTACAAATTAGAAACGATACAAGCTGATCAAGAAGTATTTAGAATTGAAAATGTCATACGACGTGATTATAAAAAGAAACAAGCTTTGGTTAAATGGAAGGGTTATAATGGTGATTTTAATAGTTGGGTACCGTTTAAGGACATTACAAATATTAAATAAGGGCTTAAAAAATAAATATTGTAAAGTATTATCATATATATGAAACAAGAAAGAAACTATAGAAAAGATGTGCAAGTGTCGCAGGATGACCTTATTGGTTGGGATTAACTTAGGAAAAAATCAATGCCGGTGACTACATTTACGTAAGTTTAATGCAACTTTTCAAATATGTTAAATATATATACAATTATTAAGAAAAACAAGCGAATACGCAGATGAAAGGTGAAAAAGCCTGTTCTCATGAACGTATAATAAGTTCGTAGTATTATCACAAATATTGAATATGTCGACTGTCTATATATGACACGAAAATGTTGTTGAAGTTAAAACAATGTTGATGAACATTACAAAGAATGATGATCTAACGCGAAGTATTTGATGCGCGAGAGTTTATAAACATGATGCTCGATTCCAATTATCGCTGATTGTCATCAACAGTCGATGAGGCGATGAACAGCCTCCAACGAGGTAGTGTGTTGAAGTTCCTCCACTGATAACGGGCCCACCACGTGTCTTGGTGGTTGTTGCTCCTATGAGAACCTGACCATGTTGTCCAGGTACGGGGACCGTCTCCACCCACTCATTACGTTATGCGATGAATCACCTAAAGGGCCTATACACCCAAAAGGCTTAGCTCCACTCCGGGAGGCTTAGGCTGTAATGATATATACTTTTAGACGCCGTTTCATTAACACAACAATCTTAAACAATCATCGTTACACAAACCAATCATTATCTAGTAAATATAAGTGAGCCACTCTCTAATTATGATGTGTAGCAATGTATATCTATTCTATAACGCCATTTATATGCATCGGCATATATATAGATATATCATTTCTCCGTTAACCACCGTTAACCAATGCACCTAATATGCAATGTTATCAATTAAATCTTGTATTACAGTTAATGATGTATATGCATCGGCATATATACATGTATATAATCTCACCGTTAACCCATGCACCTAATATACAATGTGATCAATTTAATATTGTACTATAATTAAGGATCAATTACTATATCTAACACTATCACCAAACAAAATGGCGACGCCCATGTACGACCAATACGCTCTACCCAAGATCATTTTGTGACAACATCTCCCCACTTAAAGAAAGTGCTACCCTTTTTAAAATTTAACAAAATGATAATTAATATGTACACGTCAATATAATAGTAATTCTTCCTAGCAAAAGAGCGACAAAACGTACAAGCTGATCGCTCAAGTGCCACAACATTGTTACATTATAAACAACATTAAAATTACAACAATATTCTGCCGCAATATTGTCCTTTCCACGGTCTATTACACCGATTCTACTGTTACCAATAACACTACTTCCTGCAACTACAAGAACGTCAACTTACACATTGCATCCATCACATTACTAGTATACTATTTTAAATGGAGTAGGGTCTCCTGTTTCCCTAATCGGCTTTACTAAATTGTGCTTAAAGCTAAATTGAATTATATATGTTGGTCTCGACGCATCGGACCGAACAGCACTACACTCATAGTGTAACCTACCTACCTCACGTTGCTGCACTACACTAAGCATGCTCGATTTATCCACATTGGCTGCTTTCTGATTACATACACTAGTGGGAACATACATAGTACTAGTGCCTTCCTCACTATCGTCAAAAACTGCGACGTTAACTATAGTTAACACCTCTTGTTGCACCTTATCGGTTCTACTGATATACACTTTCAGCATATTCGCATAAAAGGTCTTCAACTTTCCATTTATCTCGATTCGATA
Organism: Cyrtodaria siliqua; assembly: GCA_037043455.1. NCBI lineage: Eukaryota > Metazoa > Mollusca > Bivalvia > Adapedonta > Hiatellidae > Cyrtodaria > Cyrtodaria siliqua. Next base: position 187,541 of record JAWPHD010003982.1, read on the forward strand.
ATCCATAGTGTTTACTATCCCTCTAACACAAAACATAACAGCTTGTTATTGTTGGTCGGGAGTAACACTAAAACCTGGTCATCTAACTTAAATCTCCTATATCTTTATGCGCATTGTTTATTCTGGGAAGTAAGCATCAAACAACTAGTAAGTATAGTGTCGATATATGCCACAATGTGACTTTTTATTCACAAGAGTGTGAATGTGTTTATAGTTCAAATAGTAGACATGTAATTTTCCATGAAACATTGTAATATTATGTAACACATATTAATTTCCGTTAATTACATAATGCAACTGATATAGAATAAAGCCATATAAAATTAGATGTAGTAAATATTATTATGCAATATTATGTAATCTAAGTTGTTACACGATTTGTCTTTAATTGGAACTAACTGTTTTTATATTAAAAACATTAATGATGTTTATATAATTTTATTGGTAGATGTATTTTTAATTAGCTATAGCGATTTTCGCCACTCTCATCAGACAATGACTGATGAAATCGCCATAAGAAGGGGAAAAGCGAATGACCTTGGCATATGTCGAAAACAAATTAACTACGCGTATTTTATCTGATGTTTTAGCGAAATGCATATTATACCTTAACGCGTCTGAACGATCGTACATGAACCCATGGTGTGATCCTGACATAAATGTACACGTTAATAAAAAACAATGCATATACATCAAATCACTTAACAAAAACTAATTCATATACGTTGAATCTCTCATAAAGTGGTATTCCGTCGAATGTACTACTTCAAATTGTCTCTTTCACTATAGGTATGTTCAGGTAGATTATAAACAAGACCGACCTTACATGAACCCATGGTAAGGTCACTACTCGTGTGTACAAATACAACTCCCATGAACCCTTGGTGGGGTCAATATTTGATAATGACATTTGATAATGGAAGATTACTTTGTATGTTCCGTGTTATCTGTAATGTTGAGCGACTGTGTAATATAGGCCGTGAACCTACTGGCCTCTATTTATACCTGTATGTATTTCGTGAACGTATTTGACCGCAACTGTCCCCAGTGTCGAATAATGCCGTCGGACACGTTGTAAATAGCTCCACAGCCGACTTCTCCACTGGCGTCTGTAAACGGCGAAAACAGCATCATGTCTGAAAAGAACGTAGACTTTCTGCTGAGCGATGCTACAAATTGGCTACAAATTGTTTACATATCAAAAGTTATTGTTTGACACCTGTTGTCAGACGGACGCAATAATATAGCTTTTTCACATTAAGCGTAGGATTTATTAATGACCGAAGAAATGTCCGTCAAAACAGTATACATTTTATATTCCAATTATTGATTGGATATCCCGTAGTGTGATCTTATCTGTCGACAGATGCCGATCGATTAAACGTTCGCTGTTAAAGGCACACGGTATGGTTACAGCAATAAACTTCATTATGGTGAAATCCGGTATCATAGACAAAGACAAGGGTGCAATTATCCTCGGCAATTATCCATTACCTATCAATAAGTTAAATTATAAACTTTGGAGTAAGTGCCTATTTGAATTAATTAAAACAAATAATCATGTTTTACCACGAATAACTCAGACATACATTTATAACGTTTATTCGAGCTGTTCAGGTAATGAACCACTATAAACAGCAAGAAATAATTAATTGGAATAAACAATGCTTTCTAAGTTATGTATGATACAGAATGGATATAATGCGAACATTTGTTTTAGAACCTCAAATAACTCAAACAGAATTATTTTGTATACATTTTTAAAGTGTCTATCATAGCTTGTTCAGGGGTAGGACCCCAGCCCCTCCATTCATATTTATTTTGTCATTTTTTGTTCATGCTCATTAAAGGTCTTCATCATGACCCCTGCATTGTTTCATACTGGCTAAAATGAAAACCTGATATGCTGAGTCATGATATAGAACAACTTTATAAGTTTCAAAGTTGTAGCTGTTATATGGACCTATGACATAGCGCCAATTTCAATACAGCACTTTCAATACAACAACAACACGATCGTATTTTACCCCCAACATTTTGGCCGGTTCAAAAACCAATCACAATATAGGCAGCGCGCTTCTGGCGCGCCCCCAATAATACGATCAACCAGAACGAAGAGTATATCACACGGTATATACTACACTCCAACTGATTAAAACATATACTCAGTAACGCAATCGCATACATAAATATATACAATCACATAATCACATAACACAAAGTATATACTACACTCAAACATAACAAAGCATAAAATACAATCACAAAACACGAAGTATATAATACACACAAACAGAACAAAGCATAAAATACAATCACATACAACAAAGTATATACTACGCTCATTTTGTAACTATTTGTTTGAGGAAGCTATCCAGTTGGCTTGCGAAACGTCGGTGGTTCTACCCAGGAAATTGCCTGGATGGGCACCTGGGATCTTCCTCCATCAATGGCGCCATATTACCTTACCTGTTGGGTGCGAATTGAATCCAGTTCAATTGTTTCCGTGTGTTATCTTCCGTTTCATTCAAACTGGCTATATCCATGATTATTTTTACTAAAGTAAGGTAAATATAATTAAGCAACTAATATTTTAATACGTAATTTTACAAATACAAATGAAATTTTTACTGGTAGTGGTACCGATGATGCCCGGTCCCATATTATCCACACACCCCATCCACATGTCACGATCCATCCACACGATGCCGATATGTAATTAAGGCCAGTAAAATTGATGAATTATTTTTAAAATGCTATTCAATTTTAACTACGCTGGTTTAAACGGAGACACTGCGATAATAAAATGAAAAACTACAAAGTTTCTCTGGGTGTGTAATTTTCTCATAAGTTTTAGATAATTCTTTTTGATAGGATGTAGTTTTGTTTTCACTGTCTTTGTCTATCTGGGCACTGAAGACAGGATAATAACGAGGATTGTGTACACATAAAATCGATTCAAGCTAACCAGTAGGCCTTATTGCCAACTGACCGTTACAAGTCGGTAACCCTGTCTTTACCACCCTTTCTGTTGTATTTTGTCTTTTTTCAGTGTATAATTAATTAAATATTGCTCCTTGTCTGTAGTACAGTGCGGGCCTACGATGCCATTGCGTTAAGACGTTGTGGTTTCCATAGGACCCTATATCTCATTGTTATATGCTATGTGCTATGTAATTGTATCATCCATTTGTTTGGTTGTATCGACAAAAGACATCGTATTCCGTTTATCCCAATGAATGTAAATGAACTTGGACTGATTAAGAAAATCTCAAATCTTCGAATTTTCACGACCAAACTATTTCATTAACATTAATTAAATCGATTGTTTATTTATTGTAAACTGATTAGGCATCTGAAACACATTATGCTGGTTCCACTCGTATTTTAATTAACACTCATTAATGCTGGTTCCACTCGTATTTGAATGCTGGTTCCACTCGTATTTGAATGCTGGTTCCACTCGTATTTGAATGCTGGTTTCACTCGTATTTGAATTAACACTCATTATTCTTACAGATGGCCTCCTGTCCATTTAAGAACAAACACAATACTGTGACAATGCGACAACATGCTTTTCTTTTTCCAAGAATTATTTATCCGCATTAAAAGTAAATATTGTTTGCTTCTAAAAACACCATCTCTCGTCAATTCATTTGTCTTAAGCGAACATTTGGTTTTATTGTCTACACACCATCATGTCAAAATGTGTATTTGTTTTGGTAATAACAGAAGAAAAAATCAAGATGTTTGTTAAAACAACAACAAAAACATGACAAAAAACAGTAGAAACCATGTACACTGACCGTTACAATGGGTCTATCTCAACTGAAAAATCAGACAAACACTTTCTCATTTTTTCATTAATGATTCTAGGTAGAGGTCAGAAGCAACCAAATGACCTCAGTTTCAAGGTAAAAACAGTGTTGTTCAATAGTAACATTCCTCATTTATCATTATCTACCTTTTTTGTTTAAATTCCAATTTCTTTTCTTCTGATCTGAAATACATGACCCAAATATTATTAAGAAACACTATTTATCAAAATACTTGTATGTCTCTTAAGACGATCATAATTTTAATGGATCTAATTAAAAACAAAATGGTGAAGGAGACTTTAGGTATGTTTTGCTTCTGGAGATGTTGACATATTACGTAAGAAAAATGTATGAGGTCATTTAAACAACATTGCTGACTTAATGAAAAGTCATGAATTGATGAGAGAGACAGATAGTAAAACCGTTATTAAATTATCTTGAAAAAACGCAAAACATGATAAACAAATAAATTTTGCTGCGATGAATAATCATATAAGTCACCAAATGAACATGATATTTTCGTGATTTATATAGAATGCATATGTTTTTGCAGTGTTTTGAATTTAATTTAATTGAAATGGGGTTTTATAGTTGCACCAACAGCTAAGGTCATATGGCGAGTTTTCCAACTTCCATTGGTGGAGGGGCGTCCGTGGCCGAGTGGTTAGAGTCTCTGACTTGCAATCATTTGCCCCTCACCGCTGTAGGTTCGATCCCTCACGGGCCTAGGAATCGTTGTATGAGGAAGCTATCCAGCTTGCTTGCAGAACGTCGGTAGTTATACCAAGGTGCCCGCCCGTGCACGAAAATTGCCCGGAGGGGCACCTGGGGGTCTTCCTCCACCAGTGGAAGCTGGAAGGTCGCCATATGACCTTAGCTGTTGGTGCGACTGTAAAATCAAATTCAATTCAATTCCATTGGTGGAGGAAGACCCTGGTGCAACTCCGGGAAATTTTCCTGAATTGGTATTAAGTAAACAAGGCAAAATTCAAACGCAATTAGGTGCACTTGCACCTTGAAACTGAAGCCGTATTATGACTGGTTTATTTATTGTATAATATGCATCATTCTCTCCGTTGCATTTAAAGTAGCTATCCCTCCATCAACTGCCGCATTTTACAACAAATATACGCCGTTTCTAAACCTACTAACGGCAAGTTATTTTAAGAGAATAAAGCAGCAGACTCGGTTTTATTGAGTCTGTTCATGAGAAGTAATGAAAGAAGCAACACCTCTCACGCCCCCTAGCACCGGCTTACGCGGTATTCTCCTTCAAAGCCACCTATATTGGGCAAGTCCATATGATGTCAGTGACTAAACAGCCGATTGCAATAAATGCTTTAATATTTCTTCAATCAACATGTAGGTTTTTTCTAGCAAAGTCTTTTGAGTAAGTGGTGTCAGACCAGTCAGGAAGTACTTCCGGGTCGTAGGGTGCTGAAATAGTTCCTTGAAAGAATCCAAAGTTTCTAGTTTGCTTGTGTTTTTCCAAGATTAGTTTCTATTTCATTGTTAAATCTAACCTGAGGTTAAAGTAGTATGTCTGTTGTCATGAATAGTAAGTATTTTACTGCGTTTGTCAGGATTATTTCTTTGGAGAGTATGAGTACAGAGGTTAGGTAGAGATGTGGTTTTGACAGATGTTTATTTCAAAATACGCATGGTGTGAATGAATGACGCGAAATGTTGAAAAACTGAATCGGTGTTTTATTCCAGATATGGGACCGTTTGCTAGCCAAATGTGTTTAATACACAGAATAAAAGTGTATTTAAGCGAACGAATGTTGTGGAACTTGTGAGTGATCTCCAAATATAGCCTATATTACATTGTGTTCAATGGGCTGATTTTCACCGGTCTGACACCAAGTGCAATTCATAATTTTCCATTGCAGAGATGTTGAGATTTTATCTTATTTATCAGGTGATAAAATTGCTGTTACTCGGTTTTTATCGTTAGGTTCTATAGTAAAATATAAATCTTTGGCAGAGTAGAAAGATGATAATTTTCAAGATTTTGATTTTAAAAGATACATGTACTGAATCAATTTGCAAGAATATGCATGTAATATGCAGGGTTTTAAAATAATCATACTGTAGATACCTTAATTGTCACAGTAAACTTGGTTGAACATCAAGGATAAAGACCGAGTTTATCATCAACCAGAATGTATTGATATGTCTGATTTCTGGTCACTGATTGGTCAGTTTTTTGATGATGCTCTATCAACATTATGAATACGCTTGTAGTTGATAAGGTTGTTTAGTAAAGTTGTATATAGTGTGTAAACGTATTTAACTATCACAACCTGACTTCTATGGTAACGAAATTTACAACCTTCGTAAGATCCTTGGTCATAATCACTTTCATACAATCTTTATTAAACTTATGAAACAATTTATCAAAAGAGGTTATGACCCTATCATTTTGCAACGCATCGCATGTTTACTCATTTACAGTTCGCCCCTATTCTTTCCTCTTCGATTGTATGATGACCGAACAGACTGAGGACGCCATAATGATGTTTGGTTGGTGCACCATAGAACCTGGTTTAACCACCCAGTGGCCCTTTCGTCACTGACCGTTATGGCGGTAGCCCTATTGTCAGCCCATTTGTGTTTGCGGTGTCACATGTTTTGCTTCTTATTAACATTGTTATTGTTGTTTTAGTGAGATTTTTGGGTGACTGTGCTCTGTTGGTTACATTTTCTGTTCGATTTGTTTACCGACTTTTAAAATCACAGTCCTCGGGAGAGTTATTATCTATACGGAGGTCTGAAACTTTTTTATTGTAATTAAAACCCAGGGTTCCGTTTTATGAAACAACTTACAACCATTTTGATCGTAAATCCGTTTTTTAATATGCTTTACAATAACAAAGACATGTTATTAGGTCTGTGACAATAAATAACACACTTCTCAAATAAACGTGACTTCATTTCAGATACATGTGATATTTCTGTACTACGTGCACACATAATTGTCTACATTGAATGCTTAAGTGAAAAAGGTGAACGATTTTAACATGTAAGACTTATCGTAAAATATTTAATAAAACAGGGCCCTGATTGTTTGTTTATACTTGCAGCAAACTATAGGACTTTCGGATCTTTGCTTTTAATTTTTGGACATTCGACACACGTTTATCGAACATAGTTCGTATGTCAGTAAATTCAATGCCCTTGTTTAGACATAATATTTTTCGGAAAATGTCTGACATTATCCGATTCCTTGTCAGTATGGTGTCGGGGAATATGCTGTAAAAAGCTTTTGACTTATGTAAGCAGGGTAATACTGAGGATCTGTACGCATACATAAGTGTGTCTGCTTCCTCGTCGATCTATTTACATGAAGCAATTGAATAGAAAGTGAGACCTGAAAGTATTTTATTTTTAGTGATTTCCAGGCTGTTTAAAAATAATCCGATGATTAGCGACTGGCCTAGTCACACGTGGTTTTCGTTTGATTTCACCATTATGTTTACGACCATGAGACCTAGATTTACGCTTTCAAATATAAAATATAGAAATCAAATCAATTTTAGGGGCTTGTGAAATATTTCCTTGCTATAAATATTATCAATAAGTACCAGTGGATATGATGTCTGCTGGTGTATCATCCACTTTAACTTGGCAATGTATTTACCTTTTATTTTAAATCATTTAGCATCAATATCATAAATTATAACTTCCACTTATTAAATAGTTACATTATTAAATCCGTGTCCTGACTGACAAAGTGTTGTACAAATATTGTTATTCTTTTTAAGGAAATTTAACTTTTAATGATCGACCTGTCTGTCAAACAGTGTATTCCACAACGTAGTGCATTTCATGTCAACTAATACATAATGCGAATATGCGTCACTCAACATTTAGAAGTTGACATTCATTAAAGGGTGAACGTTTTAGTTTAATAAGTGCATCAACTGCAACTCTTAGCAGTGCACTGACTTAAAGAGTGAAACACTCTGCGCCTCGTGAACTGCACATTTTCCGAAATAAGATTTATATAGTATTTTCTTAACATAAGTAATATTTAAATAATATGCATTTTTGTCGACGTGCCTTTATTTGTAATTTTATGTTCACCCGTTCATTGCAAATTTGGTTATTTAAGTAACTTTTTTTTACGCAGGATATCATTTATTTTATAGGCATCAGGTAGATGTACACAGGTAGCACACTAATTTCCAGAAAAGAAATATTTGCATTTTTTGGGACTCCAAAATGACTTCGCTCTTAGTTAAAGTTAGATATTGTATCCACTGGGTTTTAGGGACTATTTTAGTATCATTTATTAATTAATGACTAATACATTATTGGAACACACCTCAAGCTGTATCAACATATAGTCCAGCACGTCGAACATGTAGATGATGTGGTAGGACATATATTTTATTTTGACTTGTACATATAGTATATCGTCATCAAAACATAATATACACAGTTTAATTAAACACATGACATGCATGCAAGCACGCACGTCAGCATGCGCAAACATTGAGGGTTGTGAATATGTGATACTCTGTATGTAGTGTTCTTGTAAATTATGAATATGTGATACTATGTATGTAGTGTTCTTGTAAATGATGAGTATGTGATACTATGTATGTAGTGTTCTTGTAAATGATGAATATGTGATACTATGTGTGTAGTGTTCTTGTAAATGATGAGTATGTGATATTCTGTATGTATGGTTCATGTAAATAATAAATATGTGATATTCTGTATTCAGTGTTCTTGTAAATGATGAATATGTGATACTATGTATGTCGTGTTCTTCTAAATGATGAATATGTGATATTTCTGTACGAAGGGTTCTTGTTATTGATGAATATATGATATTCTGTCAAGCAAATGATGAATATGTGTTATTTCTGTATGTAGGGTTCTTGTAAATAATGAATATATGATATTCTGTATGTAGGGTTCATGCAAAAGATGAATATGTGATATTTCTGTATGTAGGGTTCATACAAATGATGAGTATATGATATTGCTGTATATAGGGTTCATATTAATGATGAATATGTGATATTCTGTATATAGAGTTTTTGTAAATGATAAGTATGCGATATTCTGTAAGTATGGTTCATGTAAATAATGAATACGTGATATTCTGTGTGTATGGTTCATGTAAATGATGAATATGTAATACTATGTATGTAGTGTTCTTGGAAATGATGAATATGTGATATTCTGTATGTATGGTTCATCCAAATAATGAATATGTAATATTCTGTATGTATGGTTTATCCAAATAATGAATATGTGATATCTCTATATACAGAGTTCATGTAAATGATGAGTATGTGATAATCTGTATGTAGGGTTCTTGTAAATGATGAATATGTGATATTTCGGTATGTAGAGTTCGTTCTTGTAAATGATGAATATGCGACATTCTGTATATAGGGATCATATAAATGAAGAATATGTGATATTCTGTATGTAGGGTTCTGGTAAATGATGAATTTGTGATATTTTGTTATGTAGGCTTCGTTCTTGTAAATGATGAATATGCGACATTATGTATATAGGAATCATGTAAATGATGAATATGTGATATTCTGTTTGTGGGGTTCTTGTAAATGATGAATATGTGATATTCTGTATGTACGGTTCATGTTAATGATGAATATGTGATATTCTGTATATAGAGTTCTTGTAAATGATGAGTATGCGATATTCTGTATGTATGTTCCATGTAAATAATGAATATGCGATATTCTGTATGTATGGTTTATGTAAATGATGAATATGTGATATTATGTAGGTAGTGTTCTTGGAAATGATGAATATGTGATATTCTGTATGTATGGTTCGTCCAAATAATGAATATGTGATATTTCTATATATAGGGTTCATGTAAATGACGGGTATATGATATTCTGTATATAGGGATCATGTAACTGATGAATATGTGATATTCTGTATGTAGGGTTAATGCAAATGATGAATATGTGATATGTCTGTATGTAGGGTTCTTGTAAATGATGAATATGCGATATTGCTGTATAAAGATTTCATGTTCATGATGAATATGTGATATTATGTATGTATAGTTCTTGTAAATGATGAATATGTGATATTGCTGTATGTAGGGCTCATGTAAATGATGAATTTGTGATAGTTCTGTATGTAAGGTTCTTGTACATGATGAATATGATATGTTGGTATGTAGGGTTCGTTCTTATAAATGATGAATATGCGACATTCTGTATAATGGGATCATATAATTGATGAATATGTGATATTCTGTATGTAGGGTTCTTGTAAATGATAAATATGTGATATTTCGGTATGTAGGGTTCGTTCTTGTAAATGATGAATATGTGACATTATGTATGTAGTGTTCTTGTAAATGATGAATATGCGACATTCTGTATATAGGGATCATGTAAATGATGAATATGTGATATTCTGTTTGTGGGGTTCTTGTAAATGATAAATACGTGATATTCTGTAAATGCTAAGTAGGGTTCAGGTAAATAATGAATATGTGACATTCTATATGTAGGGTTTATGCAAATGATAAATATGTGATATTTCTGTATGTAGGGTCTGTTTTTGTGTTTTGTGGTTGACTGTCGTCCTTGAATGCTGCTTTCCCTGTCCGATATTTTTATCCTTCTTCTTGTTCGGTATGTACGGTTCATGTTAATGATGAATATGTGATATTTCTGTATAATTCTGTGATATAGAGTTCTTGTAAATGATGAATATGTGATATTGCTGTATGCAGGGTTCATGTAAATGATGAATTTGTGATATTCTGTATGCAGGGTTCATGTAAATGATATTCTGTAAGTTGGCTTCATGTGTCAATGATATGTGATATTCTGAACGAATATGAAAGTCCTTGGACGAATAACCACTTAATTAATAACACATATTCATTACTTATGTCCTCCTTACATACAGAAATATCACATATTCATCATTTACATGATCCGTACATACAGGAATATCATATATTCATCATTTACATGAACCCTACATACAGAAATATTACATATTCATCATTTACATGAACCCTGCATTCATACAATCGTATTTCATCATTTACATGAATCCTGTGTATACATAATCTGACATTCATCATTTACATGACCACACAGTAAAGAATCTCAGATATTCATCCTTTACACATGTTACAAGAACCCTATATACAGTGTCTCACATAATCATTGTCTATATGCATAGCTGGCATATTAATGTTACACAAAATACCAGTTTTTGTTGTTGTTGTTGTTTTTGTTGTTGTTTATAAATGTAAACATTTATATAACGGTGACCACTAAAACTGTTTCTAGTTGTTATACTAATGTTTTATGCAGTAATAGATTAAGATAAACACAAATGTGTGTGGAAAACGCGGAAATCGACGGAAATGAACTCAAAACAATGCAGAGTGGTAGTACCCCCGCCCATCCCCCCCCCCCCCCCCCCCCCCCCCCCCCCCACCACCACATTCATATATGACACCGCGAATGGAAACGTAGCTCCGTCGTAAATGGAGTGTCTATTATAGAATTTGCAGCAACTCTGCAGTTCTGCGGGTGAGAAGGTTTTAGATTCATTCTTCATATTTAATCGTGATGTAAATGGAGGATGAGGGCACGTTCATTCCTGTTAGGCTCACTCTTTCAAAACGAATGGGTGATATCACCTATTCCAATCAGTGATATCACCCTTTCGTTTTGAATCAGTGATATCACCTAATCGAATCAGTGATATCACCTATTCGTTTTTACAACAAGAAAAATACAGACTTCCCCACAAGAGTATTATCATGGAGAACGTCCCTGGTGTTATATAGTATTGCTAACGGTTAGTTGTAATTTCTCGGTGTAATTGGTGAATGGTGTGTTTATCTACAACTTGAATAATATCAAATATTAGAAAAGGCATAGAAAATGAAATTATAATAATATTTTCATTTGTTAAAAAAACTTTTTTGTTTTGTTTTTGCGGGGTGGGGAGCAGCAGTAGCACATCTTCTGGATCAGTCCATGTAGGGGTAGGTTTGGTAGGCTGTGTGGGGAGGGGGAAATGTCCGCATCTGATGCTGCAAGAGCTGATGCGACCATAACATGAAAGCCGGCAAATATCTGCCGATGACGATAAACTTGCCAAATGTTGCAACATACGATGATTTTGAAGGTCTGTCTATTTTGTTACACGGACCCTGGATGGCCAGTGAGGGTGACGGTGGATATTGTCAACCTGAGGAAAGTAATGTCAATCGAGGAGAATATTTATTTTATTATACCGAACAAAACATGGCCAGTTCCAGGGTGTTCAAATCCGCTTCCGAAATTGTCGCGAACCAACCGTCTTATGATTGACATAACCTCAGATGTAGGTTAATAAGCGTCCACCGATTTCCAATTGCGCAAAGCGCGTTGTAATTGGAAAATCCCAAAACCTATTTTATACTTCCCGTGACGCCACGATCATGTGATAGTAAAAATTGTTTACCGGTGGACAGTAAAACTTTCTTCACGTTAAGGGTATGGGCAATTTATATAGGAGTGCAAACGAGAGGTATAATAATAGTAAATGTTTCCTTTATTACCAATGACAATATCGTTTTCCGCAGTTGGTGCATTTAAACTTGGTTAGTGAAACAAAGTATACTATTCAACAAACAAAAGGGAATAAGAGAAGAGGAAGACAAAATACAAAACAATAAATATAATGTATACGTTGTTTATTAACACATACTATATCATATATAACTGTTCATGCAGACAAACGTGTGGTGTTTTGTCAAAATGCTTCTTTGGAACGATAGAGGCTGCAAATGCACTTATGTTTGTTAATGAAATACCTCCTTTACATGTTCCCAATCACGAACTTAACTCGAGAAGTATCTATAAAATTCCGCCAATACACCATGAGCTATATACGTTTAAAGTAATATATAACAAACCAAATCAACATGTAGCATTTTAGCATTGCATATTATGCTGCATACTATGGGGTGCCGTATTACTTTTTAATACCATTTGTTGATATCACCTATTTGAATCGGTGATATCACTGATTCGAATAGATGATATCACGCATTCAAATAGGTGATATCACCGATTCATTCTGAATGCGTGATATCACCGATTCATTCTGAATGCGTGATATCACCTATTGAATGGGTGATAGGATCTATTCGAATCAGTGATATCACTCAATCGAATCAGTGATTTCACTTATTCAAAACGAATGATTGATATCACCTATTCGAATAGATGATATCACTGATTCGAATAGATGATATCACTCACATATT
>JAWPHD010003983.1:0-200638 GCA_037043455.1 Cyrtodaria siliqua
TTGTAGTAGCTACTTTGCTTGATGTTCAGCATAATTATGAAGGGCATAAAACTGCGAGATCGCTCACATGCCAAATTATCGGAACCAATGAGATTGCAGATCGTGGCATTTGTTATATACTATTTAATACCGCAACAAACATTTGACGCAGTCGGTTACAGTCGTCTACTATGTGTCTACTATGTGTCAACCGAAGGTTCAGGGTTCGAGCCTTATATAAGGCAACATTTTTTAAACCATACAATGTTAAGATATTTCAAAAAGTATTATACGAAACCACTACGGAATAAATCTGATGGTTCCGACAATTTGGCATTTGAGTACTCTGTTAGGGACTGGTCGGCCTGATGTCAATATAATATATCTGGGTAGGGCAGCATGACACGTGTCTACGGCGTGGTATTTCAGCACCATGAAGTTGTTTATTAAACTCCCTGCTACAAGTAGTGTATATTGTAACAAGTGTAAATAGTAAGATAAATGTAGAATATTATGTCAGTGTCTTTTACTATCAAGTTTATTAAGCGAGGCTTAGAAAACGTGCCGAGCCTAATAAACTTGATAGTAAAAGGCACTGACATAATATTCTATTTATCCACATTTTCTGTACGAATTACTATTATTACCTATTTCTCAGAATGTTACGCTTTTTGAGGACCCCGCATGTTGTTGTTTTTTGTTTGTTTTATGACGTCAGGCAATATTACGTGCATGACGTCAGATAACGTTACGTACAATAAACGCTGAGGGATTCCGCATTGATTTGCTTTATTGGTCAACTTGCCTAATAAAGAAAAATTTAATAGGTCACCCCTTTATTGGCAGAAAAGTGCATATCTGCATGATAACATGATTTAAAGAATTGGTCAGAGAAAATTGACGTAATAAATATAAGGTAGTGAATTTCAATATGATTATATCCTCAATATAGGACTGCATTTTTGTATAAATAATCATTGACATTCCATAATATTCATGAGTATATATTCTTTTTGTTTAAATATGTATGAAACAAAGAAAAACGTAATGATTATTTTGTTGTAAATGGAATGTTAAAGTCTGTCGCGTGTGTGTATATTATAATTGTCATTTATTTGTAATGATGAAAAACTTTAATAGTCTAAATCAATAAAGGTATCTCCGTCTGCCTGCCTTGCCTGCCTGTCTCTCTCGTCTATTATGAAACTCTCTCCCAAATAATGAGGCTATTGGGTGAACTTACAACAAGTAAGACACGATTATCAATGTTTGCACGATTTGAAATAAGTTCAGGATGTACTTGTTATACCATATATCTATATCCCGCATCACACCCTAGTGCAGGTCTGCTTCTGTGCAAAGATAAAATAGTTATAGTAAAGAAAAACCGATGATAAAGTGATATGTTTCACAACTGTCGCTTTACAGTTGAACATTATAGTAATTATGTACGTTTTCTAATTCAAATTACTCGCGGGGCCTCTGTTGGCACAGTCTTATGTTACTAGTACCTCAACTGTCGCACAGCCTTATGTTACTAGTACCTCAACTGTCGCACAGTCTTATGCTACTAGTACCTCAACTGTCGCACAGTCGTATGCTACTAGTACCTCAACTGTCGCACAGTCTTATGCTACTAGTACCTCAACTGTCGCACAGTCGTATGCTACTAGTACCTCAAATGTCGCACAGTCTTATGCTACTAGTACCTCAACTGTCGCACAGTCTTATGCTACTAGTACCTCAACTGTCGCACAGTCGTATGCTACTAGTACCTCAACTGTCGCACAGTCTTATGCTACTAGTACCTCAACTGTCGCACAGTCTTATGCTACTAGTACCTCAACTGTCGCACAGTCCTATGCTACTATAACTCAACTGTCGCACAGTCTTATGCTACTAGTACCTCAACTGTCGCACAGGCTTATGCTACTAGAATCTTGGGCGCATGCGTGAAAAGGAATGGACGTTTAAATTTTGCTCTGACAAAAATTGTGTTTTTATGTGATAATAAATGGATACAACTTTTGGATGTTATATTAAACAACAACACAATGCAGATAAGTCTTTTATAAACTATATGTGAAAGAAAAAACACCAAAGGTTTTGGGGAAAGTTGTATTTTCGTTCAAAAACTCATTTCCTTTGTTTGAAAAAAAATATGAAAATCTAAAAATCGAGTGAGATGTTTTCACCTTCGATAATATAACGGTCATCATATATGGTTTATATATAGTTACTATTAAAGCCACCAATTATGACGGAAAATCTGTACACCGAGTTTGAGCCTGTGGCTATAAGTGAAAACACAGAGGTCAAAGTGCCCGTTACATCTGTAATTGATCACCAAGTTGATTGCCCATCAAGTATGACCGTGTCTCCAATGGCCACAAATACCAATCAGACACTGATTGATCCCAGCCCATTTGACCAAGACGCAAGTGCGGATCTCACAGAATACCATCGCCTTATTCAACTTGTGCGAGATCTCCCGAGTACGCTATTTATAGACCGCCTACTCATGGACTACCATCAGTGCGAGTCTAATCTAGATAAATCCCGAATCATGCTTTTTGACGTCATCAGAGATTCAGGCGATTTTCCGTTCGACGTCAATTGTGAGCTAAAACGTCGAGTCACACGTCAAGGAGACTCGGCCGCGACGAAGTTGGCCACCGACATATACACGCTTCTGGCTGTTATCGACGGTGGTGATGTAGCGTGTGTTAAGGAAATGATAAGTTCCAGAAAACCAAGCCGTCTCAGCACTGTGACCCGACAAACAATAAAAACCCATTCACCATGTCACTCTAGTAATAAATGTGAATGCGAAGCTGAGCTTAAAATACTCAAAGAAACTGTCATTAGCCTCCAAGCCGATATGTTGCTTATTAAGCAACGAAACGCAGCTACTGAAAATATACGCAACAATGACTTTAAGCTGATGCAAGGCTCCATAGATGACCTACAAACAAGTGTGGACGGTATAAAAACTGACACCGTTTTCCCAACTGCTTTGAGGGACATGAAGTTGGATTTGTTAAACCACTCCGAACATTTACTGTTATTGCAAAACAATGTTATAAATCTCAAAAGTGTGTTTAATGACTTTAAATCACAAGTGAGTGCTGGCTCCAACAGTCATGCTATACCGGTTCCTCATACTCAGACACCAGAGTGCAATACAAACACCCCAATAACCCCTCCCACACTCATACCCTCTACCCAAACTAGTGTACCAATCCCAGTGCCCAATACGGGCGATACAGTTTTGCAGTCTGCTTCTGTGTATGAGGACATATTAATTGCAGAATCACATCCGCCACAACAAACGGAGCTTTATTCAGCCGTTGTAAATAACCAGTTCAATGTTAATGATACCGCCACGAGCGATCATGAGAATGACCAATTATTTGGTAATCTAGTAATCCCCACCATTGTTAATACAAAGTCGCGCGAACCAAAAAAACAATATGGACATAAACATAAAAAACGCGGACGTACTTTAAGAGAAGTCAATTTCGGCATAATAAACCGAGAAATGGCCACGTCCACTGGTGTTAACCACAGATTTAGTAGTGGCAACCCCGATGTTGATACGGCGAAGTCATACGCGGATGAAGCGGACGACTTTCAAAAGTATGTCGTGAGACGTCCTAAACGGTTTTATGTAGGAGGCTTTCAGTCGAATATTACTGAGCCCGTGATCAAAAGCTATATTGAAAAGCGCGGTCCAAAGGTTTCCAGGGTTACAATATTTAGGAAACCTAGATACGGAAACTCTGTGGTTATTCGCGTGCATATTGAAGATGACGAGAACGCTTGTTATGTGACAGACGATCCCTGTTTTTGGCCCGAAGGAGTTACCTGCAAACCATGGGTTTCGTATGGTTCATATAAAGCTCGTCACAATGACTTTGTTAATGACAATCCAAACAGTTATAACTCTAATAGGTTCTCACAAACGTCGAAATACACGCGAGCTGAGTGGGGCCGGGTCAATTACACGGACTCTAACCGTTATGCAGCGCTTGAATCTGACTGTGATCTTGATTACTAGTAATCATGTCAGGCTCTAGAAACATATGTCTTAATATTGCTACATGGTATGCGACCGGAATAATGTCTAGCGCGAGTTATTTGAGCGATTTTTTACAAAACAATTATATAGATGTTTGCGGCATTGCCGAACACTGGTTATTCAATCACGACTTACATTTTCTTGATTGTATTAACAATAATTTTTCATGTCATTCAATATCTGATCCTGATCTCATGTTGCCAAGCAACCGGAGAGTTGGTAAGGGTGGGATATGCATATTCTGGAATAAGCGTTTAAATGACATTGTTTCACCTTTACACATTGACAGTAAATACGTTTTAGGCATCCAGATAAAGCCTACCATAGGACATTCTATATTTGTATTTCAATTATACTTACCATGTAAAAACCACTCTATTGCCACGTATAATAGCTGTATAGACGAAATAGAGACTTTATTATGCATATACAAAACAAAGGGTATAACATTTTTAATGGGAGATTATAATACAGAATTAGCTTCTCGAAACCAACGCGATTTTAAACTTGATAGTCGAGGAAAACTGCTAGTAGATTTGATGCTTAATTATAGTTTGCTAGCCGTAAATGCCCTCGAGTTATGCTCCGGAGCAGAATTTAGTAATGTACCATATAACAGTGACCGTGAGACACTCATTGATCACATATTAATCCAATCAGAAAATATTGAAATGATAAAATCATGCCGAATTATGGACGATAATTGCTTAAATGTTTCGACCCATCGCCCGATAGTTTGCAAAATCGAATGCGAAGTTGAAAATATATCTCGTTCAAACAATACGTATCATAATATTAATTGGCATAACGTTAAACAGAAAAACATAGATAATTACACACATTTCTTAAATAACGACAAAACGTTAAATATGTTGCTTTTATCACAGATATCTTCGTTGGATGACGTTGACTCATTTTATTCAGCCATCGTTAATGTAGTAAACAATGCGACAAATAGATGCATTCCTATATCAAAGTTCAAACCATTTATAAAACCGTATTGGAATCGCGAATTAACAAATTTACACAATGAAATGAATCTAAAAAGGGTTAATTGGTTAAATGAAAATCGCCCACGCAATGTTTCATCCGCAAGCTATAAAAGTTATAAGGCATCGAAAAATGTTTTCCGCAAAACTCATCGTGCCACCGTCCAAAATTATTTATCTAGCTTAGAGCGAGAAATTGATATAGCGGCGGAAATGGACAATAATGAGTTTTGGAAATTGATTAATAGACGAAAAAGAAATAAAAAAGTAGAAACTACCCTTAAAATGAATTTTAATGGACAATCTTGCGAAAATCCCATCGATATAAATATGGGCTGGAAAAATTATTTTTCCGAACTCTACACGCCTAAAGATAATAGTTTTGAATCCGCTTATGCAAATTCATGCGATGAAGAGTTATCGAACATTAAGTCGCAATTAACTTATCATCGGTGCGACGATATCGTGATAACTATATATATGGTTGAAAAGGCATTAAAATCCTGTAAAAAGAAAAAAGCCTGTGGCAATGATCTCATTTATCACGAAAATATAATTTACGGTGGTCCGATTTTACTTGCCGTTATTACAAAATTATTCAATTATATGTCGTCATTGTCACATATACCCGTTGATATGAAAAAGGGTATTATTTCGACCCTTTACAAAGGAAATAATAAAAACAAAATGGACCCTAATAGTTACAGGGCTATTTCTCTCTGTTCTACCATGTTAAAGGTATATGAAAAAGTGTTACTTAAAATTTTAGAACAGTCTAGTACGCTAAAGTTTAACACATTACAAGGAGGATTTCAAAGAAATATTAATTGTAAAATGACGTCCTTTCTCTTACGTGAAAGTATCTACTTTGCAAAAGAAAACAGTTCTAAACTTTTCACTTGCTTCCTGGACGTGAGACAAGCATTTGACCACGTTTCTCATAGCATCTTGATGCTGAAACTGTATAGGACGGGGATTAAAAAATCTATTTTTAAAATTATTCTAAGTATGTTTGAAAATGTTTATAGCTGTGTTAAATCACAAGGCCAATCCTCGGATTGGTTCCCCATTTTACAGGGTACCAGACAAGGCCAAGTAATGAGCCCGTATTTATACTTAGTTTTCATTAATGATCTTATGGATAAATTAGACCAATCACCCTACGGTCTGAAAATTAATGATACTGGTTACAGTTGCCCAACATCGGCGGATGATATGGTGCTCAGTTCACTCACTAAGAACGGCTTAGAAAAACTTATGTCAATATGTCATAATAACTCTATCCGTGAAAAATATACATATAATGCTAATAAATGTAATGTTGTTGTTTTTAACGAACGCCTTTCTGATTCACAGAGGAATCCAAGGCTATGGCACTTAGGCCAAAACATTGTTGATGAAACATACACATATGTTCATTTAGGTATTTTATGCAGTAAGGACATGAGTCTGAATGAAAACATTAAAGACGCATGCACAAAACTACGTAAAACATACTTTGGATTGTCCGACTGTGGCGTCCATCAAAATGGTCTTCACCCAATAACAGTAAAACATTTATATCAAACGGTTGTACTATCGAGGGCATTATACGGCTGCGAACTATGGAACACCATTTCTGACACTCAATTGAAGTCTTTAGAGCGTGTACATGTTCAATGTATTAAATATATGCAGTCTCTGCCTAAACAAACTCGTAGTGACGTCGCACTAGCTTTAATCGGTCTCACAAGAATCGAATATGAAATTGATAAGCGTAAGTTATTGTTGTTTGGCCAATTATGCAGCATTAATAAAGGATTTAGAATACAGACAATTTTCGCTAATAGACTTATGCAATTTATGTCTCACCCACGTAAAACACAAGGCTTTATGCCAGACATTTACCGTATATTAGGGAAATACCAATTAACTTACGTTTTAACGGAATATATTTCTACTGCATTTTTTCCTACGTTAAGACAATGGAAAAAAAGACTTAAATCAAATATACATAAGTCAGCCGAACTTGATTTCAGATCAAGACTTATCCAAGATTACAGTCTTAATAATTTTCTCAAGATACAAGGGGAAATAACGCCAAACAGTATCTGGTACTTCTCCCAATTATATCGTGATTATTTACCGTACTGTAGAACTGTCATATTTGTCATTGGTAAACTATTTGCACGCAAATATTTAACTGTTTGTCCAAAGTGCAAATTAATAACAGAAACGGTAGCTGAACATTTAATTTTATTTTGTTCATCAAACAATACCTTGCGGCAATCGTTATTATGCAAGATACACAAAATATGCGGCTTAAATAAGTATGATCAACTTTGTAACTTAAGCGCGTTTAATCAAATTATAGAATTAGTGTCCGGCTTTCCGTCTTTAAACATGTCGGACAAACAAACGGTTGCTATTTCTAAAACCACGTTCAGATACTTACATCATATGACGAAATCTTTAAATATTGTGTATATATAGGGCTCCTATTTAAAGTATGTTAAGTTTCTTTGAACTAATGAGACTATGTTTTATTTACAAATACTTTGCATAATAAATGTTTGTATTGATTGAATATTATATCAAGATAGAATTTTAAATTTAATAATTGATTTAAAACTCAAATCAAATTTTTGCTATATGCTTGCCAGTAACTTATCTTTGAAAAGAAATATTTAGAACCTTTAAAAATGCTATCCTTTTTATCTTAATTCTAAGGATCATGTTTGAAAACAAATACATATGAAACGTATGTCAATCCAAGAATCCATGAAGTGTATGTTCTTGTGTTTCGTTTCGGCAAGACATGTCGGCCTTTGGATTATCTATGGCAAGAGTACTTGAATAAATATTATTTCTACACATATACTTCATTATTAAGTGGAGGAACATTTCCTGTTAATCTCCGTCCGTTTGTACATATATTAAATAAGTCAAACTGTCAAGTTTAAATATTTGTTTGTTTTGTATAAATTTGTTCTTGTTCTTGTATATAACTTAACTGTCATGTACTGTCTATTTGTTTTTGTGTATGTGTATTCACTATGTATATATGTTATTTTGACTCTCCTGTATATTTATATTATGGAGGAAATAAAGAATCAATCAATCAATCAGTCTTATGCTACTAGTACCTCAACTCTACAGGGCATCGGCTCGAATTCTGCTACTGTCACAATATCTATGTCAGAAAGCTTGCCAGTTACTCGCGAAAAGTCAGTGATCCTTAACCGGTGCCCCACAGTATATAAACGGTGTAGCGAATGGGGCATCTAACTGTTTCCTTCAAAGAGATCGCTCAAATGCCAAATTGTCGGAACTAATCAGATTTATTCCATAGTAGTTCCAATATTTTTTTAAAATATATCTCAACATTGTATAGTTTAAAAAAAGTGGCCTTATATAAGGCTCGCACCCTGAACCTTCGGTTCAGTAGACACATAGTAGACGACACTCTAACCGACTGCGTCAAAGACATACTTGGTTGTTTATCAGATATCGACATTTACCACATGTCGTCATTACCAATAAAACGCTTGATGCTGTGATTTTTGTTGATTCCCACTTTACAAATCACTAGACTCTTTCATAAGACCCATTTACCTGTATGCGTACAGTTAACAGAACGCATTTATAGACAAATTGTTGGTATCCCTATGGGCATACATTGTACACCTCTTGTTTTGTATTGCTATGAAAGAGATTTAATGTTCATTCTTTTGCTCGGACAGATATCATTGAAGTTGTTAACACCTCTCGACATCTGAATGATATATGGAGCATTGACAACCCGTTCTTTTCATCTACGGTTAAAACTATCTGTCCCAAAGAACGTAAACTCAACAAAGCTAATATTTCTGAATGAAGATATAAAAACAATTAAACATAGTCTGTGCATGTAAATTTAAATTCATTGCTCTCCTTCAGTCAACAAACAAAAAAGATGTTATCAATTTTAGCAAATACATCTCAGAAGCTATCTCTTTAAGACGTACCATGATAAATAACTTATAATCTCGTTCATCCTCACTATAATACAATTGTTCTATTGTACCGTATTAGATATTAGATTTTGATTCCTATATATATATATTTTTATTTTTTTTCTCCATGATATATTTCCTTTTTTTTCTTCTTTTTTTCCATATTAATGCATAAATTAATGAACCTGTACTAATCGTGTTATCGTGGTCAAATTATATTTGTAAAATGTATGTTATATGATGAAAAACTCTGTAATAGTTTAAGTCAATAAAATGTCTTCTTCTTGTTCTTCATGTAATGAAGTAAAGCATGTTTGGCAAGCGCTTGCATATTTCTTTCCTAATAAATGTAAGGACATTATTACAGTAAGTTCAGTAACTGACATCCTCTTTGGAAATGATAAGTATATGATATTGTTTAAAATAAACTCTTCCTTACCGTCGAAATTTTGATATTCAAT
Source organism: Cyrtodaria siliqua (assembly GCA_037043455.1). NCBI lineage: Eukaryota > Metazoa > Mollusca > Bivalvia > Adapedonta > Hiatellidae > Cyrtodaria > Cyrtodaria siliqua. Next base: position 9,485 of record JAWPHD010003983.1, read on the forward strand.
AAAAAATAATTAAAAAAATGAACGACATGTGGTTGATCAGACTTCAAGAAATATCTTAGCTGACTTTATAAATGCATCATTCATTATTTACCCTGGTGGTTTAAGAATGATTGATATTGACTGCTTTTTTAAGTCTTTAAAAATCACCTGGATAAGACGTCTTTTGAAAAGCGAAAATAACTACTTAAGCATTGTTCAAGACATGAACCCATGGATAAAAGATTTTACATTATTTGGCATAGACTATATAAATAACAATTTAAAAACATTGGATAACCCTTTCTGGAAAGATGTGTTTGAAAGTTATAAATATTATTTGCATAATTTTTCACCAACCTCATGGCATCAGTTTCATGGTGTTCCGTTATGGTACAACGAAGATTTAAAGGTCGAAGGCTCAACTATTTGTTTGCACCATTGGTTCTCGAAAGGCATTTTCGTCATCAATGACTTGCTTGATATAAGCGGTAAATTGTTATCATTTAAAGTCTTTATAAAGAAACCTATGAATTAAAAAAAAAATTCTAGAATATGAAGGTGTTGTAGCATCAATTAAAAGGCTGCTATGTTCATACAAGTTCTCACTTTTTCCTTTCAAAGGTACAAATCCTATAATCCCGTTCCATCTATCAAACATTTTAAAAGATATTAAAGGTAGCAGATCAATTTATGATGCAATTCTTATAAAAAATATAACCCCATCAGCGATAATAAAATGGAATGAAGAATTTAATAATAAATACCTAAATTGGAATAACATGTTTGCTGCAACATTTAAAATAAATCAGGATGTAAAACTCCAATGGTTCCAGTATCGGATAAACCATAGGATTCTAGGTACCAATTATTTACTAAAAAAAATGAACATTTCTCATTCTGATAAATGTACTCTTTGTAATAAAGCGGTAGAAACAATTAAACATCTATTTTATGACTGTGAGGTTTCAAAGTTATTTTGGTCAGACTTATCTACTTTAATTAACAGCACATGTACTAGCATAGTGACTAACTGGTCAGACTCAGATATTATATTAGGAAATACTAAATTTGATAATATCCTTAATACAATTCTAATATTAGGAAAATACCATATATTCTTTCAAAAACAAAATAATTCTGCACCATCCTGCCTCAACTTTATTTACTATTTAAAATCAGTTTATAAAACTGAAAAATTCATTGTTTATACAAACTCAAAAGATACATACTTTCATAAAATATGGAACCGATATGAAAATATTGTCGCCGAACCATAACTACTATTTGCTACTATAGCAATTGCTATAAATTGCTATAAATATCATAAACTAATCTACTGTTTACCCTTCCGTATTCTATTTTATTTGTCCAAATGTCAAGTTACTCAACTTTATAGATATGTGTCTTCTTTCGAGTATGAAACATGTCATCTTTTCCTGCCAAAAAACTTTTTCTAAATTTTTTCATAACTTATGGAACACGTTTATGTAACAAGAGGTATGACAAGCATTTGCAGTTTTAAAACTAGTCATTCTTCGATCGCTTTATTTGATAAGTCGATGCTTGTTATTAACCCTTGGTAATCTACATCATGATGTAAAGTTTAGCATACAATTGTAATACAAGTAAAATATGTACATATCTCATGCCAATATGCTTTAAACCATACATAAACATAGTCATATATTATTAAATACATTTGTATAAACTTTGTATTTATTACTAGGTCATGAATGGGAGATAAATTTGTAATGTAAGAACTACAGATAAGCTGAGTATTTAAATATTTAACTGGCATTCGCCCTGCAAATTTTATTTTATGAAGCTTGCTCAGACTGCCACTCTTCCCTCATTCTAAATCCGATGGAACAAATACTAATTACAGACAAAAGATGGTAATAGTTCTATTATGAACAAGACAATGTCTTACAAGTTATCTCCCCTTACAAAAGAACACATTGTCTTTAAACTAAATAGAACTAACAATGAAAGGTAATTATATTTAAGATATGGTATACAACTATTAATTGATATTTTAACAATCACAATGTTTTTTAATTAAAGATCACCCACTCATGACCTCAAGAATAGATAAAAAAGAACAAATTAATAACTTTTCTACACATTATATATGATTTTTTTTCACTGTTATATTGTATATAATTGTATGCATAATATATTGTAAGGTGCATAGTGGGATGGTCCTCCCCGACCCTCGTGCACCTATGACGGGGAGAATAAACAGACCACCACTTTGGTGATCGAAATTAAAAAAAAAAAAAAAATATTTACCCTTTGTATATAAGTTTTCCATTTACTCCATTATAACACAGTGATTCAATTTACATGTAATCTTTTCTCCCTTCCAAAATGCCATTTTATATATGTTTTTCATATTCTTTCTGCAACACGTCATAAAAACGATTTCGTGTATCCGTGGCCGAGGGGTTAACTACGTTACGTTGTAACCCTTCTCGTCTCTCACCGCTGCGGGTTCGAATCCCACTGGGAGCTCAACTTGTAAGTGAGGAAGTGTAGATTCTTACGGTTGACGGGAGGTGTACAGCACTGGTTCTACCCAGGAAAAAGTGGATGGTCTGCCTCCACCACAAAATATATCGACCGTCAGATATAACCTTACATGTGTAGAAAATGACGTAAAACACATACAAACAAATAAAAAAACGATTTCAACGCAAAAACACATGCTTGTAGAACTTTAACAGATAACTGTTGTTAACCTAGACATTTGTTCTATTTGTTTTATCTCCCTTGCATGCTGGTAAAAATCTCTAGCTTTATCCCGTTGCTAAAACAAGTAAATGGGAGTGTACTTTCTGATTATGTCATATACAACTAAATTTAAAAGAAGTTTAAAGCAGTTATGGAGAAAGAAGATTGATATTAATTCTGAACTATGTTAAATGTTAAGAAATAACATATTGATGTAATCTCCCCATTACATACAGGGATACATGGCAATATATATGTGCTTGATAAAGGGAGGGAGACCAGCATGATATATAAATAAATATACACGTGTCTATGCATGCTCAGTTGTCTCCCCTCTGACACCAATGAATAATAGTAGAGTTCCGTCGGTGTGTTCTTGGGCAAGACACTTTTCCTTAGCCTCGTCCGTCGGATGGGGACGTAAAACGGGCGGTCCCGTGTATCGGTCTATCATCCGAGCACGTTAAAGAACCATAGGAATCTATTCGATAATAAGAGTAGGGCAGGTTCCCGGATTCCTATGTATCCTTCCCCTCTCTCTGGGGCGGCTCTAAATAACCTGTACTGTGTTGATGAGCCGTTAAACAACATTCAATTCAATTCAATGAATAATAGCTATCCTATCTCTCTTAACTTACATCATACTTTCTTATTTGACTGTAGATTATTTTGTGAAAACTATCGAAACTGCTCTGCACTATCATCATTTTCTCTCGCTGTACTACCACCTTTATTTGTCATAACGATTACCTATTACAGGTGAACTTGCATTATTTATTATATCCATTGCTGTTTTACACGTAAAATCTTGGAATGAAAGAAATTGAATTGATCAACATTTACAATTAGCACATCGATTAACTAATCAATAGGCCTACTCACATACATATCTGTATCGGATGTTTCAAATACATGCTTTTTATAGTCTAAAACACCATCTCTGCTTGAACATTAAATATTACAAACGGTACTATTAATACACTAGAGGCATAATACAAAAAGACGTACCTATTTTAAACGGTAAAATCCTATAGAAAATATATCCAACACAAACATCCAAAATGAATGACTGCTCACATAACTCAATTTACGTGCTATTAAATCACGTGCAACTACTGCATTTCCATTCAGTGGCCAAGCTACAACATCCGGTCTCGAAATCCACGCATCACTTGCACGTTTTGAGGTAAATAAAGGAGCTCTGCAACTAATTCGAACGATTGTTTTTAAAAATTGCCTATATTATCGATAAGTTATAAGATAATTCAATTTAATTTAAGATTATTCAATATTTAATTTCATATTATTATTTACTTACAATACTACTATAGTGAGAGTGTGTTGTCCTCTATGTTTTATAATATGAAAATATGCTGGAAAAAAAGGAAGATTTTTTATTATTACAGGCGCCATGTATGTACGTGATTTTTAAATATGACTTTGTACATGTATTTTGATCTCGTACTTTTATTTGTATGCAAACTGAGAATTTGCAAATAAAACTGTAAAACTGAAGAATTTTTTTTTAAAAAAAAATGTATATGCTTGATCAACATTTACAATTAGTACATCGATTAACTGATAAAGGTGTCAATTACCTTAGGCCTTTCAATTTTATTTTATTATTTTTTATTTTTTGTTGTGATAAAAAGAGTAATTTGGAAAGAGTTTTCTTCGTTACTTTAAAAGATTAAAACCATTTATGACGCAATTAGTAATATGCAGAACATGATTCAAATGGTTGTTAATAAGCAGATACTGCTAGAAAAACTTACACCACGTTGAGAGTGTCGTGTCCCCATAAGAAAGAAAGAAATGACAATAAGAAGTTATCACTGATGATTGGATTTGAAACAAAATCCCAATATAACATATAAAATACTAGCCATTCTGAAATCGGATGTAAAGTCGTGTCAGCCAAGTTCAATAGTTCTTTGAAACGTATATTGATTATTCTACTGATCACATGATAGAAACATCTAATCAATGAAATTTACATTTAAGTGATAAATGGCTACTTTTAACCACAGACCTGAAAAACAAATATGTGTTATTAGGTCTGTGTTTTAACATGTTAGAAACCCAATCATCAACTGTGTCACACTAGATACATGTTAGAATAGTACATGTACATATACATAAATTCTTTACATGCTATTATGCTATCTCCAGATTGTACTCTTAGAAAGCGACCTATTTAACAGATAATGTATTGTGCTGAGGTCCATATGCAAGTATATGGACTGGGCAGTCCGACCTAGAATGTTATATGGACCGAAGCGAAGGTGAGGTCCATATAACGTTCTAGGTCTGACTGCCCAGTCCATAAACTTCATATGGACCGAAGCACCATACATTATTTGTTATATTATACCGAATCTGACCAACAAATTAAATCAATACGTTTTATGATTCATTTTGACGTCGTTTTTTTCACACGTCCGTTAATATAGCTATCGGACTGGCCGCCCGGTCAATATGCAATTTAATGGACCGGATGACGTCACATAAACAAAGAGTGGAATATGCAAATGAGGTGTAATATTATACTAGATGCAAGTCTGTAAAGACTCAAACATGTCATCGTTAGTGTCACGGTTCAACAGGTAGATTGGTGTTGCATTGTCAGGTCGGTTAGCTCAGTCGGTAGAACATCGGAACGGTAGTCGGAAGATCCCGAGTTCGAACCCCTGTCTGGCTACACATTTTACTAGCCCTCTGACATTTAAATATAACAGGTGGTGATAATATCGTTCCTCTGGGTTTCTGCTTTACCATACCAGCGATCTAACCGAGGACATACTGTGAGAATCGATTATACCGGTCACATTAGGAAGTTTAAACAAATAGGATACTCTCACTTCTTTTCTCGATTCACATCGCTCTATTGAAAATGGAGAAATAATAAACTTATACCGAGCCACTTTTTATGGGGTTTATGTTTCTCAACTTGTTCGTTTTATAGAGCTGGCAGCTGAGTTGAGGACTTTAATATTCGTAACCTATATCCAACTAAATATCTATTCCATAAGGGATACCGTTATCATAAACTGAGAAACCTTTACAACATTGTATTATCGAAACCATGATCTACTTTTAAAATATAAGTAATTTAGGAACTCTTCTGCGACAAGGACTATCACAACCTGACTTCTATGGTGACGTGACTTGTACAATTGTGTAGGATCCTTGATACTTGGTGATTACAACTTTCATAAAATCTTTATTATATACCTATCAATAATATATACATAGTACCTTCATTTACTTACAATGGAATACAAAAACCCATTATTAGTATGCTACTAGAAATAGATTTTGGAAAATGTCCGATTGGAATGTTGGGGATTGCCAAGCTAGTAATACATTAAGAACAATGGATGTTTTAACATGAAATATGAACTATCATAATGTTTGTTTGTGCGTTTGTGAACATTGTGGGTTAATTAATTAATTTAAAATTATGTCAGTTGGTAAATTCACCAGAATTTGATATGTAATGAACACAGGTGTACTGTAGTTGTTGCAATGTAATGTACATGTTTTCATGCGCGTGTAATGTACATGTTTTCATGTCTTTCCTGTTGGTGGTTTTCAGTTAATTTGACTATATAATTTTGTTTTAATTTGTTGTTTTTGATACATGTATTCTATTTTAATGATATGTAAAGAGGTATATAATAAAAGGATCCTTACAATAGTAACTTGTTCTGAAGCTACGCCTCGAGTGCGATCCTGATCTGACATTTACCTACTCGAGGTGATACAAACTTCCAGAACACGTTACTCTAGTAATAATCCTATTTTATTAAACTTCTTGGAAGGTTTATCAAAATAGGTTATGACCCTATAATTTTGCAACGCACTGCATGAATAACGTTTGACCCAACTGCATTTCGCCACTATGCTTTCATTAAGTTGATTGTGCGATCACTGGATACATTGTGGACCCTGTGATGACGTAGACCTAAATACTAAAAGGGTTGGTAGCGTTTAATGTTTGTTCAATTTTGTTATGTCGTGGTCTCAATGGTTCAGTCTACTTTTGCTCTGGCAGTTCATTCAATACTTGCGTTGTGGCTCCGACTATATATCGGTTGTGTTATTACTTACTGGTTCTTTGGAATGATCAAGTCCAATCTTTGTATATCTTTAATACCGCGTAATACTGCCACTCTTCTTCTCTGTTGTTTGTGTGTGTTGCTTCCAAGGGATCCCCTTTTCGGATTTTATTGACGTTCACACTAGCGTTTAGTGCTGGGTGGCGACTGTAAAAGATCGCACCGACTACAATCAAAAGTGAAAAGCAGTGTATCGAAATCTCTATAATAATTTTTCCTTCGTTCCAATCCATTTATTTCATTGTATGTAACATTTGTATAGTCGTTATATTTTGAATAAAAGTAGTTTTAAAGTTGTTCTTTGTTTCTGTGTGTGTTTGTGGTTGACTGTCGTCCTTGAATGCTACTTTCCTGTGCGATTTTTATATCTATATTTACTACTTACTTTGGGATTATCAAGCCCAATCGTTGTGGCCTAGCAGGAATGTATTAACAGTGTTCCGACAGGGGGAAGCGTGACATTTTGTGCACCCTAAAACCAGGTTTATATCCCTCAGCGGCCTTTTTGCCACGGCAGTACTCCTTGCTTGTGGTGTCCAATATTTTGGTTTTACTTTTCCATGAATTGCTGGTGGGTTTGTTTTGCGTGTTTTTGGTTGACTATGTTCTGTGAAGGCTACATTTCCTGTTGACTGTGTTCTGTGAATGCTACATTTCCTGTTGACTGTGTTCTGCGAATGCTACATTTCCTGTTGACTGTGTTCTGTGAATGCTACATTTCCTGTTGACTGTGTTCTGCGAATGCAACATTTCCTGTTGACTGTGTTCTGTGAATGCTACATTTCCTGTTCCGACTGTTATATCTACGTCTATTAATTCAACTCAACCTGCAAACTGACTCTTCTGATATAACCCTCAAGAATTGTATATCCTTAAATGAATGAATGAACTTGTGGCAAGTCATGTCGAAGATTTGTTGGTTGGTTGTTGTTTCATGTCATGTTCAGCAAAGTTTAGGCTAATATAAAGGACAATTTGTGTAATGTCGAGGGAAATTGTCGAAGAAAATTTTGAACTTGCATGCAACAATGAGAAAACTGATACCATAGAAACCACAGCACCCAACCGCAATGGCACCCTAACAAAAAAAGCAAAGGCAATTTAAAATATAAATTTAATAACTTGTTATATATATTTATCATGTATAATTAGTATAAAGTATTGAACGTGAATGTATAATGAGCATTTTGTTTACATTCAAAAACAAGTTAAAGTTCGTAAATGTATTTACAGCAAAACAATATCGCAAAATAACAATATACATTATTATGATATATGTTACATTTCATGGCGAATGGTATGTGTTAATGAAGTGTGAAGTGGTGATATCACAGCGTTAACTATGAGATGAAGTGTGAAGTCCTGATATCGCATTGTTATCTATCAGATGAAGTGTGAAGTGCCTATCAGATAAAATATCACATCGTTATCTATTATCAGATGAAGTGTGAACACCTGATATCACATCGTTTTCTATTATCAGATGAAGTGTGAACACCTGATATCACATCGTTATCTATTATCAGATGAAGTGTGAACACCTGATATCACATCGATATCTATTATCAGATGAAGTGTGAACACCTGATATCACATCGTTATCTATTATCAGATGAAGTGTGAACACCTGATATCACATCGTTATCTATTATCAGATGCTACCAGATAGGTGTAAAGGGCTAGTATCACAAATGTATAATTATGTCCGATAAACAAAATATGTGGCAAAGATACAAATTCCTACTGATAATACAATCTTTAAAAATACAAAAATATATAAACCATCTCAATATAGATTAAAAATGTATTTGCTGATTTTTTTTTATCCAATCATTTATCAATATCAAAATATCATTAACAATGTATAAAAAAAAAAGGATACAAAACTGAAATATAACACCATTCAGGTTAAGTGAATTGACACCTTAACGCTGAATGGAAGTCCTGAGTTCGTGTCAATAGTTAACAAAGTGGACGTGAGTGTTAAGCAAACTAATTGAACGAAGCCATATGATGTGTATTTCAATGGCTTCGTAGTCCATTATACGTATGTCACTATTACACTCTTGAGTGTGGAAATGGTATGTTATACATACCAAAGAACACACACATCAAGACTATAATGTTACATCGTTAATACAGTGCTGTGCAAATAAACCAAAATACCGACACTTGCATTTCATCATGCTAAGGTGCGGTTTGTCTTAAAGAAAACGTGCCTAATGTGTCTATCGCGTGCAGGTTGAACTCAAAATTCCATAGCCGTCAAATAAATACATCTTTGACATGCATTGTCAAGGTACGGTAATATATGTCGTGCATACTCAATATTCCGATGTGAACGCCATCTGGTAGTCAGTCACTTAAGTTTACAAAAATAATGTAAATAAGGCCGACCATAAAAATTGTTGGTTTGCTGTTTCCGTACCAACCATTGAAAAAGGGCACTGCTCAAAACTTTTTATAGCAATTCTTTCACAGTTTTTTTTTACTATCTTTAGTATATTTTTCTTGCATTTCTTAAGCTTTTTACTGTCTTCAGACAAAACAATAATTCACCTACCTACCTACCCACTTATAAAATCCTGGGTCGGGAAACAGCAAACATTAAATAAAAACTCAAAATTTAATGTAAATTAAACTGTCTAGATGACACAATGCATGTACATATTTGAGACATATTACAAAGTATTTCACATTCGTAACACAAACTAATACAAATAGTCAACACGTATATTGTATAGCAAACATAAACATTATATTCATATTATATATTATATACATATATACTGGCACATCTTTTTATGTATCGAAATTTATTGGCGAGTTTATTTACACATAGGCACATAATATAAAAAACATACTATATTCTCTTTATACATTAACAATTTATCTATATAATTTACAAACTCTGTACACGCCTCTTTGCCGAATAAAATTATTAACGTATCCCTTATGCATGGCAGTTTTAATAGCTCCACATACGCCGGATGCATTCCTTACACGTATGGAAAGTTACAACTCACATGCATAAACACTCACATGCATAAACAATCGAAATAGTAGTCACGCGTACTACGACCTATAGCCGAAACGTCATCAATGACGTATCACTGTATAAACGTTCTCATAATGTTCAGCATGTTTAACAGATTAACATCTAACACGCCTATATATATTAACTACGATATGTATGTTTAACACTTGTATAAACATACAACAACCTTTACACGTGTTGGATGTATTGCCTTAACAAGAACACATGTATATTGTCTAACTGTGAACACATAGTGTGTGTAGTGTTGTTTAAACGTAAACAAGGGAAACATAGTGTCATTTCACTGATGTTCTACATTTCTGAATCCATGTATTGTATTGCTGGCGTTATCTCCCTTATTCCGTCTCCTTGCACGACACGGTCGTTTAAGCGGCTGTTAATGTTTCTGAAATACAAAAAATAAAGCCATGGTAGTCAAATACGATTATACTCAATGTAGATATAACAGTCGAACAGGAAATAGCATTCGAGGATCACAGTCAACCAAAAACACGCACAGAAACAAAACAATTTGCAAAGATGACTAAACGGCAAGATATGACACCACAAACACAAAAGGGTTGACAAAAGGGCTACCGCCTTTCTAGTTAATCTTCTAATTGTTGTTTATTCTGAATTTCGTGATTTTGGTTGACTGCGTTCCGTGTATGCTACACTTGTATCTACTTTTAATACATTTTCTAAAGACAAATGAAATTAATATCATAAGTGAAATATAATCAATATCACAAGGATTACCTATGAAGCAATTCATCTTTCTACAAATATCTATACGTGGTCCGAGTATTTACCGTCATACCCCATCCAACCCCTTCTCCAAGAAGCGAAAAAGGGGTTGGCTGAAATAAAGCCTTAATTTCGGCTTAAAAGTTTGCATATTGTAAAATTAAAACATTTACTAAGCAATTTAAACAGGTTATTGAATTTTTTCAGTAAAAACTGTTTTAAAATGTGTTTTATTGTAGAAATATCTGTTATAAAGTCCTGCTTATATAAGCTTTCCCATCGCTTAATAGAATTAAGGCTGGACCACGTAATGTGTAAGAAATTATTAAATTGTATATTTAAGTAAATATTTAGATAAGACTTGCAACATCTGAACTCTGTTCCTTTCTCTTTATCTATCTAAAATTGTCCAGTTAAACAGAACACATTGAAAGAAATCGGTAAATATTCTTAAAATAGCCGGGGATATACACAATTTGTATTTAACAGAAAATAGGTAATTTTTCTTGTGAAAAAAATAGTAAACAAAAGTTGTTAAAACACACATAAAATGGTGCGGATAATGTTAAAAAGGTAGGAACACAAATAAGGCATTTTGGGAGACCTTTTAAACTGTTCGAATGTTGACAAAATATACCTAAGGTGAAGGGATGTCAAAATATTAGTGCCACTTTCAGTAGAATTTAGGTTTTCACAGTTTATCAATGACTCGCTTTCATGGAATATGTTTGATACTATTATAACAGAGTTAGCTGAAGCCGTTGTGCAACCAATGTCGTACTCTTACACATATGACATCGTATACACAGCACAGAAAGCATTTGACCATTTTAAAAAGTGGCAGTAATTAAGAAAATGAGACCAATAAAACTAGTTAAAGCAGAGAATGCAATACCACTCATGTTTGATACTATTCTAAGAGAGATAGCTGAAGCCGTTGTTCAACCAGTCGTACTCTTACACATATGACGTCGTATACACACCACAGAAAGCATTTGAGAATGCAATACCACTCATGTTCCAAATACCGGCTTACGTGGAACCGGATTCCAGGCCATTTATAATGGGAAATTAAGACATAACACTTAGTTGCTAATGTCCTTGACAAATATCATACAATCTGATTGTTTGACCAATAAACAATTGCGACTTTTAAACAGTACGTACCGTCGCAAATCAAGCAATGCGACGTTAAACACGTGGTGCCATATAGTTTATTTAAATGCGTTTGTCAGTAAAACTGTGGGGGAAAATGAAATAAATCGACATCAAGGTACTGTAATACATTTTTGACCACTAAATGACAGATATACCGTCGCAAAATTTGGAATGTCAATACAGTTAATCCTATAGTCATACGATGGCCTTGCAGTCTTCAAAATGAAACATTAGTACTAACTATGAAAGTAATCCCCAATTTTAAAATATCAGAGTACCAACACCGAAAAGATAAATAAAGAGATAGGTAAATAGCAAGATACTGTGGCCAAAGGAAACACCTGGCACTTTATTATTTTTCCAACTGTAAATCGTAATGTTAACAAACACTGGGAAATAAGAGGACAAGATGACATTTCTTGTGTAAAACTAATTATTAGTGGGACAAAGGGTTTAATATAGATATGAAAATCGAACAGGAAAAGTAGGTTAACACAGGTTTAACACAGGTTACCGTAAAAAACATACCGGTAAGCTCTATTCTCACTAATCACTGTATCGTTTTCATTGCTGTTAAATATAATGTATTTTTTGCTTATTGTTTTAATCTGTCATTTACGATGGTTAGTCATATCCTATATATTTTTTTTATTATCTTCTTTCTTTATTATCTTCTTTCTTTTTTTCTTTTTTTTTAGTCTTCGTAACTTCGTATAATTATCATTTAGAAAACGGAAACCAAAACTGCTTCTGATGTTCTATAATTCAAACAGTTTGTCTCACGAGCAATACAATGAAAACCTGCGAAACTTCGAACAATTTCTTTCAGCTGTTGGTGTTCGTAGTTCGTCGTCTGACATTTAGGTTTAGCTGAACTTCCACCAGATCTTTGAGCTTCGATTCTGTCACGGGGAATTATTGATAATTAAACGCTAAGCATGTCCGTTTCAGGTTTGAAGATCTACTTGGAGAAATGTATAATCGCTTTTTCCTAATATATGTCTAGGATAATGCCATTATAAACTTACCGTGTATATAGGGTGTGGTTCTGTATCGTGTTGAGGTCGCTGTATCTCATACTGAAAATACACATGTTTGTTAGTATTTAATGAAAAAATGCTTTCAACAATATTCATACACATATTATACCGAAAGTAAAGTTGCTTGCAACAACATCAATGCATAGTGTCGCTATGAAAATATGATTGCAACACTATATATGCCAAGTGTCCAACCGAAAATATGCTTGCAATAAAATAGATAACCCAAGGTGCATTATAAATAATAGTGCTTTCATGCATTTATTAGGATGTTGAAGTCTTAACTGCAAATGGCAATAATGTGCTCTAGTTGACAATTGTATAAAAAACATACTCACCCTTTCATTGGGATTAATATAGTTGTACAGGAAATCCCAGGAGAAATTAGAAGCCATACCATTATCATAAGCTGAAAAGCAATGAGATTATTAGTAGAAGTACATTAAAGGGGATACATACGTATATACAAAACCTTAACTGCTTGTTTTGCAACTACAAACTTTGAATGCGTGTTTTGGCTGATTGCGTTTTATGAAAAGCACATATCCTGCGCTGGCCATTTGTATATACTTTCTAGACTGGCTGTCATCTCAGTGGTTATACGTTTTTTAATGTTTTTGCAATCAGAATCAAAATAAAATCTTAAAATCCCGACCATGTCTGAATAACTTTTAACCACTGACGTTTGAAACCAAAATTTCAAATGGGACTTAATGCAAACTTTTATTTGATGATAGCTTGAGTTGTCTCATCTAATATAAACATTAACAAACATAAGGACATAGCCAGTTTATATACTTTCTAAACATGTATTTGTGATAGAACATCAAACAGTAATGTATACATATAACAGAAAACAATGCATGTATTTGTCAAGGGCATACACATTACTGACTAAATATATTAATGCGTCCTAGTTTGTCTGAGAATACAGACTGGCAAGGATTTCTCTATTTACACTGTCCCGTTTAGTTAGGATAACAATATGGCAAGAGTTAGGGTTGTTGTACCGTACAACATGGTTTAACCCCTCAGTGGCCATTTTGCTACTGATCTTTCCAACTATAGTCAACCCTTTTTAACAGTGGCGGATCCAGGATTTCAAGATAGGTGGGTGGCGTAAGTTTTCCAAAAATGGACAATAAAAACCCCCAAAATACACACTTCTGTGCCATTTTTAGGGGAGCGTAAACATATTTTTGGGGTTAACAAGCTGACAAACCCTCCAAAATAACTTTATTTTGCCAGTTTTCACGGGGCGTACGCCTTTTTATGGCAGGTGTAAACATACTTGGCCAGGTTTTAGAGGAGGCCTGCGCCGGCTCCGCCCCACCCCTGGATCCGCCCATGTTTTATGTTTGCGGTGTTGCATACATTGTTTCTACTTCACCTCGTCATTGTTGTTTGTTGTGAACGTGTGTTTAGGTTCACTCAGTTCTGTGTATGCTACCATTCCAGTTCGACTCTAAAGTGTAGCCTTCACAGAGTACGTACATGGAACAATAAACACCATATATACAACTGAAAGTTAATAGTGCGACATTACAAGCACAACAGGACTGGTAATACAACAAAAGGACTGACAATACAACAAACGGACTTACAATACAACAAAATGAATGACAAGACAACAAACGGACTAACAATAAAACAAAATGAATGACAATACAACAAAAGGACTAACAATACAACAGAAGGACTGACAATATACAACAATAGACGGGTGTCGTCTGTCAGCGCTTTGTCAGTATAACCAGGAGTTTTGGATAAATGACCTTGATAAATTGGCCTGACTAAGTTTTCGTGATGAAAGAACGAGTATTTAACCCATATAATGACCTTCAGTGTGACCTTGACCTTGATATATTTAGTATGGCCTTATCGATGTTGTCAAGATAAATGTATATTGAAAGTTTGATGAAGAAACCTGAAGAAATGATAAAGAAATATAAAACGATCGGACAGGGAAAGTAGCATTCAAGGGGCACAGTCAACCACAAAACACAGAAACAAACACGCAAACAGACAAACAAGAAGGCAAAAGTAATAATAAATACAAACGACATCACAAACACAAAAGTGTTGACAATAGGGCTACCGCCTTGGAACGGTCAGTGGCAAAGTAGGCCACTGGGGTTTAAACCGGTTCTAGGGTGCACCAAACCTCACACTTACCCTACTGACATCCCATTAAAACAGGACAGTGTAAATAAAGAAATCCCCGCCATGATCTAATCTCTAACCAACAAGGCAACATCAATAGGCAATATAAGTAAAACACAAATATGCTCATGTAAATGTAATACAAAAAAACAATAGCCTAGAAAGCCACAATGAAGGTACTCAATGACTTGGCAGAAGCCAGAGCAACAAGAGAATAAACCATTAAGGGCACGACAAGAAAGATCATAGACAAACATCAAACGCCACCGTCCCAATGTGCTTTAGGTAGGCGTCATCATAGGGTCCACAGCCTGTCCGGTCATCGTACAACTAAAGAGGAAAGCATAGTGGCGAACTGTAAAAGGGTCCACCATCAAGCATACGTTGCAAAATGATAGGGTCGTAACCTCTTTTGATAAACTTTTTATCAAGTTTAACAAAGATAGTATGAAAGTCATCTTGACCAAGAATCTTAGGAAGTTTATAAATCACATCACAATAGAAGTCAGGTTGTGATATTCCTTGTCTATACCCAACGTTAAGTTTTCGTGACAGACTGACGGACAGACGGACTGATGGACGACAAACTGATCCCTATGTATCGCAGTTGTTTTTCGAAAAGGCGACACAAAAAGGACAAACAATGCAACAAAATAACAAAAGGACTAACAATACAACAAAAGGACTGACAGTACAACAAAAAGATCAACAATACAAAAAAATGACTGACAATACAAAAAAAGAAAGAATGACTAAAAATACAACAAAATGACTTACAATACAACAAAAGGACTAACGGTACAACATTGACAATACACTCAAGTGATATGAAAACGCAACACGGGAATTTCCGTTATATATTGTATATACTGCACACTTAACTGCACATAATATTCCAAAGAAATACCAAGATGTTTTTTTAAAAAAAAGTTGCAGTTAACTAGAGAAAGGACACAACTGTGATGTTGTAGACGTTTTAATCACACTACACTTTGTAACAAGAACTTCATCAATGTTGAAGTTGCTCTTCGAAAAATTGAACTAGTTTGGTACTGTATTTAACGTAAATAGTTTGCAAAATGTTGCATCCTAAGTTTGCTCACATGATTGAGCCAAACGCGTACTCTGTGAATAATGAAACATTGCAGAGTACTATTTGCTGTATTATTTGTTGTTTTAGTATTTTTTCCAAAAGGAAAGGTCTTACGTAGCCATGTACCATTCGATTAAAATCAGCATATTGTACATACAATATATAGCGGAAATTCCCGTGTTGCGTTTTCATATCACTTGAGTGTACAACTCTACTACTTACCATACATTTCAGGTGATCTTGTATAGTCAAAATCACGCTGTCTAACCCTCTGTCTATGCTTTCCGTCGTCAGCTGATGACGACGAAGATTCGTCGTCCCACATCTGAGGACCATACACAGGACCTCCTCGACCCCATGTGTTGATCTTTGTTGCCATTCCGGTTGGGAAATGACCATTATTAAATGAAGCTCTGAAGAAAATATTATAAATCAAAGTTTAAAGAAGAAAATAAGTTGTATAACAACATATACGTGTATCATTTGCCAAAAAAATTGGATGTGGAATTTGTTAGATGGGGTGCACTTTTATTTACACTGTCTTGTCAATTTGGGTGCTAAAGACAGGATCATTGCGGAAAATATTTTCACATAATTCGATTTTAACTAACCAGTAGGCCATATTGCCTAATGACCGTTACCCTGTCTTCACCACTCTTTTATTTCGTATTGTGCCCTTTTCATTTTATATTTAATTTGCTCTTTCTTCGTTGGAAGTACAGTCCGGACCTACGATGCAATTGTGGAAGTTCAATATTATTAAAACATATACATTCTTACAATATCATACTGTTTGAGTTTCCCAATTTTGAGGTTCGCGACGCTATTTTTTTCTAATTTTTAGGGCCCGGTCCCCATTACCGAAAGACCCAAAAGGAACACTAAAAATCATTTCTTATTGTGACGATCTCTTCAAATCTATAAAAACATGTACATTCTACTAACCTGTCTAAATCTTCGGCAGTATATCTGTGCTTCCTCTTCCTCATCTTGACAGCATACACGATAATTATGGCGATGACTAGAACGACTAGGAAGAACATCGGTATACCAACACCTAGGCCGATCACCAACGCAAAGTTGTCCGAGGTTTTTACAGGTCTGAAAATAAGGCAGAAACACATTTAGGAATTGTTGTTTGTTTTGAATGCGTGTTGTTCGGAGGAGTGCATTTTCAGAATGCTACATTTTGTATCTACGGATATAATGAATAGTGTACCAATTACTTGCAATAGTGAAGATTTACATTATTTGTTCTTTTTGTTAAATGCTTTACATTAACTCGTGTATTTATTATTATTATTATTATTATTATTCATTATTATTATTATTATTATATGCGGCATTTTTGTGAATAAAACTAATGTTTTATACTAAATTAGGGTTTGCCTCCAAATGGCATAGTCGTTAACCTGCGCTTCCATTTTACCTATAACCTGAGTACATGTTTCAACCCCTACGCGTAAACATACATACATGTAGTTCTATATACTTATGTCTTATATTCTACTTTCTGAAGTTATTTATCCGTGTCTTAGTTCGAACTACTTACTCGCATACTGGATTTGAGTTTATGAGAATACATTCAGCGTTGGTGTCACAAGCACCATTGGACTGGAGATATGTCAAACACTTAATGGTCTTCTCAGAGTCGGTACCAATATTAACTGAAAATAACAAAATATGTAAACATGTTTTATAAGAACATGGCCATATCATCTAAGAAACTGACAGATGAAGACAAAATAAAATATGTTTAAATAAGCTAAAACATCATGCTTTTTGTAGTATATATACGTTTTTCAAAATATGTATTATACATAATACCAAAGAGCAATAATGCGAACCTGTATTTCCACCGACTACCAGTTGAGATGCGACTGTTGGTTCATTAAATACTCCAACAAGGGCACCCTGCACTAGACTGTATGTGGAGTCGGCAAGCTGTGATTTCGACTCCTGGGAGTCGGACATCTTTACTGTGTAATTAACTAATGTACTGCCGCGTCTGAAATACATTATACTGACATTACTGTAAAATTATTGGTAAGTGTATTGTCTATCTCTTTTATTTCGTTTACGAACTTTTTTGACCGTTAATTTCCTTTAAAAGTCAATATATCAAACTCACGGATTTGTTAATTATTCCCATTGCCTTCATCATGTTCATTGGTAGCAATTTGATTTAAAAAAAGAAATGTGATCAGCTGCCTAAAAATACCGATTACCTTGATGATAATTCAACGTTTCAATTGCATTGATGTTAACCTGGCTGTAAATGGAAATTGCTTACATGTCCCTTGTTGCGCCATGTCAATTGTTAACCTATGTCAGTTGCTATGTCCCTTAACATTATTATGTAAATAATTAGCCAAAAATTGCACGGAACCTTAGATTTAAGGAATGAAAGAAACGGGGTTTTACGTCCCGTTAACACATCATATAGGTCATATTGGGACAGCAACTCAGAGGGAGATGGGGATGAAGATTCTCTCAGACATGTCTCCGTCATGGAGCAAAACTACGCTGTCTCCATGCTTATTCACTGAGCACACTAGAATGCTGTGTTTAACAAATGGGGACATTTGAGTTTAAAACCTTCATAAGATATAACATATATTGCTTATTAATCTGTTTACTGAGTTACGTCGCACCTGTAACTATAGTTTACTTACTCGATATGCGTCGCAACCACAGTCATTGGCGTTGACACCATCTTCAGGCGGTGGAACGACAATAAACTGAAATTCAAAGGTGAATTATTAATATAGCTTGGTATAAACTGTTGGTCATTTACATGTTTACAATAGCAATAACATACTCTTACTGGCTATATACACAACTGATTTGGAAATGTAAGAAAGAGGTGATTGCAAAATGTAAAACATGTAGCAGACAATGTAATCACTACGGTGTTTACGTTGATGTTTCTATCAGACTTTTAACGCTTATTTTTAATTCATGTAAACAACATTTATATATATGCTCCATTGAAGATTATGGCTACACGCCAATAAATACTGAAACGGGGATCCTTTGGAAGCAACAAACAAAAGATAAAAGTAGCAGACTCGGTTTTATTGAGTCTGTTCATGAGAGGTAATGTAAAGAGCAACATCTCTCACGCCTCCTAACACCGGCTTAAGCGATATTCTACTTTAAAGCCACAACAATCGGTCTTGATCCCAAGGACCAGTAAGTACAACTGCAGGCAAAGTTTATTTCAGCAGGTTGTATGTTCATCACCTATTAACGCATGCACATTCTTAAATATGCACATTCTTAAATGAAATTTCGGGGAAAAAACTAAACATTGGAATCGTTGGATTGTTCTGCAGTTCAGAAATGTCGCACACTGTTGTCAACAATTTTATGTTGTGACGTCGCATATTGTGCTTCTATATGCCTTTGTTATTATTTGTTTTGACTGCGTATTTTTGGAATAAGGAGTTCTGTAAAAGCAACGTCTCCTTGTTCGAATTGTGTATCTGCTAGTATTATTGGCAATTATAAAACCATTTAATGAATTGATGATGTTTCTGTCCACTACTTACCGCTCGTTCTAACTCTGCAATGTACACATTCAGTGTTGCCTGTACAGCCAGGTTGACGGTTGTAGGTATTGTATAGTTCAGTGAAACGTAAAGTAACACCACAGTCTCACCAGCTGAAAACAAAGACGTTTCAATGAGTGGCATGATTTGACATAGGGTAAATGATACAGTACAACAATACGGATTAAGAAAGACAAACTTATTGAAACAAGCACGCGTTAAAGCATCAATTATGATACAATTGTGGTTATGATATGTTTAAAGTATTGAAGAAAACGTCAGAAAAACTCACCTAAAGGCACAACAGGAGTAGTATTCGCGGTACCTGAAATATCAAGAAAAAAGGTTTAGTATTATATCACATGGTCAACAAGATCAAACAACTTATGAAATAAATGTATAACTGTATATAATGTTTGTAAGTAGACAAGATATTAAAGACACCCTTTAACAAGTGTACCCAACTAATTCAAAAAGATTTGTGATTTTTAATTTAAACATTAACAGTCTTGTTCTATTAAATGCTGACATACATAGTATACGGAACCACATTAAACACGCTACAACAAACATAAAACAACAAACATACTTGAGTCATTTATTATTATTTCATCATTAACATAAACAATTGTAACACAGCATTAATTTTATCAATTAAACGTCAATAACTTAACAGACAAGAAGAGTCAAACAGGGATGTTACATGTTAATGTGCAATAATATCGTCTCCTATAATTCTTTTAGAATAGTGTTTACAATTCACGTTTTATGTATGAAATAATGTATATATGTATGCATATTTGATTGTAAACAAGGAGACGTAAATAAACTATTAAATCTAAATCTGGATGAACATCGATGTTACGTATGGCTGCGCACTATGTTACCAGTTTGTTATTTAAAATGTTTACCGTTGCAAATCCATACAAAATGGTTCAAGAAAAGGTATAAAGTATGTAATATGGTTCGGTATATGTACATACATATAGGTATATTATGTCGGACATCGTCTTGAGAGGTTTACATAATATATGAAGTCATTGAGATTTAGCCCAGATTTATCCCTTTATGACTACATCGAATATGACTACATCGGCCGAATGTACCATTTTAACGAACATTGCTTTAAAAGTGCATAGTTCAATACATTTTATAAACTAAGTAAACTTTAGCAAAGTATACATTCTGTTTATTAATATTTCATTTCCCTTAGCCTCGTCCGTCGGATGGGGACGTAAACCGGGCTGTCCCGTGTATCGGTCTATCGTCCGAGCACGTTAAAGAACCATAGGAATTTATTCGATAATAAGAGTAGGGCAGGTTCCCGGATTCTTATGTATCCTTCCCTCTCTCTGGGGCGGCTCTAAATAACCTATACTGTGTTGATGAGCCGTTAACCAACATTCAATTCAATTATTAATATTTCGGCACTTTTACATACTTGTTACACAGTTGCCATTGACGTCAACATCAAATCCCACGAGGCACGAGCATGTGAATGACCCTTCGGTGTTGTGACAGTCTCGATTTGGTATGGAATTGCACTGACTGGTTCCTTCCGTGCACTCGTCAATATCCGTCTGACACCGGGTGCCAGTCCAAGTGGTGAGACATTCGCAAGTGCCAGTCACATGGTTACACGTCTGAGCAGAGACTAGAGCATTGGCCACCACGCAATCACATGTATTGTTACAAACGGCACCGTACCGTGTTACCAGAACAGGCTTTTTAAAAAGAAGGCATAAAAGGAAATCAAATAGTGTGTCTATTTAAAAAACAAAAATTGATAGTAATGATACTTAAACGAAAGATCTTTGATTAAAATATAGTGGCTATTTTAAAAGTTGATAATAATAATGATGCTCATACATAAAAATGCATCTGTTATACAATAACACTAAATATACTCCTTCAATGAACAGAATTTGAATGTTTCAAACAAGAACCATTCTTAACCAATGTTCCGCCTTTAACATAATACAGCATATTTAAAGCAGAAATGTAAAATATAGTTTTATAAAGTATTCCCTAGTGTCGGTTGATATGCAGACAACATTCAACTTACCCACACATAAGTTGTTGACTTTTTCGTAGCCAGTATTACACACGCACTCGAAAGACCCCATGTTATTTACACATGCCGAGTTAGCCGTGCAGTCGTGTGTGTTTGCCGTACATTCGTTTATATCTTCACTGCACGTGGTTCCGGTCCAGCCTGTCTTGCACACACAACCAGTGACTGAGTTACACGAGGTAGAATACGTGGAATTGCAACCACACGTATTTGCGCATTGGATTCCCCATGTGTTGGTCGGACAGGCTAAATGTAAAAGTACCAACATGCAGATTATTTAATATTATAGACACAGGATTTAGTGATTAAGTGAATAAACAATAAAACAGTGAAGGACTTTCTTCGTATGTTAGAACATGAAAACGAACATCATGTGCAAGTTGAGCTTTTTTGTCTTTATTATAAATCAGATTTACTTAAGTTATGTTTATCCCAGTCAAGTTTTAGGTTTTGATGTTTATTTACAGAAATGAATATTACCAACTTAAAAGGTATACGAACCGTCGCAGGCATTTCCCGTGCCGGAGAAGCCAGGAGAGCAGGAGCACGTGAAACTACCGGGTATGTTAGTACACGTCTGGATACAGTTGTCTGTACCGAGGAGACATTCGTCGTCATCTATGCATACAGAGTTGCTATTTATTTTGTATCCACTCTCACAACCGCATGTATACGAGCCATCAATGTTGGTACACGTCTTGGGCGAGGCACCACATATATTAGGTGTCGGAGTGCACTCGTTTACGTCAGTGTTGCACGTGGTACCGCTCCATCCACTGTTGCACGTGCAGGCTCCAGTGGTCGGGTTACAGGTCTGTGTGTTCGTCACTACGCATGTGCAATTACTAGCGCAATCCTGACCCCAGTGCCGGCTATCGCATGCTGATACATAAAGGAACAATTATAAAATTAATAGAGTAAGTTATGGTATATTGATAACTTTTCACACTAGCAATAAACAGAATAACGAAGAAAACAAATAAGAGTCAAAATTGTTTTAATTATATGCAAGCAGGTTTAAATGCAAATGGATCCTGGATTAATAAATAATGCTAATTGTTATGCTTGATACCAAATTCAAGATTGCCAGGTGTTCCTTTAAGTTACCACAACTTATAAAATAATACTGTCATGCGCAACATTGATAATTATTATCCTAGCAGTTAAAATACTGTTTAACACTCGACTTACCCTGGCATGTTCCGTCGCCAATCTTGCTATAACCTATGTTGCACTGACAGTAGAAAGACCCGGGGGTGTCGACACACACGGAGTTGGATGGACAGTTGTGAAGGCCTGCGTCACTACATTCATTCACATTAGTGGTACAATCTGAACCGCTCCAACCAGCGTTGCACGTGCAAGCTCCATTTACTTTGTTGCACGAGGCGGTGTTATCGGTCAAGCAGGAACAAGTCTGCAAACAGTCATCCCCGTATGTACCCTCTGGGCATTCTGGAATTACAAATAAAAGGATCGTATTATCATATCAACGTAAGACGACTTCAGTAGGTTTATCATTTTTTATCACATAACTTACGGTGTGGGAGAGGAATAACACCATTTTCGATATACCACTAGTTATATAAGTATGCAAATGAGCCTAGTATGCGCTGTCAAAAAAAGTGGATAATGACTATGATCCAGTTCCCACGGTTTATGTCGGTTACGCGTGTTAAAAGTCGATATGTGAGTTATGTGATAAATAGAATCTAACATTCGTTCTCATTCATTATTGAATTTATTAAACTCGAAAATGATATAATGCTCGGCAGGAGCCTCGCATTATATCATTTTGCCAAATCGTTTAATAAATTCAATAATGAATGAGTACTCATGCAAGCAAGATCCTCTATTTCTATAATACACAATTATAAAAGGTGGTGTATATTACATAGAACATTCTGGTGAGATTTTAAAGCGAGGTACTATTCTCATTATGTCCATACAGTGTTAAAGAGAAAGTATACACTATAATTTAAGAAACAGTCATACATATAGCACTGACACTGTGTTTTAATAGTATACATGTAAAACTACCGTACAATGAATTATTCGTCTTAATAAACGAATATGGTTCGGTATACCTACCAATGCATGTAGACTGATCCGCGTCCAGTTTATATCCGTTTTGATTACATGAACACGTGTACCCTCCTGCCTGTTCAGTACAAAGCTGTGAACAAGGACCTGGTGTCTGTGAGCACTCAAGAATATCTGAAAATAATATATAAATATGTATTTGTTGAAGAAAAACAATCAACAGTCACGTGACTGTGGCAAACCCCGTAAAGGAACAAAAGCAACGACAAAACGCTTACCAGTTGTGATATTTAATAATATAATATAAAATATAGTATTGTCATTCGCCATCCATTGGCTATTCTTCACACATTCTCTTTCGCGTTTGTATAATGGATTATTTCATAGGCTTTCTACGTACCAATTTAACTTTGTGTTCGTCCTTGTAACGCAAAGGAATAATCGTCCATACATACTGAACACACAAATCAAGGCCAGGCATGTTTAAAGTATGAAATAAGTTGGGTTTTTTGCCACCATTTAACGCATTGAGATGTTACCCCTACACCATTATGTTTTCATGTCATGATTTATTTTCGATATTGTTAAATTTTCGAATAATTCAGCAAACAGAAGTTGTACATTTGATAGATTTAAAAAAAAAACAAGTGTGCTTAAATCTATATATATTTGTAAGAATTCGGTACGTCATGTACTGGAGATGTGCTCAACTTGATTAAATATGGCAAACACATGGTGCTCAAATTTAGTAAATATGGTAAAAACATGCTATATGTATAAAGGTACCACGACAGAAATTGACAATCCTACGCTCACCTGTACAGGTAGTTGTTGAACCAGAAACAAACTCGTATCCTGTTTGACAGAAGCACGTTTCATCAGTATTGATTACAGTACAGTCCGCATTGGCCTTACAAGGGTCGGTAAGGGCGTCACATATTTGGGCAGCTAAAATATAATTTTAAATGCATTTGTCATTTGCAGTGTAATGTTTGCAATCATTATACTTAATGAATATGAAAGTTAAACCTATGGGAGGCACATATATGTTTTAAGTAAAATGCTATTTTTGGATTCATATAGGCAAATATATAGTCTGTAAGATGTTCTATGCAATCGACCAAGATTAAAACTTACGTTTTTATATCTATGTATACACGAGCATCTTTGTGTTCTACTTTTATTGCCTTTTAATGCTGCCTTGTTGGTTAGAGAATAGTTCATGGCGGGGATTTCTTTATTTACACTGTCCCGTTTTATTTGGTTGACAGTACAACCTGGTTTAAATCCCCAGCAGCCTTTTTTGCCGCTGCCCGTTCCAAGGCGGTAGCCCTATTGTCAACCCTTTTGTGTTTGTGATGTCTTATTTGGCCTTTTATTCATCATAAAATTTGTTCTTTGTTTCTGTGTGTGTTTGTGGTTGACTGTCGTCTTTGAATGCTGCTTTTGCTGTTCAATTGTTATATCTATATTTACTTGTTATTGTACCTTTCGTCTATTCATAGAAATGCTTACGTATGCACGATGTCCTATCGTATTACGTTATTATAAAATGCACTTACGCAAAAATATACTTACGTATGCAAGATGTCCTATCGTATTACGTTATTATAAAATGCACTTACGCAAAAATATACTTACGTATGCAAGATGTCCTATCGTATTACGTTATTATAAAATGCACTTACGCAAAAATATACTTACGTATGCAAGATGTCCTATCGTATTACGTATTACGTTATTATAAAATGCACTTACGCAAAAATATACTTACGTATGCAAGATGTCCTATCGTATTACGTTATTATAAAATGCACTTACGCAAAAATATACTTACGTATGCAAGATGTCCTATCGTATTACGTATTACGTTATTATAAAATGCACTTACGCAAAAATATACTTACGTATGCAAGATGTCCTATCGTATTACGTTATTATAAAATGCACTTACGCAAAAATATACTTACGTATGCAAGATGTCCTATCGTATTACGTATTACGTTATTATAAAATGCACTTACGCAAAAATATACTTACGTATGCAAGATGTCCTATCGTATTACGTTATTATAAAATGCACTTACGCAAAAATATACTTACGTATGCAAGATGTCCTATCGTATTACGTATTACGTTATTATAAAATGCACTTACGCAAAAATATACTTACGTATGCACGATGTCCTATCGCTCAAATCAAGTTTGAACCCGTCATTGCAGGAACATCGATAGCTGCCTATGGTGTTGGTACAAACTTGGGAGCAGTCATTCTGTCCGCTACATTCGTCAATGTCTGAAATAAAATGTAAGTAACGTTTGATGTTTGTCTTCAATCTGTCAAGTCACTGAGAACTTGCTTTGTGGCTTTCCAGACCTTTGTGTGTTATATTCATATATACATGATCATCTCTGTGTTATACGTATACTGCCTATTAACGCTGCCTGGTGTTAAGAGGATATAGCGTGGCGGGGATTTCTTTAGTTACACTGTCCCCTTTATTGGGATAACAATAAGGTAGAATGAGGTTTGCAGCTTCCTAGAACCTGGCTTAACCACCCGCACCCCACCCCCATCCCAACCCCAGCGGCCTTTTTGCCCCTGACCGTTCCAAAACGGTACATATATTGTCAATCAATTTGTGTTTGTGGTTTCCTATATTTTGCTTCTGCTTTGTTTTGTGGATGTTGTTTGTTTTTACTGCGTGTGTCTGATGACTGTTTTGTGGATGTTGTTTGTTTTTACTGCGTGTGTCTGATGACTGTTTTCTGTGCATGCTACATTTCCTGTTCGACTTGTATATCTACTTTTATAATTCATTATCGGTTTTAGACAAAATAAGCTTTATTTTTTATTAAATATTTAGTTATATTTTTGTCCAGCCGTGAAGTATAATAAGCTCGCATGCAAGGCAATAACAACACAAAAGAGTCTACTGAAGGATGTTAAATTCAGTTGTGGTGCGATTTAATCATAACACGGTTCAACTCATACACAGGCGGCAATCAAACAAAAACACCTAGTCGGGTCATCTATCGGTAGCCATTTAGAGATAGAGATGTGTTCTATTATAAGAATAACACAGGCGCTTGATAAAATGAACAACGTTTATTAAGATTGCCACCCAGAGCAGGATACATTCATCATTCACTTCAGCATGAGCACCCGACAGTTTCAGTCCCCATTTAAATGGTATAGGACTGTAGCTTGTCATGTTTTACAAAGGACATGTACGGTTAAACCTGTGAAAAACATCTATTAAGCTATACAAGTAGCGTTATATAAACAAGGCGTTACCCCTATTTTCAAACCATTTATGTTTGTGATGTCTCGTGATTTTGGCATTCGCAACATCTCGTTCACTTCTTCGAATCATAACTCGAATGTAACTCGCAGGTTTTTATATTGGTTATGTTATCCTATCACGACGCGCTTAGATTCACGCCAAAACGAATTTACATGCAGAATCATAGTTATCGTCAGAGTTTTGCAATGTCATTTAGCCGATTGCTCCAATGTTTATTTACATGAAAGCGGTGATAAAACCTTCATCTGTATTGCAGATAACAAACATGCAAAGCCAATTTTACATCATCACGTGTGGCTAACAGGCATATTGTTTATAAAACAATAGCTAAGCAACAGTGCAATTTTTTCTGTGCCGTTGTCTCCGGCTAACAAAATGTCAAAATTTTGAACATACCGATGCGTCGATATACACATGAGGCGTGAGCCCGAAGAATGACGGGACTGGTGGCGTTATCACGATTGATGTTTTAAGATGGTTGCATTCTGTGAATGATACAACGTCTGCTAGACTTTTGCATCTTCTGTTTATAGAACGTTGAAATGAAATACGTCCAAACCAATGACTGGTGGTCGTCATTGCATTATGTGACTGGGACTGGTGGTTGTTAAATCGTAAGTGACTGGCGGTTTTTATAGCATTATGAGACTTGTAGTTCGTATTTCTTTATGTGACTGAAAATGGCGGTTGTTAAACCATATGTGACTGACAGTTGTTATGTCATCAAGTTGTGAATGCCAACATTAGTAAAGGCAGTATCCACATGCAGATGCTAACATATTCACCAATGAAACAAACTCACCATCACATGCATTGCCATTCTTCAGGAATCCTGCATTACAGCTGCACGTGTAATTGCCTGTCGTGTCCGTGCATACCTGGGCACAGTCGTTCAATGTGACACTGGAACATTCGTCGACGTCTGCAATAGGAAATATGCATGTATGTGTATTAATACCTTACAACATGTAGTCAAAAATAAAGTTGCAGCGATCAAACCCTGTTGATGGCTAAGATTAGACATGACATATATGTCCTATTGGTTAGATCAAGTTTAAAAAGTGCATGTTAAACATTAGGATTAAATAAAGATTAAGAACGTCAATATATTGAAAAAGATTCCATATATGCTTCATATCTTTATATTGTTACTGATAATAAAAAAACTCACTTGCACATACGCCATTTGTTAACGCATAACCGTCCATACAATCACACTGGTAAGAGCCTGGCGTGTTCACGCACTTTTCGTTAGCACCAGTGCACGGGGATGTACCAGTCGCGCACTCGTCACGGTCCACTTCACATTTAGTGCCTGTCCACCCAGCACCGCAAACACAACCGATGACAGGGTCGCACGTGGTGGCACCTGCACCACAGTTGCAATCCTCGGCACAGTCGACTCCATAGTGGAACTGGTCACACGCTGTAAAACAAACGTGTGAACGCTTCAGAAAAATGTCAACGAAACGGCGAAAAGGAAAATAAATGGATTCGTTATGCTCCCCAGTGCATGCAGTGCAGTATAACGCTCAAGAGTATGTTTACAATATATCAAAATAAGTAACATGTGATACAATGGGGACAAAAAAATGCAACTATATAGGGAGCTAAACTCCGTCGTATGTGTAATTAATTAAATACAACCTAAAATGATAACTAAATATGTTTTCGTTATATTTTGCATATAAAGCATCACTTGAAGCTAAAGATTGTCCATGTAACAAGTTTACAGCATATCCGGTCAATGTCATGTTACACTGCTGCAATACTTTTACAATTTTCAAAAACATGGTTGAGAATATTTCTCCTTTCAAAGATATTTTAAAATATGTGGTTGTAAACGAGCAACTAAAAACACCGTAGTACATGCTATAGTTACCTGTACAAGTTCTCAGATCATTCTCCTTTTTAAATCCAACTGGACAAGAGCAAACATATCCACCATCGGAATCGAGGCATGTGGTCTGGTCGCTGCACTTATTTAGGTCAAGTAACGGGTCACATTCATTGATATCTGGAAGCAGATATGGTATTTACTTAAAACGTCTTTTTTGTTTGTTTGTTTTGTTTTGTTTTCCAAGAATGGCGGACGAATACGCAAAATCTGGAAATGTCGAAACGTTTATTTATAGAAGAGTAAAGTAATTCCTCGTACAGCTTGATCATGTGTCCGTCCAATTATTAGTTGTATATGAATGTTCAAGTGACTGCAATTACTAATTTGTGTTTGCTTTGTATGTATCACCAACGACAAATATATCAAACTACAGTACTGTTGCACTTGTTTGCATCGTACTTACTTATACACGTTTGGTTGTCCGCACCAAGGGTGTAGCCAGTACTGCAAGAACAAACCGCTTGTTGGTCAATCACGAGGCAGATATCAGAACAGGTTATGTCAGGGAACAACACACATGGGTCCGAAACTGAAATGAGACAGGTTCACTTAAAATACAAGCTTTGAATGCTGGAATGTAAATTTACCAGAATTAAATCCTTGTTATGAATCTAGTTTATACACGCATTTTAAATTGACAATAACTTTTCGTTTTGAACGTCTTTAGACAGTTTAATGTAGTCACTGGCGGCAATATTGTATACTATTCGATTTACAGAATACAGAACATGCAATGGTTCTCTACAGACACAGGTTAAAGCAGCTTACATATTTTTTTATTATTTTATATAACAACAATATCGAGATACTTGGCAGAACAAAGACTCACTTGCTAATTCAAAATGTTATTTTATTGATACCTTTTGTACATGTTTTCCTGTCATCGTTCAACAAAAATCCGAAAAAGCATTCACAGGAGAAGCGTCCCTCGTAGTTGGTACAACTCTGTTCACAACTAGAGGCGCCCGTGGTACACTCGTCTATATCTGTAAGGACATAGATCATATGTTTTAGTGCTATATTCATCAATATGCTATAATAATGTTCACGTTTTATCATGTTTACGGTGTTACGAGGGTCATTCAATAAGTTCTGTCACTAACGCGTTTTAACAATTATGTGCTCATTGTGAGTGTTGATGTTTGGTACCAAATGAGAGTTTCAATACTATTCCATTGATGGTAAAATGAATGCTGTATCTTTTGTGTGACGAAAGTTATGGAACATTAAATATACATCACTTATACATACTGAGGCATTTTCGTCCTGAGTTTTTTTCAGGTATGTTAACTGTTACTTTTTTAAATGCCTGTTTCTCTTTAAGTACATGTCGAAGACATTTGAAATTTCTCATACATTACCAGTTATAGCTGTGCATTACAATATTCAGAATTTAAGCATGGTAGATGAAAAGGCATTGTCTTAGAAATTAACATTTTAAGCTAACATGTAAAATTAATTTAATGATAGATGGACATTAAATGGAAGGGCAGTCTTCTGAAATAGCGTTTTTGGATGATCAATATTTTCACTAAACTTTGTGCAAAATTCTACAATAATGTGTTGAATATACAATTTAAACACTGAAGGACTAGGATTTGTAAAGAAATATGAAAACATATTAATACTATGAGAATAATTACGACATTTAAAGGATATTATAACATTTCCGTAAACAAAATGAAGAAAATCAGTGTTATTTCCGGTAAAATTAAGGGATATGCTTTCACTCATATCTGTTTTACAGCAAGACCTTTCCGAATTCTCGACAATCATTTTCATGGATTATAGATGAATAATAACAGATGGCGTACAAGAAAATTTAAAAGCATAGTATTATTCAAATAATTTTTACAACGTTTTGTAACAAGGACATTTTCAGAGATGCCAGTATCCAAAAGGTGTGGTAGGGGGAGGTAATTCAGGGGTATAAATAACCGGATTTTTTTTTTTTGTTGTGAAATTTAAGAGAGCGAACCCAGTAGTACTATAAATACACTACTTTATCTCAGTGTAATATCCAGTTCAAAGGATATATGCCTAGTGACAGAACTTTTTCAGGCACCCTCGTACATTTAATAAATCTGTAAGAAACAGATGTACCGTTATTGTGGCATGTTTTGATTATCAAACCATGACAAACACATATGTATATATGCGTTTTTGATTTTAACCTTATCCATATGTATAAATGTAATGTTTGTTTGCTTGCATCTAACGTTATTTTGTGTACGCATCAAACATATGTAGCTAGAGTTACATTTGTGATTCATGCAGATTAATTTTATTTATGTTTCACGATGTTATTGTTAAGACAATATTAACCTGGTTCAATTGTCATTCCAATGACCAATTTTCTGAATGAATTACGTATACAAAATTTAGTATTTTCGGGGTCTATACTGTATCCCGCAATGCAGCTAGAGAGTTTTCTGTATGACGTACCTACACACAATTTAGCGTTTTAAATCCCGCATTAAAGCTGCAGAGTTTTTTGTATGACTTACCTTCACACAATTTAGCGTTTTGTGAATCTATATTGTATCCCACATTACAGCTGCAGAGTTTTCTGTACGACTTACCTACACACAATTTAGCGTTTTGAGGGTCTATAGTGTTGTGCGAGTCTATATTGTATCCCGTAGTAAAGCTGCAGACTTTTCTGTATGACTTACCTACACACGATTTAGCGTTTTGCGGATCTATATTGTATGCCGTAGTACAGCTGCAGAGTTTTTCTGTATGACTTACCTACACACGATTTAGCGTTTTGCGGATCTATATTGTATGCCGTAGTACAGCTGCAGAGTTTTCTGTATGACTTACCTACACACGATTTAGCGTTTTGCGGGTCTATATTGTATGCCGTAGTACAGCTGCAGAGTTTTCTGTATGACTTACCTACACACGATTTAGCGTTTTGCGGGTCTATATTGTATCCAGTATCACAGCTACAGGTGTATCCTCCAAGGGTGTTGGTGCATACCTGGCTGCAGTCATTCAGAGCGGGATCGGTGCATTCCATAATATCTGCATAAAGGACAAACAAGTGAGCATTGTTTATGTATCAGATGCTAAACCTGACAATAACGAAAAAGAAAGAGTTTAAAGGGGGTGCTTCAGGCTTTGGAGCTAAATTTGTTTAAAACATTAAATGACCAATTTAAAAAGGTGAACAGGTTCATAGATAGATGGAACATTAACCGTTTGTTATAATAAAGCGCAATAATTAATAAATATGACTTAAACAAGTCTTATCAGTGCATAGAGTTATCCCAAATTTATAAATAGCTGACAAGCGTATCACCTCGGTGCTGCCTACAAATGATGCTCACGTTGTAATGCATTGCAATTGTTTTACCGTTTAAAACAATTTAAAAATTGCTAACCCTGGCGCGTAACCATAGTTAGGAAATACCTTCTTCGGTTCTTTTATTTTATATGTTCAGAGTAATTTCTTTTGGTGGTTTATCTTCATTTAGTTTATTTTTATCAATTTAATATAAAAAATAATGTATTTGAAGTTTTCTATAACAAATAGCAATCCTGAGGTTCTCCCTTTAAGCGGTAATCTTCTCTAAAGCTACACAGATTAGAGTCGATGATCCCAGATCAAGATTAACAAACATGCAAGCACTATATGAACGCAAATAGTCGGTATTTAAAACGTCTCAGAATTAAAATGAATGCTGTGCTTATATTTAACTTATTCATTGAAATAAAAACAAAACAACATTTTTTTACTTTTTTATGAGAAGGAATACTTCCGATACAAGTAATTGATGTGGAAGTGATTATTAATTTTGTATCAAGGGTTAACATAGTCAATACTAACCTAAACAGGTGCCATTCTCGTGCAGGGTGTAACCACTCCTGCAGACACACGAGTAGGAGCCTAACGAGTTGACACAGTTTTTGTTGACATCGTTACATATGTTGGCATCACTACACTCGTTCACGTCATCACCGCAGTTGGTTCCCTTCCAGCCGGCCTTGCAAACACATCCTCTCACTGGGTCACACCTTAATGAGCCACGCCCACATGCGCATGTATTTGTACATTGGTCACCATAGGATGGAAATTCACAAGCTGCGTAAGAAGACACATTATGTATGGTAGAGTTTTGACAGCGGACTTAGGCTTTTATGCAAGAAATACTGTTTCATTTCAACTTAATAACTTCAGTGACGTCACCAAATAACAACATTTAGCCTATCGAAATGTTAGAGATTTTGTGCTTAAATGTGCATCATGAAACATCACCTCCCCTTATGCCTGACTTATTGGCTCAAACGCAGTTAGTTGAAAGTGTTGTGTAAATCTAACATTTCAAATTAATTAAACCTTGTTTTAACTAAATCGAGATTTATACAGTGATACCTTTCAAGTTGTTCGGGATTCACTGAGCATTTGTACACAATTGTGTTGCTTTTTTGTAATCTACCAATTTTACAAACATTCATTTGAAGAAAGATTTTTTCCCAACCAAGAAAAAGAAGCCTACCTATACACGTGACTTTATCGGCTGCGAGTGTATATCCGGTGTAGCAACTACATGTGTAACTTCCGGCGGAATCGGCACATTGTTGTGAACATACACCCTGTGCACACTCGTCAATATCTGGAACACAGAATCATATATACTATGTGAGCAAATGTAAATGTGAAAAATCAATTTATCAATGATACTACATAATGTTTTTGTATACACACATGTGTTGACTTTGTGAGCAAATGCTAATTGTCGAACGCTCATCGTGAAGCTCACAAAAAGGCACACTTTATGCATTTTAAATAATATAAACCATAAAACGACGTATTGCCTGATGCTATTGTAATGCATGTTGCATTGCGTGTTGCAGTAGTATGTCCTGATTCTATTGTATCGCCTGATGCCAATGCAAAATGATGTTGTATGTTATGATGCTATGTTATTGCATGTTAGTATAGTATTGCAATGTTCTATTGCATTGCGTGTTGCAGTAGTATGTCCTGATTCTATTGTATCGTCTGATGTCAATGCAAGATGATGTTGTATGTTATGTTGCTATGCTATTGCATGTTATTATAGTATTGCAAGGTTCTATTGTATTGTGTGTTGCTGCATGATACTCCCGAACAGTCCTGTCTTCGTGTTATTTCCTGTTTCTTCAGCTGAGAATAGCTGAAAGTGCCTGTTACTGTATCTTTAATAACAAAAGTCGAACAGATATTGCAGCATTTAAAGAACAAAATCCACCAAAAACACGCATTCATAACAGTCAACAATACAAGGAAAAAGGCTGAAGCAAGATATGTCACAGCACAAACATAACAGAGTTAGTATACCATGCACTTGGCATATATATAAGCACCACGTTTATGGTGTTATACATTTAATGGCTTATCATCACAATCATGCAATCATGTATTCTTCTGTTAGATACTGGGACCATACGCCGCTGGCCATGGAATGGTGTGAAAATACCGCATTGAAGGTTCCATGTTCACCGTCATATGCATATCATCTTCAGGATGGCTCAAATTTGTATACTATTGACATTTAAATATTGAGTTTTGCTCAACCCGGGCTAAAGGGCGTGAACGGTAGCAAGCACGTTTCACTTCCGTTCATGAACATTCTCAATCAAACCGAGACTGCAATATTTTTTGTATTTATTGTGTTCGACGATTTCCAAATTTCTCCTTCCATACTTTTTTCAATAACATTGTATATGCATACTGAATTATTAACTGTGAACAAAATATGTAACTTACTTGCACAAGAATCGTCTGCCTGCAATGCATAGCCAGTGTTACAGAAGCACACGGCTTCGTTTGTGTCATTAAGGGTACAACCGTCGGCATTCGTGCAATCTTTCAACTCACAGCCTGATGGTGGTGTCACATCTGAAACATACATACTAATACTATTAGATACTTTGCTTAAACGTGGAACGCTCAACGGCGCAAGAACCGAATAGTAGTGTACAACCTTATATCTTCAAGGGCTGACAATGACGTATTTTCTATTTAAAATGCAATTTCGTTTGGATCATGTCGGGTGCATCTTTTGGGCATGATTTGTTTCAAAACTAAAATGTAACCAAAAGCGGTAATAGTGGAAAATTTGAGGAGCACATGGTTTACGAAATCCACACAACTGTGATATTAAATGACCTTGAGATAGCATTTAATAATGCGTATATTAAATTCAGTGTAGGACGTATACAGAGTGTATGCCAATGGGCTATCCTGTAAATTAACACCATCAGAAAAACCTCATGTTGTTTTTCGTGGATTTGTCTCGTTATTTTTGTTAAACTATGCATTTAAGGGTAACTAATACAATGGTTCAGATATAATGTTTACATGGTTTCAAAAATATATCAGATAAAGACAAAATAGCGCTTACCTTGGTTACAGACGTTTTTTACGGAATCGTAAGTAAATCCCGAGTAACAAGAGCATGTATATCCGCCTGCAGTGTTGGTACAAATCTGACCACACCCACTTGTAGACTCTTCACATTCGTTAATATCTATAAATAGATATATGACGCTAATTATGAAGGATTCTGGGATGGTTTCACTATGTAACACAGTCATCAGGACATATCATTACTATACTAGTATATATTTAAAGGTGATGTATGCATGCATGATTTCTGACAAATATATATAAAATAAATACTACTTGTTCAAATATTACACTAATTTGCTGTCCCCTATTCTCACAACAATCAATAAAACATCAAAAGCGCGCAGACTACTAGTTTCGCCTTTGTTGGAGACAGATGCGTTTGTTTTGTTTGTTTGTATGATGTTTTACGTTATAGGTTATATATGACGGTCGATTTTTTTGTGTGGAGGCAGACCACACACTTTTCCTGTACTGTACTCCTCCCGCCATCCGTAAGAATCGACACCTCCTCACTTACAATTCGGGCTCCCAGTGGGATTCGAACCACCAGCGGTGAAAGGCGAGAAGGTTTACAACGCAACGTCTTAAACCACTCGGCCACGGAGACAGGTGCGTGTCGTTAAACATGTGACGTCATCTCTTAAAAGCTTGACTTCTAGTCTTATATGATTATTTTAGTGGGATTACATTATTACATTAGAAAACATGTCAACAGTACATGTTTTAAATATGAAAACTTCCCAGTAATTAAGTGTTACCTTGGCACGTTTTGCCATCGGCATTCAGCCTATATCCAGCGTTACACTGGCACTCGTAACTTCCGTCAGTGTTGATGCATACTTGGGAACAGTTATTCGAAGTGTTACATTCATTAATATCTGTAATTATAAATATACCAAATAATATATAGCAGTGATTTTCTTTGCTTTAAACAATGAGATTTATCAATATGCAATGTATGGTAATTTAGAACTATGACGATATAGTTCTCAAAATGGCGGCTCCCATATCCGTTTTAGAACAACCTTCAAATGTTAGTATCTTCTCTGTTTAGCGTCCGATTTTGATAATTTCTTCAACTTTTCCCAAAATATTTTCAGAACTCTAAATAATAGTGTATGCTGTTTGCTTACAGTCCCTTTAACATGTTTAAGTTGAAGTTAAACAGGAATGAAACCAGGAAAGAACTCTGCATGTATATTCATAACTAGTACACATATGTAATAACTATGCTTATTAAATACCTAAATGTTATCCATATGTCTGAGTGTAATCAACTTCCTATGGTTTACAAATTTGGATATTATTTATCTTCCGAATAAATTAATAACTACGTCATAACTGATTATGTAGTCCGACATCTATATTTGCCCTGATTATGACATTTTTGTGTCTTTTGCTATCAAGTTCAAAATCTAAACTGAGTCAAAACAACCCGCTAGAAAAAATCCCGTACCATAACATTTGTCCTGGATATCTTGGTATCCTGTTGGGCACGGGGAGCACGTGTATGGTTTCAGTGTAGGAGTTTTCTCGTGTTCTGCAGCAGGTATGTCCGTACAAGTACGGTTCGCTGAGCAGGGATTCACCGCACAACCATTAAAATCTAGCTGACAGTCCGCACCTGTAAGTAATTCAGCAGACTTATAAGCATGGCCCAGTTAATAAATTAATTGTATTCATAATGTCATAACATGTTAAATGTATTTCTCTTTATAGAGCGTTTTACCAAAACAATTTGATTAAATGAGTGTTGTTTTACTGTAAACATAATTTTTATGTACTCTATCCCTTAGAGGATGTGTCCTCAAAGGGAAAAGCTACGAAATACAAAGATTTCTTTGTCGTTCAACTTGGTTGGTTGGTTGGTTGGTTGATTGATTGATTGATTGATTGATTGATTGATTGATTGATTGATTGATTGATTGATTGATTGATTGATTGATTGATTGATTGATTGATTGATTGATTGATTGATTGATTGATTGATTGATTGATTGATTGATTGATTGATTGATTTTGATTGATTGATTGATTGATTGATTAATTGATTGATTGATTGATTGATTGATTGATTGATTGATTGATTGATTTGACGCTGAAATACGTACCTTCCCAGTAAGCGGAACATTTGCACGTGGCATATTTAAAGTTATCCGTGGTCTTGATATCCTCGCGTATTAACGTGTAGTTACACGTGCCGTGAGAATTACAACCCGTGCACAGAACTATGACAACATCAACATTGGGCGCCTGCATTCCTTTATCATCTTCGACAGTGATACTGTAATTAAGAGTTCAAAATAATAACAAATAACAAGAAACGCGCAATGCTAGAGAAAATATAACGTAACACGAATAGCCCGGGTCAAACTGATGACCACGTGCTAAAAGAAGTTTGTTTCTACATCTTGATGCTATATTAATAAAAAATATACCATTTGCAAACCACATCTATATCACTGTGTCGCTTTTTGCGATGTATGTGACTTAAGAACATGGGCGAGTCAGAATCATTACGTTTGTCTACAGATAAACCACACTCTCTAATGTTCCCTACCTGACGTATACGGGATCCGTACTAGCTAGATTCAGACTAACATCCACACTGCCATCCGGTTTCTTATTTCCGATAGATACACTACTGCTGCCGTTGACGACCTTGTAAGTAAGCGTTCCGTCATCGGTACCATTAAGGGCGAAGGTGGTGGGGACGTTGAGGCCGGCGTATACGTAATTTTCGTTGTTGATCGCCACTACACCACCCACAACGGCTAGCGATGGTACTTCGTTTGCTGCAATGTTTATAAACGATATATAATGTGAAATTTGCAAGGGCACAATTTTAGTAGAATTAGAATGTTAACGGTTCCCTTCGCTAAATGTGCAAACTTTTTTCTTAATAATTCTTACTGTTTGTGCATAAAGACCTTAATATGTATGGATCATCAATGTGTAGGCATATTGATTTATATATAACCAAAGCATCCATAAAATGAAAACATCGATGGTTTTTGTAGCCTGTCAAATGAGCTTCGTCCAGATACAGATATGTAATTAATTCGAATGTATCATTCAAAGAAACAGTAATATACAAAAACATGTATGTACCCGCTTGAGCTTCGTTTTCTGCTGCCTGTGCCTCCGTCGACGACGTACTTGCAGCCAAAGCCTTGTTTCCAGTGAACACAAGGTCAAATATACACTGGTTATTCCCCTCGCCACAGAACGTCGTAGCGTTGGCAACCACGGCCTGGTCAGCTTCGTCCAGGAACTTGGGTGTGAAGTTTGGATCACTGTAGTCAGCATGTGACTTGCCATTGGTGTACATAAACACAGACTCCGAAGCAGTTGTCATCCCTGGGAAAATACAAATGTCGTATTTAAAAACACAGACTCAAAGGCAGTTCTCCTCATTGGGAATTCTCCTCATTGGGAATATACACTCAATATTTTGTAAGACTTAGGAGTATAAAGAAACACGTACATAGTGTATGCACTTAACTATATCGTATCATAAAAACATGACACAACACCGAGGCAGAAATGGTTCTTATAAACAAGAGTACCGATTTAAATAAGGGAGACAATTTCTTGAAGTAGCGTACTATAAATTACTTCACCATTCAGCCTTTTTCATCTAATCTTGTGAGGGCTGGCATGGCGCGGTCGGTAGCGCTGCGGATTTGTAACCGGAGGCCCCGCCGGCCTCAATCCTCCGTGATGCCACTGAGTTTCGTCGGTGTGTTCTTGGGCAAGACACTTTCCCTTAGCCTCGTCCGCCGTTAAACCGGGCGGTCCCGTGTATCGGTCTATCCTCCGAGCACGCGTTCGTTAAATAACCATAGGAATCTATTCGATAATAGGAATAGGGCACGGTTCCCGGAATCTTATGTATCCTTCTTTCTCTGTCTGGCGAGGCTCTAAATAACCTTTACCGTGTTGATGAGCCGTTAAACAACATTCAATTCGATTCATCTAATCTTATTAAAAGACCACCGTTGTAGTTTCCAGTTTATCGTTTTAAGTAAGAAGTACCTGTATTCATAAAGCACCCATTTTAATAGAACAATGTTACTCTTCCATTTAGTGGTCAGTTAATACAGGTCTCTTGGGATAATGCACAGGTTATGCACTGGTATCAATTGTTGGTTCTCTTTACCGCCCCGGAACCAGGCGGGGCAAGATCCCCGGAACCTCACGGTACTCAATTAAATATGAAATTCCCTAAAATTATTCAAATCTGACATACTGACAAATATCATTATGAATAAATTAACGGCACATATAAAAGAGGTTTTCTTATTGTCAATACATGTTTTTAAACAAGAAAAAAACTGGAAAAAAACTTACATGTTTGTCCAAAATCTGTAAATATTTGGCGTCCAGTACTACTGTCAGATAGGGCTACCGTCGATCCACGAGGTATAAATTCGTCTGTTTTGTTTCCATTATAGTTACCGACCAATCCGACGATTTTCGTCTGGAATGTCGTCGGCATTCCAAAAGTCATTGTCATAAGACCAACCCCAACCGTAACGTTAAAGGAAATGCCTGTAAAATAAATTGCTTGACATTAGCTCAAGATGTTATGTCTTTCCATGTGCATGTTTCTTTACTTTGATGTTCACCAACATGAGTAAAATACTGTATAAAATGGCCGTTAAATCGATTTTGTTATAAAAAATACTTCTTAGGACGGTCACAGTTAATATTAACAAAATATATCAACATAATTATATAAACGTACAATCAAGATACTATAAAATTGGACGAGAAACTTGCAATAAAAGAGGCAGGGGGTGGGGCGTGGATGCTGGGCGGGGTCCCTAGGAAGAGATAAAACAACTAACCTGTATCTGAGAAACTTGTGACAAGCGTGTTGTTAGCTCTAGACATTGCCGTTTTCGTCGTTGCCAAATTAAAATTGTTCCCATTTGCATTGAAATCTTCAGTGTAGTCCGACCATGACGTTTTGTTGGCACCAGCGAACAAATATATTCCAGATTTATTATTATTTAATTCCACTTGCATCCAGACACCGTCTCCCTGCACCGCAAACCCTGTGAATATCGTCGCCTCAGAGGGAGTGCCATCAGATTTAATGGCGCGCTCTGTTCTGCTCTGAATCTGGAAGTTTGCGTCCGAAATTTTGAGAAGGACGTACTCAGCGTGTCCATTAAATGTGTACGTCCGTCCGTCCAGTGTAGCAATGTGTGGGTCACCAAAGCCACCACCTAATGGGTGATAAAGAAACATCAACTATATGCATGTGTACACAATCTACCGTGCAGTCGTCATTCAGTCTGAACAGCTTCGCGCGTCAAATAGTGCGTTAACATACCCCACGAGCAGTTGCGTTATCACGTGGTCACCCATGTGACCTCTTAGACACTTGGAGTCCGTTTTGCGCTTGAGGGGTATGAACTGTTTCGGAGTTTGACTAACTATCAGTGTATACTTCTAAACTAACCTTATTTTATTTGCAGACGTTTGACTAACTTTTGTTAAGCGAGCACGAAAAAACGTCTCAAACTCAAAAATCATTTGACGAATATTTATTTATCTAAGGATATTTTAACTGCGTGTAAGTAAAATTAAATGTTTAAAAGGTATATAAGCAAAGAGCATAGGTCACATTACAGCTTTGTTGTTAAATATGACTGTTTAAGTACTTTAATATACAACATACTATATATGCATATACCGTTCTAAAACCCTTAAGATGCATGTGTTAGCAGCAATACAGTACATATAATTGAATTCACAATCCAGGTTCAGGCTGACATAGCATATAGTATAATACAGTTATGCAAATGTAATAGGTGGTATCTTTTCTAATGACATTTAGATAATATTAACTAACTACATGTATACATGGAAGCCTCTATCGTAAATGATATAAAACAACGTAGAAAATACCAACCGAATTTAAATGGAAGGGTAGAGTAGCATCCGCTTGTCGGCCTCACTTCGTAGTACTTATAACAGAGGTCATCATAAGCTTTGTTGCAACACACGTCTTTGTAATATGCATCCTGCAGAGAGTAGGACTGGAAGTTGCTCAGTGGGTTGAATTTAACGAAGGAGCCCTTATTCGGACTGCTGTTGATGAAGACTCCGGTTGCTGTGGTGTACGAGCAGGTCTGGCAATATAGAAATATATGCATCATGTAACTATTGTTTCTACTATACAAATATAGCTACGTCCTACTATCCTAATAGTTTCCGTCCAACTGCTGTATTATGCTAGCTGGATACACGTGCTATTGTTCGACAACTTAAAGCGTCACGAATCACCCATTTGAACTACATATATAGACAATATGTTATATAATTATCAATTTAGGAATGCAGCACACTAAAAAAAGAAAGTAAGTTGCATTTATTATCGATATAGGCATAAAACATGTTTGCCAAAGTTACTTCCCTTGACAAAAGATCCTCCATAACTACAGCAGACGTGAGCTGTTGTTTCAATTATTTGTCAGGTAAATTAGATCTATGTTATGTTATTAGTAGATGGATGACATGTTTAAAAAGTTACGGGTTTAGTAGACCTAACTTCGAATTTCAGTTGTATTTTGGCGTGTGACAAAAATAAAAGATAAAGATATCTTCTAGCAAGTGGCTCGCATTTATCAGTTCGTACACTCCCCAAAATTCAGCTGAAATGTTAAGTAACTAACCATGTACTTTTTGTATTATATACTGACGTGTTTACTTTTCGTTGGGGCAGTAGATTAAGTAACTCTTCCTGATACATTTGTTGACAATAACCCACCAACATTATTATAAATATAAAGGTTTAAATCGAAGATGCAGTACATTATTATAGCGGATCTTTCACAGAGACCCGTGTCGCTTGACAATATCACTATCACATGATCTGGCTACACGCTACTGTATGTGTGTACTGCAAGGTTACCGGTGACTTAGAAACGGATCGAATGTAATCCTAAACTTGAATAAAGTTGTGACGTGCAGCTAAAATGGGGCGGATGGCCATTTTAGTAGTCTGTCCAGAAGGAAAGCGTTATTTTGCAACAAGAGGCCTGGTCCTCTGTTTTTCCGTACTCAAATGATAGCAAAGAGCCAGAAGATCATAATCCAAGTTTTGAAAAATGGACGCCACCATAGGCTGTCCAAGTTCATTGGACACAATTTGTCCAAATACTTGGACTAAAACAGCGGCCTTTTCCTGAAAGAAGGGACCATTTTCCTTTACTTGTGGCCCTTTGCTTTTATGGCCCATTTGTTGATGGCCCTTTAAAAGTGGCTCCTTTCTCTATTCCGTTTGACTCTCCGGACGGTTGGTTGGACAAACATGCAGACGACAGGAAGGAAAGGTTAACTGTAATACTCCATGCCGCCTCTAGGTTAATATCGTATTCCGAGACATAGGGCTACAGGTTGTTATTTGAGTAAGACATTTACCTTTCCATGCTCTAATCTGGTACTTGGTAGTATTGGCGTGGTATATGTTGTCTCGGGAACATTCCACCATTCCACAAATTTAAATCTGCGATCAAATATTAGGAAGAAGTCCGTGCATGGACAAAGGGGCATCGTGTCGAGCTCGGCTTTGTACGCTGGTAAATACTGAATCTCCTGCTGATGCCACTGTTCACAGACGACACCATAGTCTACTGCGCCCGATGCACCCTCCGCTGTCTGGAAGGTTGCCTGCCCTTTGCTGGCTGGAATGTTATTAAATAATAATCATTTACGCAAGTAAAAATACCGGATATAAATGTATCTTCGGCAATGCCGTTTGTCAGTGTACAACAAACAATGAGATATGCTTTTTAATATAATGTTATATAGGTTTACCACCACTAATTATATGTAAACCTCCGAGGTGTATCGAATGTAGTTCCTATAATAAAAAATAATCCCTCCTTTTTTGATGGAAATGGGCGTTATAAGTAGGGAAAAACTGCCCATTTCTATTCGATTTTGTGGTTATATGTATAAGAAACGTATTAATAGGTTTTACTGGATCACTGATGAACATTTTTGAATTTCTACTCTATGCTTACACTTTGTGAGCAATGAAAACGGTCGATCAATAAAAACAGCTTTCTTACATGTCTTGTGACCCCACGTTTTCTGGTGATTTTTCACTTTAACATTGGTGACTATGGGGAAAATAAGTGATATTTCCGTTTTGCTTATTTATTTACATTTTTAAGACAAAATACACTCAGTTGTAATTTATAGGAATCGTTAACTAACGTATAGTTTATAAATCATATTTTTTACCACTAATTAGCTGCACGATTAAGTGTACATGAATTTATGTTTTTTAATTAAAAATTATGTTATCGTGTGGCCTTCAACTACAAAATCAAAGATCAGCAAATAGTTTCGGCATGTCTAAGGTATCACCCCATCAGCACTTACCCGAGAGACTCCATGCAGAGAATCGAATAGTACGGGGCATGTATAAGACATGAGCCAACCAGCACTAATTGGATAGGTACGGTGAAACTAATTGGATAGGT
Source organism: Cyrtodaria siliqua (assembly GCA_037043455.1). NCBI lineage: Eukaryota > Metazoa > Mollusca > Bivalvia > Adapedonta > Hiatellidae > Cyrtodaria > Cyrtodaria siliqua. The sequence goes on from JAWPHD010003983.1 coordinate 53,345, forward strand.
ACGGTGTTCCGTTAGGGCCATCGTACCATCGCGTATCTACCTTTACAAGTCGATGCGCGATGGTATGATGGTACGATGGAGATGGCAAGATGGTACGACGGCGATGGTACGATGACGCGATGGACCATCGTATCATCGCCATCCTACCATCGTACCATCGCCATCGTACGATGGTACGATGGCGATGGTACGATGACGCGATGGACCATCGTATCATCGCCATCCTACCATCGTACCATCGCCATCGTACCATCGCGTCATCGTACATTCGCCATCGTACCATCGCCATCGTACCATCGCGCATCGACTTGTAAAGGTCGATACGCGATAGTACGATGGCCCTAACGGAACACCGTAGATAGGCATGTCATAGATTTCAGCCAACGAGCACTTACCTCCAGCAAAGCCATTAGCAGGGACATGTCTAAGATATGAGCCAACCAAATTACCCCAAGCTAAGCCAGTAGTTTCGTGAAGTCTTGTCAAGATGTAATCCAGCCAACACTTATTCCTAGAGATACCATTAGTATGAACATGTCTAAGATATGAACTAACTATCAATTACCTTTAGCGAAAATTATTGTATCAGCGCGTCTAAGATACGAGCCGTCCTTCGTATCGTCCTCTCCGTCTGCCACTCCATCAACAATCACGCCTATAAACTGTTTACCATGCAGGAAGTTCATACCGTCCGGTTTGTACGAATAGAATGTGTAAGAGCTTGTTCCGTCCGTGGTAAAGATTGACTGGAACGTCACAGTCTGCAAAAAAAGTATAAGATTATAAATAATACAAATTATGAAGAAAAAAAAAATTACCGTTTTTGGCTTCAGTGTAGACTAGTGCTTTTCAATTTTGGCATGAATAGCATTCTAGAAAAGGTATGAGTTGCAATTAATTAAATTTAATATGAAGACATACGGGCATTGGCCCAGATATTTTGTTTTACATGGGCCATATTTTTTCGTTCAAGGTCATACATCAGATGTTTTGGGTAAAGAAATAATTGACAATCGGATCATCAGCATATTTCACAGGCTCATAGCAAATGAATCTCAGCATAATATAATATTATAATTGTATCCATAGAAAACCGATAAGGCTGATTTTGTTTTGCCTCAAGGGGAAAGGAGTTATGGAGCGGACAAGGTTTTTCATTATCGGGTGCTGGTGACCTTGACCTTTGACCTACTGACCTCAAAATCATAGATTTGATATGATAAGTTGACATTTGTAATGTGGTGTTAATGAATGTAAGGTACGCGGCGTATGTACTTATACTAGATACGTTGCAAAAGTCCATCAACCGTTCAATGCTAGAATGCAAGAATTATGTCCCCTTTTGTCAGATCCCATTGAGATTGCATTTGAAAAAGATAAAAATTAAAACTCAATTAATCTTAAATATTTTTACATGAAACTTCCAGTTTAATATGTTTACATATTTATCTATACAGTGCTATCATTGGGTTATAAATACATACTTGGTAAGTATATGAATTAGTCCATACACACATGATCTTGAGTATGACATAAGCCGAGTATGGATCAGTACACACTTATATCAAGTTTGTATTTATTATTCAAGTATAGCACTGTCTCTGTAAAAGTGTAAACAAATTAAACTGCAAATTACATGCATAACTATTCAGGATTATTTAAGTTCTATTTATTTTATTTTGTTAATACACTTTCAATGGGATTCACAAACGGGGACATAATTCTTAACTAAATATAGAAGAAGATACGACGTTGTAGCGTTGAACCCTTTGATAAACGCTGAATTATATAAACGCTGAGTATATTGAATCTACTTCAGTATACTTACTTCATTTTCAGCACTGTCGTATTGTGGACAGTCTTCCCAAGTTGCCTTGACTATCGTGGTAGGTGTGAAGTCAGCAATGCCGTAGTCGGTCAATACAAGGTTTTTAACCGTAGCTACGTCCGTATTGTTTTTCAGCGTGCTGTCACCGAGCACGTCATACATGCGGTACCAAATCTTGCCTGCAGAGTTCGTGTTTATGTCGCTAAAGTACGGCGCCAAACAATTCTGGTTTTTTAAGTCGTCTAATGCTTGTCCATTCCTTGGAATAGTGTATCCTTCGAATTGCTTGTCAAAGCACAAAATTCCATTGGTGCAAACCTATATAGTATAAAAAAAAATGTTTGATTGTATCTAATACTATTATATACTAGTAGCTGAAAACACATGAAAAGCAATTGTGATTCATTTAAGTTTGATGTATAAAACACAAATAACTAGAATGCATATACTAGTATTGTTGGACACTCCATTTAAGAGTATCTAATATGGAAGCTTAAAACATCTATTGAATGTTGCAAAATATGTGTTTATATATACTGAAAGGCAAAGGAAACGCATAATGGGTATTTCTGCTATATATTGTATGTTCAATATGCTACTACTAATCGAATGGTACAGGGCGACATTAGGCCTGTCCTTTCGGAAAAAAAGTTTAAGCAGCACCAAACACACAAATGGTTACCCCTTTAAAGTTCCATTATCGACAGAATGCGCATTTGGCTCAAACAGATGAGCAAACTTAGGCTTTAAACGTTGCAATCTCTTAACATTAAACACCATACTGAAATGGCTTGACTTGTTCAAGCGAAACTTCAACATTTAAAAATGTCATGTAACAAAGTATACTTCGATTAAAAGGTCCACTACATGACAGAGTTGTCCTTTCTTAATTAGTTGTAGCCACCTTTTGTACAAAACACGTTGAGATATATCTGGAATATTACGTGGAATTAGGTGTATATAATAGTGTAGTATAGGCATTTTTTTGATTATGCGTTTCTTTTTCCTGTCAGTATATATTAGGTAAACAAATAGATGTTTTCTATGATATGAAGCAAGCGTTAAAACGCTATAATATCTAAGTCCGAAATAAATGTTTTTACTAAACGACTTTCAACAATTTGAGCATAGATTTTAAGAAAAATATATTATATGTTATTCCGGTTCCCTAGAACCGTGTATGGCCTTAATAAAAGTTACAATATTGTACACGTAACCAGAACGATAGTTTATGTTTTATGTCTCTTTACTTATCTGCTTATGCTATTCAGCATGTACAACCTTTATTTCACTATTAAATAGTGCATAGCCCGTCGCAAAATAGTGCATAGCCCGTCGCAAAATAGTGCGTCGCAAAATAGTGCATAGCCCGTCGCAAAATAGTGCATTACCCGTCGCAAAATAGTGCATAACCCGTCGCAAAATAGTGCATAACCCGTCGCAAAATGGCACATAACCCGTCGCAAATCCAGTCACGTTACGTTAAACCGTCAAAACGTGACGGCATTTAGTTTTACTTCAATGCGTTTGTGAGTGAAACTGTCATAAAACCCAATAAAATGTGTAAGAAACGGCCAACGAGTACATTGACGTTTTTTCAATCGTGGCGAATTGTACTAACGCGTCGCCATTAAACAAATTAGCCATCATTAAACGACTTAATTTTAAAATGTAAATACAGTTAACGCTATATTACCAATCAGCAGCACTATCACTTCGAAGAATGTAACGCGTTATTCCATTGGTTAGCGTCTGAAAAACGCCCGATTACCCGTCTGGCAATATCGTGACGTCACATAACGCTACAGCAAACGCAATCTCCACACAGAGTTATCGTACCTTGCACTCACATATATCTCTGCTAACTACTAAATTACAAGATTTTGGTAAAACCATTTTAATTGGAATATGTTTGCCTGAAACTCATTTATTTCTTGTGTAAATATAATGTTCAGAATATCTGCAAATTAGATGTTGCAAGATTTGAAATAATGCATGAAAACAATTTAGTTTTAATCGGGAGTATTTTACTACAAAAATAATACGTACTTAGGTCTCCTAATCGAAACGCATATGTAAACATTTCAAACCGAAGCTCGATAGCAGAAAATTACTAATAAAAAATAACTCATAGAAGTAAAAATTGAGGAAACGAGTGTACTCTGGGTAGAGATTGCAACAAACGATGTCGTTGGAAAGCAACAACGAAAAAATCGCTATATAGAACAAATTGTATCAATCAAATTGAGTTACATTTTCAAGTTGAAATTGTTGAAAAAAAGATACAGTTGTATAGTTTTTTTTGTTTGGTGTTGAGGGAAGAGAATGTAAGTTGTGAGAATTTGTTTGTATTATGTTAAATCTCTCGAAAATGTGTGTATTACATACATAACTAGATGGGTGTTCGGAGGAACACATGTGTCGACTGTCAGCGCTTTGTCAGTATAACAAGATTTTTGGACCCAGATAAATGACTTTGACAAACTAGCCTGACTAAGTTTTCTTGAAGAAAAAAATGAGTATTTAACCCATATAATGACCTTCAGTGTGCCCTTGACCTTTATATTTTAGTATCGCCATGTCGATGTTGTCATGACAAGTGTATATTGAAAGATTGATGAAGAAATAAAAAGAACTGAGAAAGAGATAGCCAACGTTAAGTTTTTGTGAAGAAAAAAAAACAGTATTTAACCCTTATAATGACCTTCAGTGTGACCTTCACCTTTATAATTTAGGATGGTCATGTCGATGTTGTCATGCTGAGTATATATCGAAAGTCTGATGAAGAAATATCAAGAAATGAGAAAATTATAGGCAAAGTTTTCGTAGAGAAAATTAGTATTAACCCATATAATGACCTTCAGTGTGACCTTGACCTTTGTATGTTAATACGGTCATGTACGTGTTGTCATGATGAGTATATATTGAAAGTTTGATGAAGAAATATCGAGAAATGAGAAAGTTATAGCCAACGTTAAGTTTTCAGGAATAAAAATCTTGTGTATTTAACCCATTTTAATGACCTTCAGTGAGTGTGATCTTGACCTTTATGTTTAGTATGGTCATGTAGATGTAGTCAAGATGAGTATATATTGAAAGTTTGATGAAGAAATATCACGAAACAAGAAAGTTATAGCCAACGTTAAGTTTTCGTGAAGAAAAAACTGAGTATTTAACCCATATAATGACCTTCAGTGTGACCTTGACCTTCATATTGTAGTATGGTCATGTTATTGTTGTCATGATGAGTATATATTGAAAGTTTGATGAAGCAATATCGGAAAGTTATAGCCAAAGTTAAGTGTTCGTGACGGACTGACGGACTGGCGGACTGACGGACGGACGGCAAAGTGATCCCTATGTATCGCATTTTTCTTCGAAAAGACGACACAAAAATCCATGTCAGATAAGAAATAAAAATATTTCATCCGCGGGTTTATATTATCCCAATACCTGGTGGCCTGGACTTGAAGATCATCGATACCAAGGGCCGTAGGCCCAAGGTTTAGATGTGTTTCAAGTCCCAAACAAATAAAGAAATGAACTGAATGGTTGTTAACGGATCATCAGTTTATACACTGTTAAGGTTAGTTCCAGCCGCCCCACAGAGAGGGAAAGTACAAATAGGAAGAACCGTACCCTAATTTGACCATAAGTCCAGACTCTATTGTACCCATCTCGGTGCGCCCTAAGGCGCATTGAGTTTGTTGGCGGAGGGACTATAAACCTTAGAACTACACACACACACTAATTTGACCATCGAATAGATTCCGATGGTTATTTAACATGCTCGGATATTGACAGCGGGATATGGGAAACAGTAGTTTATTTCCTATAACATAAGATAAATGAGTAACATAAGATAAATGAGATAAAACATCAAGTATCGTTCTTGTTACATACAAGAAAGTTAAAACGTATGTAATAAAATTGCTTACAAATAGTTTCCTGAATCTATTGTTACCGAAAGGAACCCGTCTAATCAGGTTTATCTCGGCGAGACATTGGTCATCAGTACCTTCAAAGAACTGGTCAGACTGGGATAGACCATAGGCAAGATGCAAACCTGTTAAAAGTAAAGTATATAATTAGTATACTCGACAGCTTCAATATACACCATGTCACTAAGCGAGTTATCGGGTTCGTTCCATTCGGAATACTTACTTGATTTATTTGGTTTTCATTTGGAATATTACTTATTTAGTAGAGATATATTACAATGTATTGTAAACAGTTTTTAATGTTACACTCCACAAGAAAATCTTTCTTTGAAGTACTGTGGTAAATATACAAATAACAAGATTGGAGTTACAATCGAGATGTCAAACATTTTTTAAATTCTTAACTATTCTATAAGCATATTTGTCTACTTACCACTGCGAAAGGGTATGGTTGGTGTAGTGGCAGGTGCAGCTGTCGTTGCTGCTGCTGTTGTTGTCTGGGCTACAGTAGTAGTTGTTGCGACAGCCGTGGTAGTATCCGCGACAGTTGTGGCGCTAGCTGTAGTAGTGTCAGCAGCAGTTGTTGCGCCAGCCGTGGTAGTGCCAGCAGCAGTTGTTGCACTAGCCGTGGTAGTGTCAGCTGCAGTTGTTGCGCCAGCCGTGGTAGTATCCGCGGCAGTTGTGGCGCTAGCTGTGGTAGTGTCGGCGACAGTTGTTGCGCTAGCCGTGGTAGAGTTGGCGGCAGTTGTTGCGCTAGCTGTGGTAGTGTCAGCAGCTGTTGTTGCGCTAGCTGTAGTAGTTTCGGCTGCAGTTGTGACGCTAGCTGTGGTAGCTGTGGTAGTGTCGGCGGCAGTTGTTGCGCTAGCTGTGGTAGTGTCAGCAGCTGTTGTTGCGCTAGCTGTAGTAGTTTCGGAGGCAGTTGTGGCGCTAGCTGTGGTAGTGTCGGCAACAGTTGTTGCGCTAGCCGTGGTAGTGTCAGCTGCAGTTGTTACGCCAGCCGTGGTAGTATCCGCGGCAGTTGTGGCGCTAGCCGTGGTAGTGTCAGCTGCAGTTGTTGCGCCAGCCGTGGTAGTGTCGGCGGCAGTTGTTGCGCTAGCTGTGGTAGTGCCATCAGCAGTTGTTGCACTAGCCGTGGTAGTGTCAGCAGCAGTTGTTGTGCCAGCCGTGGTAGTATCCGCGGCAGTTGTTGCGCTAGCTGTGGTAGTGTCGGCGACAGTTGTTGCGCTAGCCGTGGTAGTGTCTGCTGCAGTTGTTGCGCCAGCCGTGGTAGTATCCGCGGCAGTTGTTGCGCTTCCTGTGGTAGTGTCAGCAGCAGTTGTTGCGCTAGCTGTGGTAGTGCCAGCAGCAGTTGTTGCACTAGCCGTGGTAGTGTCAGCTGCAGTTGTTGCGCCAGCCGTGGTAGTATCTACGGCAGTTGTGGCGCTAGCTGTGGTAGTGTCGGCGACAGTTGTAGCGCTTGCTGTGGTAGTATCAGCAGCAGTTGTTGCGCTTGCCGTGGTAGTGTCGGCGGCAGTTGTTGCGCTAGCCGTGGTAGTGTCGGCGGCAGTTGTTGCGCTAGATGTGGTGGTATCGGCGGCAGTTGTTGCGCTAGCCGTGGTAGTGTCAGCGGCAGTTGTTACACTAGCTGTGGTAGTGTCGGCGGCAGTTGTTGCGCTTGCTGTGGTTGTGCCAGCAGCAGTTGTTGCGCTAGATGTGGTGGTATCGGCGGCAGTTGTAGCGCTAGCCGTAGTAGTGTCAGCGGCAGTTGTGGCGCTAGCTGTGGTAGTGTCGGCGACAGTTGTTGCGCTTGCTGTGGTAGTGTCGGCGACAGTTGTTGCGCTTGCTGTAGTAGTGTCAGCAGCAGTTGTTGCACTAGCCGTGGTAGAGTCGGCGGCAGTTGTTGCGCTAGCTGTGGTAGTGTCAGCAGCTGTTGTTGCGCTAGCGGTGGTAGTTTCGGCGGCAGTTGTGGCGCTAGCTGTGGTAGCTGTGGTAGTGTCGGCGGCAGTTGTTGCGCTAGCTGTGGTAGTGTCAGCAGCTGTTGTTGCGCTAGCTGTAGTAGTTTCGGCGGCAGTCGTGGCGCTAGCTGTGGTAGTGTCGGCAACAGTTGTTGCGCTAGCCGTGGTAGTGTCAGCTGCAGTTGTTGCGCCAGCCGTGGTAGTATCAGCGGCCGTTGTGGCGCTAGCTGTGGTAGTGCCAGCAGCAGTTGTTGCACTAGCCGTGGTAGTATCCGCCGCAGTTGTTGCGCTTGCTGTGGTAGTGTCGGCGACAGTTGTTGCGCTAGCCGTGGTAGTGTCTTCTGCAGTTGTTGAGCCAGCCGTGGTAGTATCCGCTGCAGTTGTTGCGCTTCCTGTGGTAGTGTCAGCAGCAGTTGTTGCGCTAGCTGTGGTAGTTCCAGCAGCAGTTGTTGCACTAGCCGTGGTAGTGTCAGCTGCAGTTGTTGTGCCAGCCGTGGTAGTATCTGCGGCAGTTGTGGCGCTAGCTGTGGTAGTGTCGGCGACAGTTGTAGCGCTTGCTGTGGTAGTATCAGCAGCAGTTGTTGCGCTAACCGTGGTAGAGTCGGCGGCAGTTGTTGCGCTTGCCGTGGTAGTGTCGGCGGCAGTTGTTGCGCCAGATGTGGTGGTATCGGCGGCAGTTGTTGCGCTAGCCGTGGTAGTGTCAGCGGCAGTTGTTACACTAGCTGTGGTAGTGTCGGCGGCAGTTGTTGCGCTTGCTGTGGTAGTGTCAGCGGCAGTTGTTACACTTACTGTGGTAGTGTCGGCGGCAGTTGTTGCCCCAGCTGTGGTAGTGTCGGCGGCAGTTGTTGCGCTTGCCGTGGTAGTGTCGGCGGCAGTTGTTGCGCTAGCTGTTGTGGTAACGGCTGCAGTTGTTGCGCTAGCCGTGGTAGTGTCAACGGCAGTTGTTACACTAACCGTGGTAGTGTCGGCGGCAGTTGTTGCGCTAGCCGTGGTACTATCGGCGGCAGTTGTCGCACTAGCTGTGGTAGTGTCAGCGGCAGTTGTTGCACTCGCTGTGGTAGTGTCTGCAGCAGTTGTTGTTCCAGCTGTGGTAGTGTCAGCAGCAGTTGTTGCGCTAGCTGTGGTAGTGTCAGCGGTAGTTGTTGCGCTAGCCGTGGTAATGTCGGCGGTAGTTGTTGCGCTAACTGTGGTAGTGTCAGCGGCAGTTGTTGCACTAGCTGTGGTAGTGTCAGCGGCAGTGGTTGTGCTATCTGTGGTAGTGCCTGCAGCAGTTGTTGCGCTAGCTGTGGTAGTGTCGGCGGCAGTTGTTGCGCTAGCTGTAGTAGTGTCGGCAGCAGTTGTTGCGCTAGATGTGGTGGTGTCGGCGACAGTTGTTGCGCTTGCTGTGGTAGTGTCGGCGACAGTTGTTGCGCTTGCTGTGGTAGTGTCAGCAGCAGTTGTTGCGCTAGCTGTGGTAGAGTCGGCGGCAGTTGTTGCGCTAGCTGTGGTAGTGTCGGCGGCAGTTGTAGCGCTAGCCGTAGTAGTGTCAGCGGCAGTTGTGGCGCTAGATGTGGTAGTGTCGGCGACAGTTGTTGCGCTTGCTGTGGTAGTGTCGGCGACAGTTGTTGCGCTTGCTGTGGTAGTGTCAGCAGCAGTTGTTGCGCTAGCTGTGGTAGAGTCGGCGGCAGTTGTTGCGCTAGCTGTGGTAGTGTCGGCGACAGTTGTTGCGCTAGCTGTGGTAGTGTCGGCGACAGTTGTTGCACTAGCTGTGGTAGTGTCAGCAGCAGTTGTTGCGCTAGCTGTGGTAGAGTCGGCGGCAGTTGTTGCGCTAGCTGTGGTAGTATCGGCGGCAGTTGTAGCGCTAGCCGTAGTAGTGTCAGCGGCAGTTGTGGCGCTAGATGTGGTAGTGTCGGCGACAGTTGTTGCGCTTGCTGTGGTAGTGTCGGAGACAGTTGTTGCGCTTGCTGTGGTAGTGTCAGCAGCAGTTGTTGCGCTAGCCGTGGTAGAGTCGGCGGCAGTTGTTGCGCTAGCTGTGGTAGTTTCGGATGCAGTTGTTGCGCTAGCCGTGGTAGTATCAGCGGTAGTTGTTGAGCCAGCCGTGGTAGTGTCGGCGGCAGATGTTGCACTAGCTGTGGTAGTGTCTGCGGCAGTTGTTGCGCTAGCTGTGGTTGTGTCAGAGGCAGTTGTTGCGCTAGCCGTGGTAGTGTCGGCGGTAGTTGCGCTAGCTGTGGTAGTGTCGGTGGCAGTTGTTGCACTAGCTGTGGTAGTGTCGGCGGTAGTTGTTGCGCCGGTCGTGGTAGTGTCGGTGGCAGTTGTTGCGCTTGCTGTTGTAGTATCAGCAGCTGTTGTTGCGCCAGCCGTGGTAGTATCGGCGACAGTTGTAGCGCTATCCATGGTAGTGTCGGCGGCAGTTGTTGCACCAGCTGTTGTTGTGTCAGCGGCAGTTGTTGCGCTAGCCGTGGTAGTGTCGGCGGTAGTTGCGCTATCTGTGGTAGTGTCGGTGGCAGTTGTTGCACCAGCTGTGGTAGTATCAGCGGCAGTTGTTGTGCCAGCCGTGGTAGTGTCGGCGGCAGTTGTTGGACTAGCTGTGGTAGTGTCAGCAGCAGTTGTTGTACCTGCCGTGGTAGTGTCGGCGGCAGTTGTTGCACTAGCGGTGGTAGTGTCGGCGACAGTTGTTGCACTAGCTGTGGTAGTGTCGGTGGCTGTTGTTGCACTGGCTGTGGTAGTGTCGGCGACAGTTGTTGCACTAGCTGTGGTTGTGTCAGCGGTAGTTGTTGCGCTAGCTGTGGTAATGTCAGCGGCAGTTGTTGTGCCAGCAATAGTAGTGTCGGCGACAGTTGTTGCACTAGCTGTGGTTGTATCAGCGGCAGTTGTAGCGCTAGCCGTGGTTGTGTCGGCGGCAGTTGTTGTGCTAGCCAAGGTAGTGATTGCGGCAGTTGTTGCGCTATCTGTAGTAGTGTCGGCGGCAGTTGTTGCACTATCTGTGGTAGTGTCGGTGGCAGTTGTTGTACCAGTCGTGGTAGTATCGGCGGCAGTTGTTACACTAGATGTGGTAGTGTCGGCGACAGTTGTTGCACTAGCTGTGGTAGTGTCAGCAGCAGTTGTTGTGCCAGCCGTGGTAGTGTCGGCGGCATTTGTTGCACTAGCTGTGGTGGTGTCAGCGGCAGTTGTTGCACTAGCTGTGGTAGTGTCAGCAGCAGTTGTACCTGCCGTGGTAGTGTCGGCTGCAGTTGTTGCACTACCTGTGGTAGTGTCGGCGACAGTTGTTGCACTAGTTGTGGTAGTGTCGGTGGCAGTTGTTGCACTAGCTGTGGTAGTGTCGGCGGCAGTTGTTGCGCTATCTGTGGTAGTGTCGGCGGCAGTTGTTGCGCTATCTGTGGTAGTGTCGGCGGCAGTTGTTGCACTAGCTGTGGTAGTGTCTGCGGCAGTTGTTGCGCTTGCTGTGGTAGTGTCGGCGACAGTTGTTGCACTAGCCGTGGTAGTGTCGGCGGCAGTTGTTGCGCTAGCTGTGGTAGTGTCGGCAGCAGTTGTTGCGCTAGCTGTGGTTGTGTCGACGGTAGTTGTTGTGCTATCCGGGGTAGTGTCGGCGGTAATTGTTGCGCTAGCTGTGGTAGTGTCAGCGGCAGTTGTTGCGCTTGCTGTAGTGGTATCAGCGGCAGTTGTTGCGCTAGCTGTGGTAGTGTCGGCTGCAGTTGTTGCGCTAGCTGTGGTAGTGTCAGCAGCAGTTGTTGCGCTAGATGTGGTAGTGTCGGCTGCAGTTGTTGCGCTAGATGTGGTAGTGTCGGCTGCAGTTGTTGCACTTGCTGTGGTGGTATCAGCAGCAGTTGTTGCGCTAGCTGTGGTAGTGTCGGCTGCAGTTGTTGCACTTGCTATGGTAGTTTCAGATGCAGTTGTTGCGCTAGCGGTGGTAGTGTCGGCTGCAGTTGTTGCGCTAGCTGTGGTAGTGTCGGCTGCAGTTGTTGCGCTAGCTGTGGTAGTGTCGGCTGCAGTTGTTGCACTTGATGTGGTGGTATCAGCAGCAGTGGTTGCGCTAGCTGTGGTAGTGTCGGCTGCAGTTGTTACACTTGCTGTGGTGGTATCAGCAGCAGTTGTTGCGCTAGCTGTGGTAGTTTCGGCTGCAGTTGTTGCACTAGCTGTGGTAGTATCAGCGGCAGTTGTTGCGCTAGCTGTGGTAGTTTCAGATGCAGTTGTTGCGCTTGCCGTGTTAGTGTCGGCGGCAGTTGTTGCGCTAGCCGTGGTAGTGTCGGCGGTAGTTGTTGCGCTAGATATGGTGGTATCGACGGCGGTTGTTGCGCTAGCGGTGGTAGTGTCGGCGGCTGTTGTTGCGCTTGCCGTGGTAGTGTCGCCGGCAGTTGTTGCGCTAGCTGTGGTGGTATCGGCGGTAGTTGTTGCGCTAGCCGTGGTAGTATCAGCGGAAGTTGTGTCGCTAGCCGTGGTAGTGTCTGCTGCAGTTGTTGCGCTAACCGTGGTAGTATCGGCTGCATTGGTTGCGCTAGCTGTCGTAGTGTCGGAGGCAGCTGTTGTGCTAGCCGTAGTAGTGTCGGCGGCAGTTGTTGCGCTAGCCGTTGTAGTGTCGACGGCAGTTGTTGCGCTAGCCGTGGTAGTGACGGCGGCAGTAGTTGCGCTAGCTGTGGTAGTGTCGGCTGCAGTTGTTGCACTTACTGTGGTAGTATCAGCAGCAGTTGTTGCGCTAGCTGTGGTAGTGTCGACTGCAGTTGTTGCGCTAGCTGTGGTAGTGTCGGCTGCAGTTGTTGCACTTGCTGTGGTGGTATCAGCAGCAGTTGTTGCGCTAGCTGTGGTAGTGTCGACTGCAGTTGTTGCGCTAGCTGTGGTAGTGTCGGCTGCAGTTGTTGCACTTGCTGTGGTGGTATCAGCAGCAGTTGTTGCGCTAGCTGTGGTAGTTTCGGCTGCAGTTGTTGCGCTAGCTGTAGTGGTATCAGCGGCAGTTGTTGCGCTAGCCGTGGTAGTGTCGGCTGCAGTTGTTGCACTTGCTGTGGTAGTATCAGCGGCAGTTGTTGCGCTAACCGTGGTAGTATCAGCGGCAGTTGTTGCGATAGCCGTGGTAGTGTCGGCGGCAGTTGATGCGCTAACTGTGGTAGTGTCGGCGGCAGTTGTTGCGCTAGCTGTGGTAGTGTCGGCTGCAGTTGTTGCACTTGCTAAGGTGGTATCAGCAGCAGTTGTTGCGCTAGCTGTGGTAGTTTCGGCTGCAGTTGTTGCACTTGCTGTGGTGGTATCAGCAGCAGTTGTTGCGCTAGCTGTGGTAGTGTCGGCTGCAGTTGTTGCACTTGCTGTGGTAGTGTCGGCTGCAGTTGTTGCGCTAGGTGTGGTAGTTTCGGCTGCAGTTGTTGCGCTAGATGTGGTAGTTACGGCTGCAGTTGTTGCACTTGCTGTGGTGGTATCAGCAGCAGTTGTTGCGCTAGCTGTGGTAGTGTCGGCTGCAGTTGTTGCACTTGCTATGGTAGTTTCAGATGCAGTTGTTACGCTAGCGGTGGTAGTGTCGGCTGCAGTTGTTGCGCTAGCTGTGGTAGTGTCGGCTGCAGTTGTTGCGCTAGCTGTCGTAGTGTCGGCTGCAGTTGTTGCACTTGATGTGGTGGTATCAGCAGCAGTGGTTGCGCTAGCTGTGGTAGTGTCGGCTGCAGTTGTTGCACTTGCTGTGGTGGTATCAGCAGCAGTTGTTGCGCTAGCTGTGGTAGTTTCGGCTGCAGTTGTTGCGCTAGCTGTGGTAGTATCAGCGGCAGTTGTTGCGCTAGCTGTGGTAGTTTCAGATGCAGTTGTTGCGCTAGCCGTGGTAGTGTCGGCTGCAGCTGTTGCACTTGCGGTGGTAGTATCAGCGGCAGTTGTTGCGCTAACCGTGGTAGTATCAGCGGCAGTTGTTTGGCTAGCCGTGGTAGTGTCGGCGGCAGTTGATGTGCTAGCTGTGGTAGTGTCGGCAGCAGTTGTTGCGCTAGCTGTGGTAGTGTCGGCTGCAGTTGTTGCACTTGCTGTGGTGGTATCAGCAGCAGTTGTTGCGCTAGCTGTGGTAGTGTCGGCTGCAGTTGTTTCACTTGCTGTGGTGGTATCAGCAGCAGTTGTTGCGCTAGCCGTGGTAGTGTCGGCTGCAGTTGTTGCACTTGCTGTGGTAGTGTCGGCCCCAGTTGTTGCGCTAGATGTGGTAGTGTCGGCTGCAGTTGTTGCACTAGATGTGGTAGTGTCGGCTGCAGTTGTTGCACTTGCTGTGGTGATATCAGCAGCAGTTGTTGCGCTAGCTGTGGTAGTGTCGGCTGCAGTTGTTGCACTTGCTGTGGTGGTATCAGCAGCAGTTGTGTCGCTAGCTGTGGTAGTGTCGGCTGCAGTTGTTGCACTTGCTGTGGTAGTGTCGGCTGCAGTTGTTGCGCTAGATGTGGTAGTGTCGGCTGCAGTTGTTGCGCTAGATGTGGTAGTGTCGGCTGCAGTTGTTGCACTTGCTGTGGTGGTATCAGCAGCAGTTGTTGCGCTAGCTGTGGTAGTGTCGGCTGCAGTTGTTGCACTTGCTGTGGTAGTGTCGGCTGCAGTTGTGGCGCTAGATGTGGTAGTGTCAGCTGCAGTTGTTGCGCTAGATGTGGTAGTGTCGGCTGCAGTTGTTGCACTTGCTGTGGTAGTTTCAGATGCAGTTGTTGCGCTAGCGGTGGTAGTGTCGGCTGCAGTTGTTGCGCTAGCGGTGATAGTATCAGCGGCAGTTGTTGCGCTAACCGTGGTAGTATCAGCGGCAGTTGTTGCGCTATCTGTTGTAGTGTCAGCGGCAGTTGTGACGCTAGCCGTGGTTGTATCAGCGGCAGTTGTTGCGCTAGCTGTGGTAGTGTCGGCTGCAGTTGTTGCGCTAGCCGTGGTAGTATCAGCGGCAGTTGTGACGCTAGCCGTGGTAGTGTCGGCTGCAGTTGTTTCGCTAGCCGTGGTAGTATCAGCCACAGTCGTTGCGCTAGCTGTGGTAGGTGCTGCTACAGTTGTTGCACCCGCTGTGGTAGAGGGAGCTGTTGTTGACGCTTTAGTGGTTGTTATTAATATTGATGTCAATAGTACAAACACCACGTACATTATGATTCCTTGTCTTTTTGACCGCTTCATATCTGCAAATATAAAGGGTGGGAAAGGTGTGTGTAACTAAAAGCTGAAATGCGTAGTAAAATAACTATAAAACACATTATTAATTAATTAAACTATATTCGTTGTGTTTCGCTACACAAAATAAGACACAAACTCGACCATCGGCCAATATGAAAAAAAATGTCTCATTTGAAGAATATGAGAAGATGAGATTTAGATGACGTAATTCAAGTTAACGTCATTCACGTTAATTGACGTCGTTTACGCTCGCTTACCAATTTATAAACTAAGTTAACGTTTCTATAAATATACGCAAATCGTGTCAAATTCAGTTATACTGTACATAATGGACGTTAATAAAATCGTCATTAATTAATTGTGTTCATATTGTCCGAGTTATTGGCCTTGGACCAATATGACAGTCCTTGGACCATAAGAACACTTAATTAATAGCATCATAATTCGTAGTATATACGTCGATTTTACTCTATAGTTAGTAAATCAAATGCGTTTTATTTGCAAGAAGTTATAGTTAATTATAACGTTATCAACATCATACTCGTATCGTAGTTAATTCGCAGACCTAATAACAAATAGATTGGACACTATGAAAATTGTGTAAATATCAAGTGGCACAGTTCGAAAATTTCGCAAAATATTTCCCAACTTTAAAGACTAATATCATGAAGAGTTTTATAGATACAAGTTTCATTCAAGCCAAATACCATCACAAATTTAATTTTCTTTCCAATGATAGTATTTTGTTTTCTCTTACATTGAGAGCAAAAAACGAGTTTGATGGAAACTTTGACTATGTCAAAACATAGATTTTTAAGG
The DNA here is from genome assembly GCA_037043455.1 of Cyrtodaria siliqua. Classification (NCBI taxonomy): domain Eukaryota; kingdom Metazoa; phylum Mollusca; class Bivalvia; order Adapedonta; family Hiatellidae; genus Cyrtodaria; species Cyrtodaria siliqua. Next base: position 68,923 of record JAWPHD010003983.1, read on the forward strand.
GAAAAGCGGAAAATGATGACATTTTAAATTTTAAACATTTTTTTATACAATTTCTTATTTTGAAAATAAACATAAATTATTATAATACCAATTTGCTATTCGCTATGAATCTTTTGGATGTATTCCCATCAACATCGGTGAATAATTGAGAGAGAGAAGATAGAAGGAAAAGTTAAGGTGCCACGTGATATTTTGGTTACTTCATTGGTTAAGATGTTTATTAATATGTCTGTGGTTTATTTACAGGCTCAAATTGTACTCAATTTGTTGAAAATAACCCTTCTAAAAAAGCAAACTGACAAAAAGCATGATCGTTCAGAGCAATGTTAATAGTATTGTGACAAAAACACAATAGTAGGATTTAAGATTTAATAGTTTATTTGCGTCTCATTGTTTACAATCAAATATGCATACATAAATACATTATTTCATACATAAAACATTAATTGTAAACACCATTTTAAAAGAATTATAGGAGTCGATATTATTGCACATTAACCTATAACATTCATCTTTTTGGCCTGTACATGAGTTACTAATAATACATTTAATGTGATCAGCATTGAACAACTATTGTTAATCAATCTTATGAGTATCACAAATATGATACTCAAAGTTTAAAATGCCATTAAAATTATTTTGGGTAAACTGTGAAATTTGTAAAAACGCATCCGGGGAGAATCCGCCTAATAAACGCAAATAAAGAAATACTAAAAGATCCGTTATCACATCTATTAACTGATTAACAATAACTGTCCAACAATAACTGTCCAACAATAACTAAAACACAGTACATATAAGTCGTCTAATTAAAACAAAACATTATTTTTAGTTTAGTATGTGTTTGTCTGAAGTATAAACATTTGAATTGTTAAAAACATTAACGTGTCCGCGATGGTATACATGGTACGCTATTCGTTTACGTTTGTTTAAACATTCCAATTGTACTGTAGTTATCTCCCCTTAAAGTTAGATAAAGCAATTGAATTGAATTGGATTTTATAGTCGCACCAACAGCTAAGGTCATATGGCGTGGGGGGTGGGGGTGGGGGTTGGGGGGTTGGAGGGTGGAGGAAGGGAGAGAGCCCATGCCCCAATATGGGTGAAATAAGAAATTCCAAACCAAGATTATAGATATATATTAGTAGTTTACACGCAAACCTAGATCTGCCTTTATTGCACATTTTATGGGCCATCACAGATTGAGTTCCATGGTAGCCCAGAATTTGTAGAAGACAACATTACTTACGCAACCCTTTACAACATACTATAAGGAAACCAATTTCAATATTAAGTTGAGCTAGGACAAGAAATTAAAGAGATAATAGACATGTAAACACAGCTTACACGTATAATTTGATGTGAAATAGACACATTTTAATGGCTATCAGAATGTGTGTTCCATGGGAGCCCAGGGGTTACAGGAACCAAACTTACTTACGCAGCCCTTAAGATAATGCTATAAGGAAGCCCATGGCCAAATTTAGTTATGCTAGGATAAGAAATGTAAAACACAGACTTACACGCAAACGTTGATGTGGGACGCCGACGCCGACATGAGTACATAATCTCTTATTCTTCGAATAGTCGAGCTAAAAATTATATCAGATGCGTGACTGAATTCTAAATTCACATGCAAAAGTTGTTTCTGATAAATAACTGTATGTTAACTATAGAACAGTGTTTACGGTTGTGCACGTTTTATTTACGCATGGGCCATTAATTAATATTTAGTCAGTCGTGTATATCAATGAATTTGTAACTGAATGTCACCGTCAACAAAGAAACAGTTAATTTAAAGTAATGTGAACGTTTTGAGGAAAACCATCCAAGTAGCCCTTTCTCAGACTTCCTGGCTAACCTTCGAATTTCATTGTGAACTGTTCAAAGGCAGGTTAAATGGCATTTTACGTCATTTTCAGCTGATTTGCGGCTATATATAACGGTCGATTTGTTCGTGCTTGAATCAGACCATCCATTAGAATCAGTACTGTATACCTCAGTAAGAATCGACAGTTTCTCACTTAGAAGTCAAGCTTCCATAGGGTTTCGAACCCGCAGCGGAGAGAGGCGAGAAGGTTTCAAACGCAACGTCTTTACCATCTTGGCCACGGTAACTGTTGACACCATTCGCACTGATTGTGAGCAACAGTTGTCTTGTAATAACGACCAGGAGGAAATCGATTGTAATCCGAGACATTCAATACAGTAACATATCTCCTTTCCGGATACATCGATTAGTGAGTTAGAATAACCTGCTGTTGTCAGGTTATTAGGAAATACTTTTTCCTATGGGCTGCATTATACTTGAATTGCAACTGACATATACTCAGTAAAAAAAGTTTTGGACCAGGGTATATAAAGTCATATAAAAATAAAACTAGTGGACACAATTTAAGTATCTTTTTTTAGTGACCAATGTCTACCCTACCCGGTTAATTTGGTACCAGAAACATTAAATTCCAAACAAGATTTGATTTTAAAAAAATATCGCGAACACACAAAAATACGGTAAAAAATGTTGCAAAGTCCATACAAAGTAACAGTTACGACGGACACATTCGAGTAACCAATAAAAAGATTATTATTTTTTCGCAAGCTTTCATTGTAAACGATAATTATTGTTGATTGTTGATCTATTGTGAATTATCAACTGAGATAATAAGGGTTATGGTCGAATATCATGGTTCAGCGATCATTGTACGGGTTCGAACACTGCCATGGTCCAAAACTTCTTTTACAGAGTATATATCAACAAATAAATTGCAAATGTCAATCTCTAACCTTTCAGTATTTGCCATTCAGAATTTAAGAAGGAAAAAAAGCTTAAAAACACCCGCCAAATAACGGCAAAATTACGCTACAAAACTTTATCCAGGTGTTCAGATTATATAATAATGTATATGTGCCGATTATAGGTTCATATACGGGTTCTTAAAATACACGTGAATGAATATGCATAAAACGAATTATGAGTTGGCAACTCTTAATTCGACACTACAGTTTCGGGGTTTGGCATGGCTGGTTAAAGCCGTTTATATTGTGTCTATAGAAACAGTGTACATACATGTATTTTGTCAAAGTTGGCTGCCAATCATACTTTGACACATATTTGTATTAAGACAGTTATACATACACACACATACACTAGAATCAGTCAGACTATCTGGAAGCAAGTTATGTTATGTGCGAGCGTTATGTGTTAAAGCAAATATACAGCAAAAGTAACAGCGCACAATGTGTCAAATGTAAAATGCATGCATTTGTATGTGCAATTGTTGGATAAATAAAATGCGTTTCAACAAGCATGCACGTTACCGTATACGTATAGTGTATATACATTATCATATAATGTTTGTGTATATGTACCAATTATTGCACTGTTGCCATGTTATACTATCCTCACGGGAATTTTAAATAAAGTATCTTCTGTCATGCATATAGTAGTTTATCATTACGTTTTCAGCACAAAAATGTAATGTGATTTTGTATTTATTCATGTTTTTTGTGTGACAATAGTTAGTTTATTAATCACGTTGTTTATCATGGTATAAAATTAAATGTTATTTATGTTTACCAATATATAAGTTGTGTAAAGAATTAAGAAGTTAGTATAAGTATAGGGCCAGCTTTATAACAGATAAGGATTAAGGGGTGTTAGTCCTTGTGCGTAATCCCGTTGAAAATGCATATACAATTGGTAGTAAATATAAATCAAAGGGGTCTGGATAGTTTAACCTAAACTTGCATTATATTAGTTAATCACATTTATCGAAGCAATGCTACCTTTGAAGACTAATTTAACAATGTTTAAACAGTTTTTATGACGTGTTTAAACATATACTAGTTTTGATGAACATTAAGGTTGTAATCATACATATATTGTTTTTTAATATTTTTTTATGTTTTGGTGAGGGAACATTTTACTTGGTAAGGAGAAGGAGGTTCAAAAGAATCACGATACCGATGATGACGATGACAGTTACATGCATGTACTATAAGTGGATTAAGTAGATAAAACTGCCAAGTCACACACAATTTAAACCATGTTTTTTTAAATTATATTTTTTATAAAAATAATGCATATTAGTTATCCTCAAATTAAACATATATTTAGGAGAACATGGTTCCACAGGCCTGCCAAATCTCCGGATAAAATCCAGAATTTCCGGATTTTTCAGTCGCTCTCCGGATCTGCGTATTTAAGTGTACAATCTCCGGATTTTCCATCAAAACAAAATGTTCACGATTTAACAGCTATACTTTCACAGTTTATCAGCTATTTCCCGAATTGGTCCTGTTACGCTCCATAGTCAGAGGAACATATACAAGTGTCGAATCAGTGGGGGTCATCCGTGTACTGCACTCACTGAACAATTACCCTCTAAGGACATAATTGGTTCCTTCAGTGGTATAAAAGACATGCGTAATGCAGCAATGTCTGTGATTTATAGTCCCTCCACCAACAACCTCGGTTAAACCTTTCGGTAGATATCCGAAAGGCGTAACCGAGTTTGTTGGTGGAGGGACTATAAACCTTAGAACTACACACAACACACACACAACAACAACAACAATTTTATTGTTTATTAAAGTGCCACATATAAAATTACATATATACATACATCACAGTACAATTTACGCGCAATGTCTGTGATTTCTTTAATTGGTCAACCTAACTGAAATAGCAAGTGTGAGGAACTTGCAACTCCTTGTGTGAGGTACCACTATAACAGCTGCTGATGTGTACAAACTCCTTGTGTGAGGTACCACTATAACAGCTGCTGATGTGTACAAACTCCTTGTGTGAGGTACCACTATAACAGCTGCTGATGTGTACAAACTCCTTGTGTGAGGTACCACTATAACAGCTGCTGATGTGTACGACGATTATTATTAATTTTGTAGAGTTGACTTTGTATTTGCATTTAGCACGCATCTGTGTAGAAAAGTAAGTGGACTTTCATAAAAAAAACAGTTGTGGTAGAAATAAACCAAGTCGTTCCAATCGAATTACAATGCTAATTTATTATTTTCTATAACTATCAAACAATGCATCACTTGTATTAATTGCATAAAAAAAATTAATTTGCGCTTTAAAAGGGTTGATTGTGTGTCAAACGATGTTTGAATTGGTTAAGTAAAATGGCCCTCAGAAAAACAATTGCAAATGTATACCATCCTATGTTTTGTATGGCTTATTTGTATTTATACACATGATCAACAGTTAGTTAACACTCGGTGTAAAAGTTATGTAACCGCAAACGTATAATTTATTAGAAAGGTTGGGAAAGTGAGAAATGTGGTATTATATGGCCTTTACCCGTCATTGTTTTAAATGTTATAATAGCATACCTATATGCTGATAAAAATGACGATAATCAATGTTTATTTTAAAGTACTTTTCTTCAGATTTTATAACATCTTTTTTTTTTCGAAAAACACACACATTTCTCATCCCAGTCATACATAACCGGTTAATTTAGTTGATCTTAATTATATGTATTTAGGAATTTAGTAACTGTAATAATATATTGCTAATTTGAGAATATTACACCATGTCATGTAAATCGTTAAAACAACTATGCACTGTATACTTTGTGTCACTGTTGTGATTTGAGTTAAACAAGTATTGTTCTGTTCTGGTTACTGGTAATATACTTTATACTTGTATATAATGAAAGTTGATGTATTTTAAGTATCTGACAGAATTTTATTTATGATTGAGCAAGTTGCTATGATATAGATCTCTTAAGATACTTTTTTAATTTGCGTTTATTAGGAGTTTTAAAGGGCTGCCGCCCCGGTCGCGTATTTACAAACCTAGTTGTTTCTTACACAAATCTAATAACAATTAATATATCTGTGTTTCTTATAAAGATATATATATAAAATATATATTAACATTAGTTGTTCAACTCTTATCTGTTGTACATACGAATAGTATATGTTTTTTGTGTTTTTCAATACAAATTAATGTATATTTTATTATCGTCTCATTTACCTCCGATTGGAGCTACACATGTACGTTATTACTGTTTTATGAAAAATGCATATTTTATGTTGTATACTGTGATGAGACGCAAATAAATAAATAAATACTAAGTCTCATTCACAGATAACCAAAATCTATAATATATAATGAGTCAATAATAGAAAGTAAATATTTATCTTAACTTTTATTTTCAGAAACATGAATAAATTAAAGCGCACTTCACTTACCTTATAATAACTTATTGCAACACATAAAAATCGTATTCCGAAAGTCCAGCTGTTCTATGTAAGAATATCGTGGTCACTAATAAAAGAACTTTTCTGCTTAATCCAACATACAGAATATAGTGTTTTAAACACTTTTTTAGTGCTATACGTATTTCTTTTTAATTTTGAGACGAATTATTTGCACTATAAATTCTCTTCCCAACTGTTCATTCACAAGATCGAAAACCACTGCTTGACCAGCGCTCTCTGAACGAAATATCCGAAGCACTGGACCGTGGCCGGTCACACCCGATTCTTATTTTGGAATGCCACCGATTTGGGTGGGTATAGATTCGCTGGTAAAAGTTGGGTACAAATGAAATATTGATGCGTTGCGGTTAACATTTTTAAAGTATGAAATCATGTCCGTGTTCCTTGTTAGCCGCGATTTTTTTTTATTTTATGATATTATTCTACAGGTTATAGGTGACATAAGTGCACTAGTTATCCGGAATGTATCGGATTTTATTGTTTGTGTATAACTATTTCACTTTTAATGATAACGATGTTATAACTTATTTAATCGTATATAGATTACGTCCTGTTCTAAAAATAGGTAAACTACAAATACACGTACATATACTATATAAAACGTGTTATTAGTTCGGTGGTGCATGATAACTCATAGCATGAATAGTTTGATCAGAATGTCCTTAAAAGAGGGTGTATCCTCACAGGGAATGTTTTAAAAAAACAACGCATCCGTATACGCCTGTATCATATGACGTGATAAATCATATTTAAAATATGTTTTAAATGCACACTGTTTTCCAAAATTCATTGTCAATAAAAGTGAAAAAAAGTAAAAGCGTTATTTTAAAATAATGACATTTCTTTATATAACTAAAACACCGGACAAGTCGAATTAAAGTCCTGGTCCCGAATTTGATTTGTCTATCCTTTAAAGTTCATCCCTCTGGTTCCTGAGTCGGTATTGAACTTGAATTGCTAATTACTTAAAGAAACTAACACGCCAAATAACGGTAAAACATATCTCAAACCGTGTATCAAAGCTCTATCCAGGTGTTCTTGTATATGTATCTTTTACATGTTTAGATTTATTCACGGGTTCTTAAAATACCCGTGATTGAGAATGCATAAAATGAAACATGAGATGGTAACCAGTTTTGTAGGTTGGCCAGGCTGGTTAAAGCCGTTCGTTTATATTGTGTCTATAGAGTTTTGATTCTCAGATATGTAAATTATATTTACACCTCGTCGTCAGTAGGTTTAGAAACAGTGTACACCTTTTGTTTTGTAAAATGTGCCTGTTGATGGCGGTATAGGGACTTTTACCTTCTAATTATTCATGTTTATTCGATTTTTGTTTTGTTGCGTCATAAACTCAATAAAGGTCTATACTTTTTCTCGTTAACACAACGTGTGAAAATATAAAGTTTAACAAAAGGTGATAATTTAGATTGCCATCATGACACGATAAAATCCTTAGTTGCATGATTGTTTATCACCGATTAATCACAAGGAAAAGTCAGAAGCTCCAATATTTAAATATTTAAAATATTTCAGTTGATTTAACATAAGCTAAATCAATAGGATAACAATATATGTGTTACTCAAATAAAAATATTGAGACTGCATGTGAACAACTCTCACATTGAGGATTACTAAAAAAATATATAATTAAGTGAAGCAATTGCAAAAAAAAAGAAAAAAAGAAAGGAAAAGAAACGGTACTCGCCAACACAATACAGTGGAGGTACAATTCAGTAAAATGAGAAAAGTGTTGTAAATGCAAATGATATGAGTAAAAAATATATGACAAGTATTCAAATTAAACATTTGAAATATGCTACGGATTCATTTGTGCTGTAATTTAAATTCATTATTATCACTCATAATCATGTTGATGTTGAAAATAGCGAGGTAAATAGTGCATTAAACAATTGACAATATACTCACAAAATTATGCCTCGTTTTAAAATGATAATCATGTCAATTTACAATTACATGTTCTTGTCCTCTGCTGCCATCACTGTAAAGACCTCAGTGAATAATTGATTGATTGAATTAGATTTTATAGTCTCACCAACAGCTAAAGTCATATGGCAACTTTCCAGCTTCCATTGGTGGAGGAAGACCCCAGGTGCCCCTCCGGGCAATTTTCGTGCACGGGCGGGCACCTGGGTAAAACCACCGACGTTCCGCAACTCAGTGAATAAAACCATTGTATTATTTCTGTTTCCGTGTAATTGTAGTTTAGTAAGTCGCCATGCCATATTTTGTTTGTATGTCGTGGGCGACATCCGTGCTAACGGTGTCCGGTTAGGGCCATATACAATGTCGCATTGTCGTGGGCGACAATGCGACATCCGACAATGCAACATCGCGACGTTGCAATACGACAATGCGACATCCGACAATGCGACAACTCGACATTGCGACATTGCCATACGACATCGCGACATTGCCATACGACATCGTGACAATTATGTCGTGATGTCGTATCGCAATGTCACGTTCTCGTATCGCAATGTCGAGTTGTCGTACCGCAATGTCGCATTGTCGTATTGCAATGTCGAGATGTTATTGTCGGGCGACAATGCGACATTGTACATGGCCCTGACCGGACTCGGATCAAGATTGCTTAAAATTGCTAAAAAAATAATATGTATGATTTTTCCCGAAAACAGATCGGGAATCTATTGATATTGAATGTTGTTTAACGGCTCATCAACGAAAAGGTTGTTTAGAGCCGCCCCAGAGAGAGGAGTAGGACATAGGAATCCGGGAACCGTGCCCTACTCGTATTATCGAATAGATTCCCGTGCTCATAGGATAGACCGATACACGGGACCGCCCGGTTTACGTCCCCATCTGACGGCCGAGGCTAAGGGAAAATGTCTTGCCCAAGAACACACCGACGAAACTCAGTGGTACCACGGAGGATTGAACCCGGGGTCTCCGGTTACAAATCCGCCACGCTACCGATTGCGCCACGCCAGCCCTCCTGGAATATATTGAATAACATTGTGATTCAATGGCACGACATATCTCTTTTCGTTAAAATTTATTTTTTATTTTGTGACGTCAATATCTAACACACTCAACCAAAACAGTTAGACTACAAAATAGAAATAGCAAAGTCTGCGACACCACAAACATAAAAGGTTTGACAATAGGGGTCCCGCGTTGAAACTGTCGGTGGCAAAATAGTCGACTGGGTTTTAAACCAGGTTCTAGGGTCAAAGTATTTTTAAATGTCCTTTGGAATTTGAGTTTCTGGATCTTTACTGTATAAAAGAAATATGTGTACATACAATAAATATATGATATGACTTGGAGCGGGCAATGGCAAAAAGCGAGGTCTGTGCCTGGCCCGAGTTTGTGGCCATTAACAATGAATGTAATGGCTCATCAATACATTGTTTTATTGCACCTCGCACAAAATTCTAGGCATCTCATTGGTTGAGCGCGGTCACGTGGTGACCCCTATTTTTCTATAGTGGGTCAGTAGATTTAATAGAGGGTCACTAAAACAATACGGACTACAATTCCGATTCAAAGTTTAAATCATTTGCAAAAAATAGTTTTTTTTAAAGCGTTTAGTAAACAACATAATAAGTAAACTAAAAATGTTATTAAACTGTACCGCTCAACGTCATGACGTCCAATTACTCGAACGTCTCAATGACGTTGACGCTCCATTAAAATTGTTTGTTTGTTTGTATTGTGTTTTACGTCATTTTCAACACATGTAAGTTATAAATGACGGTCGGTTATTTTTGTGGTGGAGGAGGACCAATGGGTTAAATATCGGTGTTTGTCTTAAAAAAAGGTGCTCGATGCAATAAATCAGTTATTGGGTTTGTTACTGACCCCCTACAGAAATATGTGGGGTCAGTCAGATATATAGGAGGACTCGGCTATTGCCTCGCCCCCTATACATATTATTGACCCCACATATTTCTGTAGGAGGTCAGTAACAAACCCAATAACAATATTGGTTATTTAGAGCTGCCCCAGAGAGAAGAAACGGATACATATGAATCCGGGAATCGTGCCGAATAAAATAATATGATTCTTTAGAGTGCTCAGAAGACATTCCCTCGAATGTCTCAAGCGAAAAGCATTGTTTACAATCAAAACTAAAATGGGAAACCCTTTCTTAACTGCATTGCCGCAGGTGTAAATTATACCACAACTAAATAAAGTGTGTAACAAACAGTAGTAAACCAAAACTGAAACATAAAGGAGGTCTGAAGTTTTCTGGGGATCATCACGAAACATACGGACAATAACTTTAGGCGATTACAATGGTCACAGCTAGTTCTATAGAGATGTCTGGGCGTTGGTAAAAATTTGACCTGGCGAACAAAATAATCCAGTGAAAGAATACCATTTGTATGGCTAATTGTGTTTGTGTTATATTTGTGTCAATTGGAATTTCGCTCAGCCCGTTGGTTTTGTCGCACTGTGTCATAAGAATGATACAATAAAGAGATTAACCACCTAGGGTAGTTATTGGCCTGAATTAACGACCTTAAGCAGTTGTAAATGGATAAATTAATAAATACAACAAAATAGAGAAAAGCGCATAGTGTTAAAATTGTAACCGATGGTAACGGTAGTCATATATTGTGTTGTTTACACAATTAAAAATGCGGATACACATATTTGGACATTGCGTGCACGAGATAAGACAGCAAACACTACCTAATAGTAATAACACACATATATATATATATACTGAGCAAAAATAGAAACGTCCCCAACTTTACTCATAGATTTAGACACAATGAAATTATATTTTATTTAATCTTATATGCCAATACCTTTGTTAAGGCCAGCACTGTCATGAAAACAATTTTCTTGAATCAAACTTGTGGGCAAACCTATTCCCCTTGATTTGATTTAAACAGCATTTCCGGGTATTGTGGTTAAAATTTTGAGTTAACACGGTTTTGTTATATTGAAATAAACAGAGAATGACCTCATCACCACAAAAGCAGACAAAAGACGCTGATCTTTTCACTCCTTTTTGCGCCATACAGCTTTCAAGAACGAATATTTTCAGATTACTTCCCTTTATAATAAAAAATATAGTGATTTCGCAATTTCAATAAAACATGTTTTAACAGCAACAGACAAACTTTGGTTTTTGATGATTATTATTATTGATCCGAATGATTGATTGATAAGTATAAAATGATGAAATTTTATCTAGATTGGCGTACAAAGTGTAACAAAATCAACCCTATGCAAATCACAGCTTAAAAGAAGGACGTTTCTATTTTTGCTGAGTATATATATGCAACTGTAAACGTTATCTCAATGTCTCAATTTTCACGTGGCACAGTGCGGAAAATTCACGAAATAATGTCCGACTGTAATTAATTTGTATTTGGGGGGTGGGGTGGATTTGCATAGGTAACTGTAAATCACTATGAGCCATGCAATTTCATGAGAACATTGTGATATTCAATTTTGATTCAGATTATGAGGTCCACCCAATAGAGCCTTTTTATTATATATTTCCCAGTGAAATAGTGGATTGAAGGGTTAGAATAAATCTTATATTCTCGTTGTTTATAATAAAGGAACTTATTTTCTCACTGCCGGAAAAAATGGAACTACTTTTTTCTACACTTGCTTATAAAGCCCGGTACACACGGTCAGATTTATCTTATAAGATATGTCTTGTGAGACAAATTGCATTGTGTGTACAGGGGCTTAAGACACAATTTATGATCTGAAAGATGTCTTCCAGAAATATAACATGCTCTATTTCCATAAGACAAGATTAAAAGCGCCGCCATTCAACCACACACGGTGACACTGTGGCCAAGGTGTACTGCGTTCCAGATTTGACATAAACTTCGCAGCATAGGGTGTACATGCATTGTAGATTTGTACACGCGGGTATTTTAGTTCATACATAGCAACAGGGCAAGAAACTGGACGAATGATAACATTGATGAATTGCTGGGATATTATGAGGAAGAGGAAGTTTAGTGGACAGTCACACACAAATACTACGACAAGAAAGATGTATGACAAGGCGCTTTCATTCGTTTACATTCTGGAAAGATCCAGTATGCACTTATTTGAAGGTCACCTGAAAATCCCATAGAATTAATCTCACCGTGTGTACAGGCAATCTCATAAAATAGATTGTATCAGATTTGTCTTATGAGATTTGTCCTATGAGATAATCTTACCGTGTGTATCGGGCTTAACAGTCATAATCGTGTCAAACTTTAGAACTATATTTTATACGCACTAAATATATGTAAATCGCCTCACGCGCTGGCGTTACTATATTTATCCGCGAATACGTTAAAGGGGAACTGTCAGAACGCAACGTATTTTCTGCTTAGAACGGTTTGGTAGTGTTGCATGATAAAAAGTATATAATAAATAGAATATTTGTGTGCAGTAAAATATAAACACACAACAGAAAGTTGTTGATTTAATGCTTTGCTATCATTCTTGTTCCAGAAACAATAAAGACATATCAGACACGTTTTGTATTAAACTAGCTAAATTATGAATATGCTTTTCTAAATTACGAAGTTGTGTTTAGCTTTTCTTACCTAAGACAATATCTAATATAGCAATGTAACACAAAGAAAAAATTACAAGCGGGCCTCAATTTATATACCTGAGTTGATAAGTTAGCCATACAATTTCATGAGCAAAGTGTGATATTCAATTTTTCTTCAGATTATGAGGCCCACCCAATAAAGACTTTTTGACCAGTACACGTAATAACACATTAAAGAATGTTGTATATTTATTGTGTTGTGCTCTGATTTTTGGTCTAAAAACAATTAAGAAATACTAGATAAGGTTTGTATTCAAAAGCTAAATTATGAATATATATTTTTTCATTAAAGTAAATTAAAAAGTGTTGTTAAGCTATTCTTACCCTCAATATAGCAATCCTACACAAATAAAAAACTAAGAGCGGGCCTCAATTTATACGACAGATACTAGTATACTATTTATTTAAAAAAAATAGTTTATTATACGGCGATTTTTATGGAGTAAAATGTAACAGCCGTTACGATTGGCAACATTTTAGACACACCCCTCATGCGCAAGATTCTATTAAGTTAAGCTCCGCCCATCATCTAATGAAAACCGTTAAAGGGCATATCATGAGGTATTCCGAAGGTAGTGTTATTCATCGGAAAATAAATGCAGCGTGTCAAATAAGATTCATCGTAGCGTTGCAATAGCGATGTAAATATTGAAACATATCACAAAGAGTTTCATTCATGTCAAAAATATTTTTAAGGGAAATGCAGAAACGATGATATGGTTTTCTTCAAACAGCATTTTTATGAATAACGATAAATTAGCATAATCCAGTTTACATTTTGCTATTCATTATGATTATTTTGAATGTATTCGTATTAAAATCAATGCATGGCTGAGAGACTGAGAGGAATTAGAAGGAAAAGTTAATGCGCCACGTGCTATTTTCATCACTGGTTCGGATAGGCAGTTTCCTATGTTGTATTATGTCTCTGATTATAAAACACAGCGTAGAATATGACTCCTGTCTCCGACGGTTACAGTTTTGTGGTATCTATGGTCTCATGTTTATTAATTATTACATTATTCGTAATAAATATAAACGTCACGGTCCTCTTCATAAACATATAAAATAAAATGTCTGTATGTCTCAGAATGGATCTAGTTTTTATATATCAACCTTAGTAACAGTTTTTAAAGTTAAAAAATAGTCTAAACTAAATTGGTACTTCAGGGACAGCGTTCGATTTAGATACTTTAGAGTTGTTGTTTCTAAGGTTTAACGTCCCTCCACGCAATGCCCCGATAGGACGTCATAAAGGGATGGGCACAATAGAGTCTGGACAGTGCTTCTTGTAGTTCTGCGTAGTATCTGTAGTGCTGGATGCTGCCATCTCGGTTGAGTGCGTAGTATATTTACTTAAATAAGCTTCCATCCAGAATTTAACCAGAACATCAATGCAACAGATCTGCAACATATTACGAGAATAAGTTATACACGACAACTACACTGTTGTCCCCCATGTCAGTAGTATAGAAACTAGCGGTATAGGCGCAATTCTTAGGAAGGGGTTTCTCATCCAACGAGATGATATTTATGCTCCAAGGATAACACACTCCGAACAACTAGCAAAAACTGTACTTAGCTTAAAATGAGTTGACAACGCTCTATCAAGTCCTCAAAGCAAATCTAAAAATCGTCTCACAACCCCCTTCCTGGAAACTTCGCCTATACAGCTAGTTTCTATACTACTTATAAGATGATGGTCACAAATGCTTTATAATAATCTGACAACCATTTGTCTTTCATATTTAAACTTTCTGGAGCAAGTATGCAGGTCATGTAATTCTTTGGAATACTCTAGACACTACAATGTAATCTGATTTCCATCTTTCGATTTTATCAACCCATTTAAAGTTACCAGTAGGTAATGGCTGACACATTTCCCATCATACAAGATGTTAGCATCAAGGTACAATATATATTAACTTTCTTTCTTACTGTCATAGTTTTTCATATATATATTGTTAGCCTTTGAATATCTGTTTGCAATGTAACACACACGACCTCTCAAAAAAAAAGAGTATGATAATGGAACTTTGGAAACCGCCGAGCACGACACATACGAAATATTGCAGTCTCGGTTTGATTGAGACTGTTCATGAGCGGTAGTGATATATGCTAGCTACCGCTCACGCCCTCTAGCTCCGGGTTGAGCAGAATTCCATATTCATAAAATCAACAGAACAAAATGTTAACCATCCCGAAAATGGCATGCATATGGCGGTGGACATGGAGTGTAACGCTTCCCCATGTCGTACGGCGTATGGTCCCAGTACCTTATAAAATTAAAAGCCCCGAAGAGCGAAATAAACATAATGGAATTTAGTTGGTAGCAGCGGTTATGAAGCCTGCGTATCACAAAGCAGACAACATATCCTATGAGTGGTTAAACAATACCCAGAGCCTTTTATCGGCCGGAGTAGTGGAACCACCGAATCAAAAATTAAGTAAGGAAACAAAAGAAATTGAAAATGTACCACCGATAACTAAATATAAGTATCGCACCCCTTTTTCTTCAAACAGATATTGACCAATATCAGTAATCAAATCAAGTTTAAGCCCAGTCATTTTCAAACATACATCCCAAGCTAATCCAGAAGTACTGAAGTAATGGCAAGAATCTAATGTGTAATACTAAAGTTTTCAAAAACATCAGCCAGCAGCAAAACATCGCTTTTCGAATACTCATCGTGATATTTTCCCATATTTTTTATTTTAAATGTTTTCCATACTTTTCTAGCATGCTCATAATCTGCATCTGAGATATGCTCATCATTTAACTGAGAGTAGAACTATTTTTATCAGGCAATTGTTTTTCTTTAAAACGTTCAAAGCTATTCATATAGTCATAAGGGTAAACGCCTTTTCTTTTCATCATTCTAACTTTTTGTGAAATGTACTTGAATGATGGGATGTTTTTCACTAAATTTTAAAGTGACTGAGACATAAATTGAAAACTGTCAATGAACACCAAATATTTTCCCAACATGAAATCCATATACTTTTCCATGTTTTTCGGTATAACATTTATTTCTTTTTTAAACTTTCCGATATGTTGCATTATAAAATGAGAATCGTATCCTCGCAAGTTATAAAATATAACAGGTATCTTTTTAGTCAACCTCAAATTAAGATTACAAATCTCATGAGCACTTACTCTGAACGTTTCAGTTACATGGCAATGGTCTCTTACCCGCTTATCGCCTTGCACATAAGCTTTACCACACATATGGCATTTTCTAGATGCTTTAAAATATTTTTCTTGTGATTCTGTCATTTCTAAGTATTTTGTAAAATGTCGCCACATAGATTTTTTGCAATATGTTTCTTCCCCTATTATCTCTTTTATAAATGTATAAACAGCATTTGGTCCTCTATATGTCACTATGCATTATCACAGCAACAAACAACTTTGTAACCGTAGCTGCAATCATTATGTTTTTGATAGGCTTCCGTATATGAGTTTTTTGGATCAGTTATTGTTCAAAGTAGCATATATAACAAACGGAACCATTAATTGTCTGTCGTAGTTTTTAGCTCTACTGATCAGAGATCAGCAGAGCGTATGTCGTGGTGCGGCGTCCGTCGTCCGTCTGTCCGTCTGTCCGTAAACTTTTTTTGTAGCGACTTCTCCTCTGAAACTACTGAATGGATTTTCATGAAACTTTACAAAAATGTTGCCCATGAAGTCTAGTTGACCCTAGTAAAAATTCATGTTGATGTGAAATCCAAGATGGCCGCCAGATGTAAAAATAGGTTTTTAAAAAACAAGTTTGTAGCGACTTCTTCATGAAAACTATAAGTGATATTGATATGGGACTTTTTCTAAAATGATCAGCATGACATGATGTTGGTCCTTGTCGAAAATCGGTTTGATTCAACGTTAAACATGGCTGCCAGAGGCCATCTTTGTTTACATACAGTTATATAGTAAAAACTTGTAGCGACTTCTCCTTTGAAACTACTTGACAGATTTTCATGAAACTTTACAGGAATATTGCTCTTAATGTCTTATTGATCCTAGCAAAATTTCAGATCGGCCAGAAATTCAAGATGGCCGCCACAGCCAAAAATTGATTTTTAAAAAAGAAGTTTGTAGCGACTACTTCTTGAAAACTATAAGTGATATTGATATGGGACTTTTTCTAAAATGATCAGCATGACATGATGGTTATCAGAGTCAAACATTATTTTGATTCGACGTTAAACATGGCTGTCATCGGCCATCTTTGTTTACATAGAGTTATATAATGAAAACTTGTAGCGACTATTCCTGTGAAACTACTTGACGGATTTTCATGAAACTTCAAAGTAATGTTGCTCTTGGTGTCTAATTGATCCTAGCAAAATTTCAGGTCGGCCGGAAATTCAAGATGGCCGCCACGGCTAAAAATAATTTTTCAAAAAACAAGTCTGTAGCGACTACTTTCTGAAATCGAAATCAATCAGTAGAGCTTCAAGGTCATTGACCTCTTGTTAAAATAAACCTTCTCATCTTTGTTTGGCATTTTTATCGCTTGCTTACCATTAAGTGAAAAGCAATCAGGCTCATGTTTTTTCAACATGGTTTCAGTTACGAAGCACAGCACACACATTTTTTCCCCTCATACATGGTCTGATTATACATCAACCGGTTGAAATCCTTTATCCATACAAACTGATGTTTGTCTTCTTCATCAATTAAAAGCATATCGCAAGTGCTTTCTGCTTTATTTTTTGATGTATGTAAAGGATATACTTGCTTATTTCTATACCCAAATATATTAAAACTTATACCACAATAGCCTAAATACACACTATGCATCGTGTAATACCCGAGGATATACACAGCATATGTTAGTTATTGTGGTATAAATACAATAGAGCACGAGTCTTGCACGTGTACGCTAACGCTCGTGCATTATCTCCCCGTACACGTGCAAAACTCATGCTATATCCTATACTTATACTTTGATATCCTCTGGGGATCTTTTCACCAAATCCATTTGTTTAAGATTATTGCAGCCTTGGAAGGAGAATAAGCTATTTTAAGTATAGGATAGAGCATGAGTTTTGCACGTGTACGGGGAGATAATGCACGAGCGTTAATTATCGTCCGTACACGTGCAAGACTCATGCTCTATTGTATTTATACCACAATAACTAACATAAGCTGTGTATATCCTCGGGTATTACACGATGCATAGTGTGTATTTAGGCTATTGGGGTATACATGTAGTAATTGCACCTTTTTCTTTATCATATCTTGTTATTTTGTTGAAAGTCGTTTTCAAATTAATAACCACTTTAAAACCGTCTGTTGTCTCTAATTCTTTTTCAAGCAATTATACTACAGTTTGTTTTGTCAAAAAAAGTTGAAGAGTTGGTTTGTCCTCATTTAAAATCATAAATTTGGAGACCTTGCTGTATTGTTTTGGAGATTTCTCAAGTAATTTTATAAGACTCGTTATATATAATTATTTAAGCCTAAATTAATATTAACCGGCATAAATAATAATATCAATTCCCTCTTTTAACAAATTGGTGTAGTGATAAATGAAAAATTCTATAGTTATAGGACCGCTTGTCGCTAGTTTGATCATTCTGTCACGTAAGTTGTTTAATTCTTTTATATCCTGTTTTCTTTTTTTACCATGGCAGTTTCATCTTTTGAGCCTTGGTTATACCTTTTTAAGCCAAGCCTTTCACGTTTGCAAAAACTATTAGTTCTTTATCAATTGTACTAGTATCTTCAAAATTAACCAATAAAGTTTGTGCCATTCAATCTTCTTTAAAATATTTCTTTTTCTAGTTGATTCATTATAATATTACATAGATATTATTTTTTAAGCCGTTATTTAAAATAATAATAATAATATCATATGCTATGATAATGAATTGTAAATATTGTAAAAATGTTTTGGATGTTTTCGATTCTTTTGAAATTTGCATGGATTGTTTTTTTGTTTTACATTGTCGACAAAAAGCCACATTGTAAAGATTGTGTTGGGTGTATACTCTGTTACAACTGTACCTATGCATGTGCAAATTGTAATAGTACTTGTGGAGTTTTTGATGGGGATCTTATTTGCAGATTATCGATGCCCTCTGCTAACATTTCCTCATCATATTCATTTATAATCAAGTCCGATGGCAACGGGAGGTTGTAATTTCATGTCAGAACTCTATTGATTCCAGCATCTGGATCAATCCTAATTGTTGGTTTGGCACGATTTGTTTTTTTATGAGGCTCTTCGTAAAATAACTGAGGTATTTTCTGGTGAGCTTCTCTTTATTGTACTTCCTCGCCTATATCTCTAGGACGAATGGCTAATCGGAAGAGTACCTAACTGCTTATCTAATTGTTCAGAATGATCTTTTATTTCACTAGTTTAAATATTCTTTGTATAATTCACGACTAGCTCCTTTTTCTAGTCTTTTTCGAATAACTTTATTTTCTTATTCTTTAAGAAGATTATTTGATATTTGCATTGATTGGATTTGAAACAATCTGCTTATGTTCCTCATCTTTTTTTCATGTTGGACTGTTTTTTATTCCGCAATAAACTTTAGACATTATACTAGTAGGTTAGATAAGATTTGTATTATCCAAGTATTATTATAATGGAAATTCCAAACTACGGTATGAACGATATGAAACTACGACAGAAAACGTTAATTTCAAGCAGATATGGAACTGTATGCCAGACTGCTGTTTTAGGATGCTTATATATGGTAATTCAGGATCTGCTACAAGAAATACATTATGTTGTTAAAACCGTTAGTTTACTATGACACGATTTAATTGTTTTGATAAAAGCTTGGAGCAGTCAAAGTACAAGGTCTTGTCGCAAAATCTTGAAAAAATAGCAAAACAATAATAAAATTCCAGTCGGAGATATATTAGAATGTTCATATGATGAAGTTATCCCTGTGAATGATTTAGACTCTGATACTCTGATACAACAACAACATATACTTTATATTTTTGATGATTATTTTTGTGAGCGCAACCAAAATGCATTTTATCCAAGGCAGACATAACAAGAGGTCAATGAACTTGAACCTCTACTGATAGATTTTGATAGCTAGATCAGCATTCCTGTGAAGTTTCATAAAAATCTGTCAAGTAGTTTCAGAGGCGCTACAAGTTGGTTTTTACTATATAACTCTAGGTAAACAAAAAGTCACTGGCAGCCATGTTTAATGTCGAATCAAAATAATTTTCGACAAGGATCAACATCTTGTCATGCTGATCATTTCAGAAAAAGTCCCATATCAATATCACTTACAGTGTTCAAGAAGTAGTCGCTACAAACTTGTTTTTAAAAATCTATGTTTAGCCGTGGTGGCCATCTTGAATTTCCGGCCGACCTGAAATTGTGCTAGGAATAGGATGAACAAGACTTCAAGAGCAACATTCCTGTGAAGTTTCATGAAAATCCGTCAAGTAGTTTCAGAGGAGTAGTCGCTACACATTTTTACTACAGAAACTCTATGTAAACAAAGATGGCCACTCGTGCCCATGTTTAATGTCGAATCAAAATAATATCAATATCACTTACAGTTTTCAAGAAGTAGTCGTTATAATTTGTTTTTAAAAATCTGTTTTTAGCCATGGCGGCCATCTTGAATTTCCGGCCGACCTAAAAAATAATCTTGGAGCAATTGGACATCAAGAGCAAAATTCCTGTGAAGTTTCATAACATTTCGTCAAGTAGTTTCAGAGGAGTAGTCGCTACAAATGTTTACTATATAAATCTATGTAAAAAAAGATGGCCGCTAGCGGCCATGTTTAAAGTCGCATCGAAATAAATTTCGACAAGGATCAACACAATGTCATGCTGATCATTTTAGAAAACGTCCCATATCAATATCACTTACAGTTTTCAAGAAGTAGTCGCTACATTTTATTTTTTTAATCTATTTTTAGCCGTGCGGCAATCTTAAATTTTTGGCTAGCCTGAAATTTTAGAAAACGTCCCATATCAATATCACTTACAGTTTTCAAGAAGTAGTCGCTACATTTTATTTTTTTAATCTATTTTTAGCCGTGCGGCAATCTTAAATTTTTGGCTAGCCTGAAATTTTTCTACGATCAGCTAGACATCAAGAGCAACATTCCTCTGAAGTTACTTGAACATCCATCATAAAGTTACAGAGGAGTAGTCGCTACAAGTTTTTACTATATAACTCTATTTAAACAAAGATGGCCACTGGCAGCCATGTTTAATGTCGAATCAAAATAATGTTCGACTAGGATCAACATCATGTCATACTGATCAATTCAGTAAAAGTCCCTTATCAATATCACTTATAGTTTTCTAGAAGTAGTCGCTACAAACTTATTTTTTAAAAATCAATTTTTAGCTGTGGCGGCCATCTTGAATTTTTGGCCGACCTGAAATTTTGCTAGGATGAATTAGACATCAAGAGAAACATTCCTTTAAAGTTTCATGAAAATCCGCCAAGTAGTTTCAGAGAAGTAGTCGCTACAAGTTTTTACTATATAACTCTATGTAAATAAAGATGGCCACTGGCAGCCATGTTTAACGTCGAATCAAAACGAGTTTTGGCAAGGACCAACATCATGTCATGCTGATCATTTTAGAAAAAGTCCCATATCAATATCATTTATAGTTTTCAAGAAGTAGTCACTACAAACTTGTATTTTAAAAATCTATTTTTAGCTTTGGCGGACATCTTGGATTACACATCAATATGAATTTTTGCTAGGATCAACTAGACTTCATGGTCAACATTTTTGTAAAGTTTCATGAATATCCATTCAGTAGTTTCAGAGGAGTAGTCGCTACAAATAAAAGTTTACGGACAGACTGACGGACAGACGGACGACGGACTCCGCACCACGGCATAAGCTCTGCTGATCTCTAATCAGTCGAGCTAAAAATTGTTGTGTAATTTATTTATCACAATCTTACTACAAAATTTAAAAAGACATTCGCTTAAATTGTTCACATTATAGTTTCTTCGCAACTCCAGTTAATCGTGAACTGGGTTTGCTTTCAAACGAACAAGGTGTTAGCACAGATCAGTATAAAAAAGCAACTGGCAAACAGTATGATTTTCTGTATCTGAATCGCCCGAGGAAGTTAGCGAAGCGTAACTTTATAGGCGAAATTTAATCTAATCCTATATTATATACAATGGGACATTTTAATGATATTGAAAACGAAGAAGCTAGTTCAGGCAGTGTCAATATTACAAATTTTGGTATTGTGCTATCCGAGTATGTAAAACAGAAAATTATCTTGACAAGGGTAAGGACTAGGGAAACGTTTTAAGAAGTCACCTAAACATGGATAAAAATAGAATTATAAATGTTGGCAATCCAGCAGCTGCAGATGATGTTGCAACGACGCAATTTATTGTAAAAAGAATAAGAAAGATCATAGACGATTTTAATATTGGAAAAATTCCAGAAATCGTGAAAAACTTAACTACAGGTATTGATTACACAACAAGTCATGATAGCGGTATAGGCGAAGTTTCCAGGAAGGGGTTGTGAGACGAGTTTTAGATTTGCTTTGAGGACTTGATAGAGCGTTGTCAACTCAGTTTAAACTAAGTACAGATTTTGCTATTTGTTCGGAGTGTGTTATCCTTGGAGCATAATTGTCATCTCGTTGGATGAGAAACCACTTCCTGGAAATTGCGCCTATACCGCTAGTTTCTATACTACTCATGACATGTATTTGTCTGAAATGATGAAACGAAATGTGTATTCGCGTAAATAAAGATACATGTATGTATTCACCGTTTATTGTTAGTTTCCAGAAGCAGCAGGGCATTTGGCACCACCCTTGCACCCTCCGATAAATTAACATGGTAGGAAATTGAGCATATTGCTTATATGACTACAAGATATTGCTTACATTACAAGATATTGCTTACATGACTACAAGATATTGCTTACATGACTACAAGTACATTGTGTTCATTATTTAGGTTCAGTATTGTATAAATTTAGCGTAAGAATATAACGAATTTCACAACATTAATGTGTTTAAATAAGACAGAGTTCAACATTCCCTTAAAGGGATACACGGCATTCTTGCATACCGGCCCAGGATATCCGTCATTTTACCGGGGCTATATTATAGGAATCTATCATGGGTATATTGTAGCTGGCGGCGTCGACGCACAACCGAGGTATAAGTGTTTTTATCGGAACCGAGGCTATGCCGAGGTTCCGACTAAAACACTTATACCGAGGGTTGGAATTCCCTATCTGAATCGAATACCCATGATATATTCTTTTTCTTGCATATCAGAGACATGTTGTGCGTCGACGCCGCCAGCTACTAACGTTTTGCATGTTTTCCTTCATACCGGATGTTGACGCGCGTGAATTTTATCTCGACTCTAGGGTGAGATGGAAATATCTAGCCCCGGTAAAATAATATAAAGATACCTTAAATGAATGAAATATGGCCTAATAAACGGATATTCTTGTCCGGTATGCAAGAAATTTCCATCTCACCCTAGGGTCGAGATAAAATTCACGCGCCCCAACATCCGGTATGCAAGAAAACATGCAAAACGTTAGTAGCTGGCGGCGTCAGCGCACAACATGTCTCTGATATTCAAGAAAAAGAATCTATCATAGGTATTCGGTTCAGATAAGAAATACCAACCCTCGGTATAAGTGTTTTAATCGGAATCTCGGCAGAGCCTCGGTCCGATAAAAACACTTATAACTCGGGTTGGAATTCCCTACCTTCACCGGATACCCATGAAAGATTCTTATAATCTTTATTTGTTTAAAACTCACGGGGTCCCGTTAGTTTTTAATATAACTTGCATATTTGCAATCATTGAAATCCATTATTCGAAAAGTTCAAAGCAAATTGTTTTGATATATTAGTAATTTTTCGTAATATTGCACCAATAATATATTTGAAAATGTAGTACAGAATAAATCTGAAATTTCATTTCCTTTTATTTAATTATATGCCAGCGGTTTTAAAGTCAAAATGAGTCAGGATTAATAAATCGAGATACTAATTGTAATGCGTTAATAAAACCTCTCGATTGCCATGTGTCCCTTAAATGTATGTTTTGTTAGTTTCGAGAGGCAGCGGGACATTTGCCACCATCCCCCTGAACCCCTCCAATAAATTAACGTGGTAAGAAATTGCCCAAATGCATGTTGCTTATATAAGTTATTTAAATTCAGTAATGTATAAATTTAGTGTAAAAATATAAAGAATTTCACACACATAAAGGTGTTTGAATAAGTTAAACAATCAGTTATCAAATACTAATAAGCAATTGTGTTTAAGAAGATAAAAGGTTGTAAAACCGAGATTGATTGCCCATCTGCATATTGTGAACTATTATCAATCATTAGACAAGTGGTAAAAGTATTGTCGGCTGGTTTGTTTTGAAATCATACTGAAATGACTGATTGATAACTGTTTCGTTTTACAAAGAATAACACCAACATGTATATGCTTTAGGTGTCCCATCATGGACCTATATAATATAAAGATACCTTAAATGAATGAAATATGGCCTAATAAACGGACTTTTGTTTTGTTTTTTTAAAGTTCTCCGGCCATGTTTTGTTTCATGAACATGTTTATGTTTATTTAAAGCGAAATAAATACACAACAATATATATTTACAATTAACATATTGCAATATCTGTGAAAAGCGAGAATAAGATTTTATTTGATGACGTAGAAAACTTTGAACAGGTAAATTAATACTTATTTTTACATACAACTTTGAAGCGGATTTAAATACATGTTTCTCTCCGGGACTATCAAGAAATATGATGTTTAAGAGTTAAATTTGTTAATTTATAGTACTACAAAAAGGGTGGATATTCATCTTTAAATCATAAAATGAACGTAAAGATTATGTCATTTATTTGCTTTAAACTATATATAAATATAAGGATTAGGTATGACAAGGAGCAACATTGGCCCCCAATACTGATGTTTTTAATGCACCTATTTGGAGTACCTATTTTAGCTTTAAATGTACATAATCATTATTAAAAAATTAGTAAAGATAAGTTTGAAGACTCTAAATGACTTGACAAACAATGCCTTTTCTGTGAAATGTTTGTTTTTAAAAACGAAAACATTTTTGTTTATTTTCAGCAGTTACAGAGCCCACCTACAAGCACAGCTGAATTTTTGTTGTGTAGGAGTCGCGACATTTCTTCAAAATATTTATCGAACATATCAAACTGACCGGTAAAATGGAACGTATCGACTGACAAGAAGCTTTCACTAAGAGCTTTAGTCTTTCTGGTTAAACGGATGCATTCAAACCGCCTTATACGCTATATATATCCAGGATTTGAAGACACGTTTTACCAAACAGAAAACATCACATAATAATTTAACCGTTTAATATATTTTTATCAAATAAGTTATCAACATGTCTTTTATGTAGTTTGGGTTTCTGATTCAAAATCACTCATGCATGAAAATGTTCATTTTGTATGAAGGAAAATGCATATTCTCAAATACCAATATTTCTTGTGAGCAAATTATACCCTAAAGGTGCTACTTGGATTATTGTCATTAAAAATAGTCATTAAGTTCAATACCTTTTGACAATATTCCACTTATAGAGACTAGAGATGACACTCAGATTGCGCCAGGGATACTGAAAATTATAGCCACCCCCCAAGATTTCACTCAAAATCACACATATTGTGTTTTCATTGATCAAAATCCTGTTCTGTTTTGAATTTCAAAATGTTAACATCATTTAATGTGTTCACTCTCAGTTTCAAGTATTCACAGAAAATTCCAAGCGGATTGGACCAGTAATAGCAATATTAAGGAAAAAGCATAAAAAAATCATCTTTGGGTGATGATCCACTATTGCATTTCCATAGACATATCTGTTTCATGTTTTCCCATCTGACACGCGAAAAAAACTGCAGGCTTACTTTTGTTTATCCTGCTGCACAGAGGCCACTTAGATACATGTAAACAGGAACTTCTATTTAGGGAATGACCTATTGTTAGTGCCACTTCTGTGTGTCCAAAGGTCATGACCCTTTAGTGCCACTTCTGTGTGTCCAAAGGTCATGACCCTACAGTTTGAGGGAATTCCCAAACACAATTATGAAAATCACACCCTTCTTTTGTGTAAAATAATAATCAGAAATAAATAACAAATAACATAATTGAATTTCCACCTAGTCTCTCATCCAATCAAAACTAGGCTTACGTATGCATCAGGCATGGGAGTTTCCATATACTTTTTCTGCCAATCAGACCGGTGACCGGTTTTTGAAATAGGGTACTGTAAAGTGTAACATGTACCTGAGAGGGATGCATCAGCCATAAGAACCTGTGATCTCTGAGGTGTGCTCTATATGTTTAGGATTAAAAACTTGCCCAGAGAGGTACAACACACATACCAAAAATGACAATTTGTAGACCGGGTTAATCTTCTAGATAAATAAATTAAATTAAAAACGATTTTTTTTAAGAAAGAAAATGACCAGTTACATGCATAACACATTTTATTTAAATATTGTTTTTTGCATTTTGGATATATTGAGGACCAACATACCCTCTTACCATACCTTGTCTTTTACAAATTTTGCTCTTTCTATATATCAACGGAGAGAGGAAATTGTGTAAATTATCTAGAATGAACTATTCCCTTTGTAATAATTAGAATAGTATTATATTTATAAATCTGCCATATATGGTTAAAGGTCTTGATGAAGTCATCATTTCAAGATGACCGCCCTCCTTTTTGTTTTCAAATATTCTAGGACATATAATTATCCAATATGTGTATGCTGTTTCGATAGTGCTGTAGAGCCGTTAAGACAAATTTTAACCTTACTTGAGAATAGTGCAAAATTATATGATATTTTGATAATACCCTTATTGACCCCTTTTTCAACAAACCTTGTTTGAGAAAAGTGCAACATCCCCTTAATTAATCAAACCAATATATGCCTTGCTCAACTGTAAAAGTAGCCTGTAGTAATTAAAGCTAAAAAAACGAACTAAAATAATTGAAAATGTAAAGTATTCATTGCCATGTACATAGAGGATCTTACAGGAGTACTCATGCATTATTGAATTTATTAAACGAGTTGGCAAAATGATATAATGCGAGGTATATCATTTTTGCTAACGAGTTTAATAATTTCAATAATAAATGAGAGCGAATGTGAGATTCTATTTATTACATAACTTATAACGTCACATTACGTCAGAAAACGTACATTAACACGACGTCCACGACGTCATTAACGTTATATTATACCACTAGTGGAATATCGAAAATATTGAAAGGTGTTATTACACTCCCACACCGCATGTTATGTTGTTGTTGTTGTTGTTTTGTTGTTTTTTTCAGCCATTCTACAAGATTGTAGTGGCCCATTTATTTGGCTATTAACAACATGGATAACAATATGCTAATATGAGAGTAATACACAATATTTTACAATATCAATACATGTATTCCATAAATACTCTCTCATACTCTTTCACTCATTTTTGTAAAAACTGCTGTCAATCTTATAATGTCTTAAAGCATTGTTTTAATGGACGTTCTCTTACTCCTATAAAAGAAAGAAAACAAAGAGAACAGAGATACTCTGTGTGCACGGTTATAAATATAATACAATATCAATAATATGTTACATTATGGAAGATGTTATTGTCAGGGTCTAGTCACATGCCTTGTTTGTTACAATAGTAGATCTTTTACTTATTAATCTATTTATATTATTTTTTTAAACTTTGTTTTACGAGAGCCTGGATATAACACAAGTTTTGTGGAAGGGACTAAACTGGTGTTTATTAAATTTAATCTTGGAATAAAGTTTTGTATTTGTTCCAATTTTTTTCAAAGGTTTATGTGATAAATTTGTGTATGCATTATTGTTACTACTTGTATAATTGTATCGTTTGAATGCTCTCAAATTGGAAAGAAAACAAAGAATCAACCAAATTAGTTATTTACCCATATTCTCAAAAATAAATAAAGCAAACTTATACACAAATAGCCACACGGAACATGCATATTTTCATTACATACATTTAAAGATAAAATAATTATCTTTATTAATATATTAACTAAACAAGTGGTTAATTCGCATTCTCGCAACGAGGTTGCGGCAAGCCGAATAGAGTCGATGAAGGAAGTTTTCCTCCGTGCCCTTTTCGCTGAAGATAAGAAAAACAAATAGCCAACTGCCACTCCCAATAGAAGAGAGAAATTCAACAATGGGACCTCGAAACTGAACACCATTGTTTGAGTTGAATGCGATATCCATTGCCTGTGGCTCGTCGTCATATAAATTCAATCGTTGTTAAAGAAATTGCAGTACACCGTTCATTCATACATTCATTGAAGATTATATATATTTAAGGATAATGGAGTAACAGATATTCAAGTAATTTTAACTGGATTATAATTATCACTCAACAGGCCCTTAGTTACGCTGAGGCACACCCAGGCAGTTGCCTTGGTAGAATTTTGGGAATTTTGGGAATGTACCTACTTTACAGATAAACAACTTCAGTACCGAAACCAAAAATCAATCCCTGAAAAAGACAAACGTCTTGCTTTCAAACTGAAAGTGCACTAAAACGCAGGAAATCGCATGTAGAAAACAATTCGGGTTGGGATTGAGGCGAGATATGGATGACTGCACTTCCATATAAAGGCATTTGCCTCGGTTAAATATTAGGCCTACTGACTACGGGCCTGATCAGTATAAATAGATATGGTATACCGTATTACAACATGTTTAAACATATTCGTTTCAATCACATGCACAAAGTGTTGTATCGATTCATTTGACTCATACATGCTGTAAAAAAAAAATGAAATGAATGTTTAAACGAAACTTAACTGGCAATTCTTCCACACATTCTCAAATGCTACTTTGATAAGGTTTCCGGAGTGTGAGTCTAACCGATGACAAGCTACACCGCGGAAAGTGTTTTTCAAGTCAATGTCAGGTAAAAGTGACCTTGAACTTTGCTCTACTTTTCCCAAAACTAACAAGGCTCATTCACACCACCTACCCACACCCCCACCCTAGCCCATCAGATAATAAGATCCGTGCGAAAAGGGAATCCCTATAGTACTGTATCGACCAACTGAATATATGGACGCGATGAGCCTTATTGTCCATACAACTCTATATCTTCTGGTTGGATAATATTTTTAATTTTGAGCCAACTTTTCAGACAGATCTTAGAAAGAGCTGGGACAACAACTGAGGTTTAGAACTGTAGCGAGAACGAATATTATCAGTTCTTATTCATGCGTTTTAGCTGTAGCGGCCAGTATGTATATTACATGATTTGTTTTATTTCTGGAATAAGGGAGAAACCATTTTTTTAGGAATTTCTGGGAGACCCAAGTTTCATGACGGTCCATTACATACCAAATAGGAGATCACATACATACATACATACATACATACATACTACATTACGAGAAGTTGCAAATTTATCACATTTTTATCCTGCATACTTTTACGTAATAAAAGATGGCTGTTGGTAGCCAGCATGGAATACCAATCTAAAAAGATTCCATTTTGGCAAACTATATGTTATTGCAATCACTTTAGTTAACGTGCCAAATTAATTATTATACAGCTATAGCGGTTTCAGTTTTGTTTGTTTGAATGTTGTTTTACAACATTTTTTGGTATATGACGGTCGATTTTTCTTGTGATAGAGGCAGACCACCTCCTGTGTCTATGGTAGAACCAGTACTGTATACCTCCCGCCATCCGTAAGAATCGACACTTTCTCACTTGACAAGTCGAGCTTGTGTGGGATTCGAACCCGCAGCAGTGAGAGGCGAGAACGTTTTAGACGCAGCGTTTTTACTATCCCGCCTACGGATGCTCTAGAGGTTTGAGAGAAGACACAGTTACAGAGATTCTTTATTTAAGGTATAGCAGCCATCTTCGATTTTACAATATTTTTATTGATATTTAAACCAACTAGATGTCACAAGTTAATGTTTCTGTAAGGTTTCGTAAACATCCGCCAACAACTTTTGAAGAGTAGCGTTTCCATGTAGTTATTTTGACCAAATACATTTGTCATGCTGATCAGAATTGAATAATGGACTCCCGCCAATCTAGAGGCCTAATTACACTAATTCAACAGGATGTCCTCGCCTGGTGCATCGAAAGTAGTTCTGTATTAAAGAGTGCTAATCTTTTTTTCTTTAAAAACTTTTTTTAGTGCAGTTTCCTGTTATTTTTTGGCTGTAAATATTCTTGACATGTTGTTGATATTTGAAAATGCAGCTCATCATGTTTTTAACAGTTTTTGATATAAATTTGAGAAGTGAAAGTAGACAGGGTATGCAATTGCAAGGGGTAAAACTAGTGTTGACCTTTACCCGGTATACAACTGAAGAAATGTTTCTTAGAAGGTATTAAAGCCCCTATTTCCTTGTTGATGTTTAATAGCAGACATGTTTATTTGCATGATAAAGTAGGTTTCCCAGAATTCTAACGAGGTTTGAGTTTTTAACAGGTTGTCAACATTCTAACTTTACTATGGAAGGGCAATGGAGACTCATTTATGCTATTATAACCTAGAGGATTGGCATAATAACAGGTATGTTTGTAAAATTAGCGACCATCTTGAATTTGGACAAATTACAGAATAACAGGATTCTGTCATTTGACTGTAATGTTCCATGACCATTTACCAAGTGGTTTTGGAAATACGGTCGATGCGCCTTAATTGTGATCTTTGACCGGAAGATCTAGCAATGTCGAACTGTCCATCGTAAATATTTGAATTGATCGGGTTTCCATTAAGTCTATATATATACTGACGGTCAATGAAAACTCTCCAGTAGATTGTATAGATTATATGGGTGTTAATAAATCATTAATGACTTTACTTGAACACTATACACCACGTTTAGGAATTTTGAGACAATCAGTGTTTGCAATCGTTAATAAGTATCCTTCAATTTCAAAATTTATTTATTTATTATTATAAATTACTTTAGCAATAACATTTAACAGCCATATTTTTTATTTTTTGTATATAATCTACTCGTGCGTTTTAATTAACGCAGAAAGCAAAGATCGGTATTTGCTTTGCACTGCTTAGTTCCGACGTTTCCAGAACTGTATTACTTTTCGGGTACACTTATAACTGTTTTGATTCTTTAAGATGTGTTGGCTGCTCCAGTGGATTCTGGCAACCGCAAAAGAAAAAAGAGTGAGTAATACAACCATTTGCAAAGTGTTAATAACTGAACAGGTAATTTATGGAAAATGGGTCACTGGCAGTTTGGGCAAAAATAATGTTATATACTCTAGCTGAACTCGGTTCATCCAGTTTGTGGGAAAAATACGTACAAGAGGTTCCTTCCTGGTCTAGATACAGTTTTCAGTGTTTCCGTCCATCGTTTCAGTTTAAACTGTTTTAACCATTCACAATTCAGTCATGTATATATAGACTACGATTCACAGATTCTGTTCGAGTATACATGGTATGTAGAAGGTAAAGTATAATAATATTATAATAATAATATAATATCTATAATTCTGAGAACGAAATAACGTTAAGGTATGTGCTTATTATGGCACACATCCCCATGAAGTTGTTGGCAGGATGTAGTACGTGGGATCGGGTTGTAAAAGCGGGAGGTACTTTGTATCGGCGTCTAATCTCAAAGCATGATAGAGTACCATAGGAATATATTCGTTAGTAAGAATAGAACAGGCTCCCGGATTGCTATGTATCCTTCACCTCTCCATGTGGCAGCTTTAAATAAATAGTCTGTGCTGAAGAGCCGTTAACAACATTCAGTTAATGTTGCGATCGTGGACACCTACAATTAGACTGGTATCAGTCTACAAATTAGACCATAAATAATAAAATTAGACAAATTAAAAAATATAATAATACTCTGCATACATTTTGTTCTAGTTTTATTTCAAGCTCTGTTTCTTTCATGGCTGAATTTATAAAGACCATACAAGTTATAGGTGGAGATATTTGCCTCTTTCAATGCTAAGGAAATTCTATAGTTAAACGGTTATAATATTAAGGACTGATGCCGGTCTAACCTTGAATGTACACCATGGGTTGATGTACACGCTTGTGTAGTGGCTACGATTTATAGTCGCTGTTACTGTTACCTTAACCTACAATTATAGGTGCAATAACTGACATCAATTTTCAACATCTTAGCACAATCTTTCCTGCATAAGGCTTCATTCGCGCAATGAAAGGATCAATGCCCTCGGGAAAGTCATATTTCAATTGTGTTTGAGGATGCATATCTAAAAGGTGCTTCCTAGGGCAAGTGCAATTACCTGTGTTGTGATACGTAATTATCGGGCATTGTGTAAATGTATATGTTACCCAAAATTGAATGAAATAACTGAAGACCAGTATGAACCACGACGACTTCGGTAGGTCAACCGTTAACATGCACGTAACATCGGCTGTATATTTTTATTTAAGAAGGCCTTAATGTTAGCTAAACAATACGCTGCAATAGCTGAGGCGCGGGCAATCGATTATTTGAGATGTTTAATAGACCGAGGCTAAAAGCTCTTGTTTATTTGTCGGTATACCTGGTGTAACATATTGAACCGAACAGAGCAGAATCTTTATTGACCTAACTGTACACATAATCCATCGTCAAATTATGTAAATAATTCCTTGCATACAAATACAAATATACGGATGAATTCAAACCTAAAATCTAGATACTAAATGAATCACAAAAAAAGTTCAACATGATTTCATTTGCAAAATATCTATCTTATACTAATATCTATTGTTAGATTCAAATACCTTGATACATGTGTAAAAATAATTATTAATTTAATTAGACACTCGCCATTCAATGCTTTCGAGCTATAAACTGGCATATTTTTGAAGGTAAAACTGTTTTAACAATATATCATTATTTAAAGTATACAAACCTTTTTTTGTTTAAACTATTATGGCAGGCTTTGACAGTATATGTGATTGCATCATGGTAATCTAAAAGTAAATATAGTTGTTTACTGTCATGCATAAAGGTAAAGTCTTTCTGATAACGAATTATGATTTCATATTTCAAAACGCATTTCCTCATCAAATATTATACTGAGAACATGTTTTTCATCTTCAACTTCATTAGGAAAGTTAAAACCTATGCGCAAAGTATCTACCCGTGTCTAAACATATGGGTGCATCGTAACATCCAAATTATATGATGGAAAGATAATTTGTGTTGATATACTGTTCTACTAATTGAATTCTTGTTTAAATAATGTTTAGGACCTTAGCTTATTAAGACATGGCCCTCTTAATGAAGCTTCTCTGTTCAATAATACTTTCCGTTTATTAATGTCTATGTACATTAAGTGGTCCTCTACCGATGTTACCAAATAAATTCGAGTCTATAGAATTGCCATCATCAAAGAATCGCACGAAATAAACTTTGTCTGCATCTCTGTGATGAAGACGACAATGTAATTGAAAATATGCTTGTTAACTCTCTTGTCACTCATATTTCCATATCGACACAACTGTTTTATAACAGTAACATGTACAAATAGTGGTTTCCAACCCAGATTACCCTTAGCTTGTAACGGACTAACTATGGAATCGTATACTTTTTGGAATGTTGAGTAATGGAAACCACCAGACGCTTTACTTTTTGAAATGATCAAGCCTGTACCAGCGCACATGTTTTAGCCATATAAGGGAAAAAAGACGTGGTTGGTATGTATTAACACACACTCTACGTATATAAAAAAAACGTGGTTGGTAACACGCACACTCTCTGTAAAGAAATTATGACCTACCATTGACGAACTTTTCTAAAGTTACATTAACTATTGACGCTCTTAAATCCATTTGAAACGTAAGATACTTAAAGTTTATGGAGGCAATATAACATAATACGGTCTTCGTATATGTATCCTATTTCAAAGAAAGTTGCTTCAGATTTATATAATTGCGTTTGAGAAGAAAATAATAGTTAAACATGACGAAAAACTGAATAGAATTTTATAAAATGTATCTACAGACACATGTAAATAATTGTAGTATTGTTATTGGTTGGTACATCTCAACAAAATCTAAAAACGCTTACAACTGTGCGCGCAAAAATTATACTTAACGTCAGAATATGCTTATTGTTAACCTTTACGGAGTTGATAGAGACGTTTTGTCAAGTATTTGTGTATACTATTACCGTCAAATTTGCATTAAATCACCGATGTACCCAGCCGTTATTAGAAACAACTGATTAGGAACGTACGCGTGGTTAAAAGGGCACATTGACTTGTTAACTCTTGTGTTTACATAAACATTACCTGTTCTATAAAAAAAAAACATTGGATCTGCACACTTCCTGAGGTGTGCTTAGCGTCGGCGCGTGTAGGGGATACAGCGTAATTAGTACATAAATATGTATTCGGCATTGGGTGTACAATTTAATTTTATTCAGTTTATTTGTCAGCGTAATTCTGTAGGCTGTAACCTTTCCGATTGCTTCATCAACTGTTTCAGGTTATGTGTTAATAAGCATATTCTGCCTTTAACTGAGGGATAGAAGACATTCTTCAACGTTTTCAAGATTTACAATATTCGAAAGAACTGACGGACCACGTTCATCGAAATGATTTGCACCTCATTGTTACAATCAGATAAGAAAGCTTATCACATTATTCAGGATTAGCCTGGAACAGTATGTAGTTAATAGGCTACCGAATAACTTAAATAAAGCGCCATTCATAACAGCTGTATTTAAAGTTCTCCAGCCATGTTTTGCTTCATGAACATGTTTATGTTTATTTAAATTGAAATCAATACACAACAATATATATTTACAATTCACACATTGCAATATCTGTGAAAAATGAGAATAAGATTTTATTTGATAACGTAGAAAACTTTGAACAGGTAAATTAATCCACAGGTAAATGTATTTATCAATTATCTGGCAATAGTTGTGCAGCTATACAATTCAGATTTACCTCATTTCCCCGTGCAGTCACGCAGTGTATGTCATGCAAATAATACTTATTTTTACATACAACTTAATAGCGGTTTTGAAAACATGTTTCTCTCCGAGACTATCAAGAAATGTCCATATGATGTTTAAGAGCTACATTTGTTAATTAATAATACTACACAGAGGGTGGCCATTCATCTTTTGACAATTCTGTATAAGAACATATATTAAAACCAACACTTCCATAACATTGTTAAACAGTCGCAAATAAAGACAGTTTTAAGTGTTCGTAGCATGTATGCTTTGTATCATGTTACTGCTTAATTTACTCAGTAATTAAATGTTAATTCTCTTTCTTTTGATTCTGTTTGCAAATAGTCATATTTTTTATGGAGCATTTGTGTGGATTTGTAGTTTTGATTTATTAAATGATACGTATTATGTGAATTGGCCTTCTTCATTAATTTCAATATATTGAATTGATTACTTGCTCAGTTTCATTTTTGTACTTTGTAAATGTGTAAATAGAGGGCCGCGTGGTAGATTAGTATAAACGAAATGTATTATAATTATAATATATTAGTGTTACTATTATTATTACTACTACTACTACTATTATTATTATTATTATTCATGATTATTATTATTTTTTTTATTATTCGTGATTATTATTATTATTATTATTATTATTATTATTATTATATTATTATTATTATTATTATTATTATTATTATTATTATTATTAAATGATATTCTGCATTACTACGTATAAGTGAGACTCGGTATTTAATGCCGGTTCTGGAAGTATATACATAGCCTAGTAGAAGCATAGGCAGAGTGTTTGGAGAGCCGGGAGGCAACTGCACTGTAATAGATGTCTCAGAAACAGTCAGACCCAGGGAAAAAGAGGGGTGAATCAGTGCAACAGCATCAGGTCACGACTGACTGCATCCGGGACAGGGTGCGTGCAAGCAAACATAAGAGTTAATAGCAAAGACAAGGTGGACTAAAACACGGAAGGGTTTATATTTAGCTCACACAGTTATACTGTTCAAAATAATACGCCTGTCATATGCATTACAGTCAAACCTATATGTATACGAATGTTGTCTTGAACAATTATGATGTTGTATTGAGCACACGTTCCTTTATTGACTAATGCAATGCTCTGAAGTAAAGCTTAATTGATCAATACAACCCGCATCAGTTGAACTGTTGATATGGCAATGCGTTCGATCAATTAATGACTGATAAGAACAATCACTTTGTATCTTGACATTCATTTGCAGCATTCATAGGTTCCTCACAATCTATAATTTGGTATTTCGTCTTTAGAATATTACCCGGATTCCAGTCTGTACTTTATCGTTTTGTCATGAGAATGCAGCCAGTGTTCCAGTCTGCAGTTTGGTATCTGGTCTTTAGACCTTGGTTCCAGCCTGTATTTTATGTCTTGTCAACAGAATAAAGTCCGAGTTCTAGTCTGTAGTTTAAGATTTTGTCGTAAGTATATAGCCAGGATTTCAGTCTGTAGTTTAATATATTTTCATTAGACTACAGACAGTGTTCCAGTCTGTAGTTTGGTATCTTGTCATACGTACATAGTCATGGTTTCGGTCTGTAGTTTGATATATTGTCATCATAATGTAGCCAGGGTTACGGTCTGTATTTGATATATTGTTATCATAATGTAGCCAGGGTTACAGTCAGTAGTTTGATATATTGTCATTAGAATACAACCAGGGTACCAGTCTGTAGTTTAGTATCTTTTCATTCGCATTTAGCATATAGCCAGTGTTTCAGTCTGTAGTTTGATATATTGTAATTAGATTACAGTCAGAGTTCCAATCTATTATTTGATATCTTGTCAACGGAATATAGCCAGACTGCCAATATGTAGTTTGGTATATTGTCGTTAGAATACAGCCAGGGTTCCAGTCTGCAATTTGATATATTGTCATTAGAATACAACCAAGGTACCAGTCTATATTTTAGTTGCTTATCATTAGTATATAGTCAGGGTTCGAGTCTGTAGTTTGATATATTGCCATTATAATACAGCCAGGGCTCCAGTATGTAGGCTGGTGTCTTGTCATTCTTTTCATTATACTATAGACTGTTTTCCAGTCTGTGGTTTGGTATTTTGTTTTTAGAATACAATCAGGGTTCCAGTCTGTAGTTTGGTATATTGTCATTAGAATATATTCAAGGTTCCAATCTGTAGTTTGGTATCTTGTCATTAGGATATAGCCATGGTTACAGTCTGTAGTTTGGTATATTGTCATTATAATATAGCCAGGATCCCAGTCTATTGTTTGGTATCTTGTCATTAGAATATAGCCAGTGTTCCAGTCTGTAGTTTGGTATCTTGTCATTAGAATATAGCCTGTGTTCCAGTCTTTAGTTTGGTATCTTGCTATTAGAATATAGCTAGGATTCCAGCTTGTAGTTTGGTATCTCGCTATAAGAATATAACCAGGGTTCCAGTCTGTAGTTTGGTATCTTGCTATTATAATATAGCCAGTGTTCCAGTATGTAGTTTGGTATCTTGCTATTAGAATATAGCTAGGATTCCAGCCTGTAATTTGGAATCATTCCATTAAAATATAGCCATGGTTCCAGTCTATAGTTCGGTATCGTGTCATTAGGTACCGGTCTGTAGTGTGGTATCTTGTCATTATTATACCTCACATAAGACGCCCATGCTAAATCCCCATAGACAACAATGTGTAATTTCTTACTATCTCACGCGAGGGTGATAGTACAGGGTGATAGTAAATCGCAGGTGATAGTAAACAAATTATCACATGTGCAGCTTTGATGCGCGCTGTTTCGGTGACGTCATCGGCTCAGTATGGTGAAATTGCTATTTTTAACTCATCATAACTTCAAAAGTACTTGACCGATTTCATTAAACTACCACTCATTTTTTTAGTTATGTTATTTCCGATCCAACGATATAACATTCATAGCAACTTTTAGAAAAATTGTTTGTTTTTTCAAAAAAGAAATCTGGCAAAGTGAAATCGGTACTGAAAATGAATCTTGTTTTTGCCCGAGGGGATTTCGGTATAATAAAATAAATATCACATTCATGAGAGAGTGATAGTAAGAATGTTGACCCTTCCGATATTGATATCATATCCTCAGGGTGAACATTCTTACTATCACCCTCTCATGAATGTGATATTTATATATTAGGGTATAGTCAGAGTCCCAATCTGTAGTTTGGTATCTTGTCATTAGAATATAGCCAGAGGAACATTCTGTAGTTTGGAATGTTGTCATGAGAATATACCAGAGGTACAGGCTTTAGTGTTGAATCTTGTCATGAGAATGTAGCCAGAGGTCCAGTCTGTAGTTTGATATCTTGTCATTAGAATATAGCCTGGGTTTGGAAACAAAAAACACACACACAAAAACCAAAACCTCATAATATTGCTAAACTGCAATACTGAGTTATGGAACGTCTGTGTCTGTCACTCAGTGCCTGTGTGACCTATCTGTCACTCAGTGTCTGTGTGAACTATCTGTCACTCAGTGTCTGTGTGACCTATCTGTCACTCAGTGTCTGTGTGACCTATCTGTCACTCAGTGTCTGTGTGACCTATCTGTCACTCAGTGTCTGTGTGACCTATCTGTCACTCAGTGTCTGTGTGACCTATCTGTCACTCAGTGTCGTGTGACATTGCTGATACCGAAGACATATATACAAAGTTTCATTGCACTTGAATAAGCAATGTTGAATGATTTTAGACTAAGAACAACTTTAAAGCAACACTTAACGTAAACGTTGACGCCGTGTCGCTGTCACCGCCGCCACAAAATGATTCGTATGTCTCGCAGTCCTGGTAAAAAAAACACCAACAAAACCTCGTCTTATTGCGATGAACCGAACTTGATGACTAACGAACCTAATATCGAAGTTATTTACAATACAGGTAATGGTCAGCAATTAAAAAAAATGTAAATCATGTATAACGAATATATTGTGAAAAAAAAAGGCTAGTAAATATTCAAATGAAAATTTATAGCAATTTAACGATACGAATATACAAACAATTATGTTCCGTGATGGAAAATTGCCCCTGAATCGACCTCGGATAGACCCGGTCACACACAAGTTTTCAGTGAACCAAAACTGTGCCCACCCGGTCTGGTTATAACGTTCTAACGTTCTTTTGTCCAAATGAGAAGGGCGTAGCAGGCTAACAATATCAAATATCAGTTTCTACAGTTGTGTGACCAGTGATGCTTGATTTAATATGGCTATTTAATATATACATTTATTTTGCCCAAAGCTGGATACAGTTGTGTCCGGGTATTTTAATTGAACTGCCAAGGTGGTGCCTTTTAATGGTGAATAATGGGTCATAATTGAAATCTAAAAATCTGATAAGATATGATAAACGTGTCATTAACATGCATCTGCTCTTTGATTTGGGAAATATGGTGATAATAAAAGTGGAAAGTAGAACGTATCTGGTGACGATGGCGACAGAAAGATGAAAAGTATTATTAAAGCGTTGGTGTATATGCATAGGATACGTAAATGTTGCTTCATTTGCAATAAAGTCTAACATAATATGCAAATTTATAGCATTTATAGTTTACAACAGAAAACGTTTCATGTAACCCAATACAACATACAAATATAAAATCAGTATTTAACAATAAAGGAATAATAAAACGGATATCAATTATTAATTTATTATGCTAGCTACTACTAGTCTAAATATAAGATTTTGAAAAGGTTAAAAATGTAACCGTCTATATTTAATTTTTTTGATGGAGGCAGACTACCCACTTTTCCTATGTTCAACTGGTATTGTAAAAGGATCGATACTTCCTTACTTACAAGTCGAGCTCCAGTGGAATTCCAACCCGCAGCGATAAGAGACGAAAATGTTTTCAACTTAACGTCTTTAACCCCTCGGACACGGAGGACCATTTTTTGAAGATCTAATGATTTTTCATTTGATCTTTCCGCATTTCAAAACATTTGAAAACAAAGTCTGCTGTAGACTTTATCACTTGATCACTTGATCATTTTCATTAGAAAGACTAAATGTTGTCCCGGTGTTATGGGCTTTCGACGGCGTAAGCATTAATGTAATTGTAGATTACAAAAATCAATTTATTTCAAATTCGAATAAGTTTCACTAGAACTGAAAATATATCATAAAACGTTAATGAAATAAATGTACGTATTCAATCCTAGTATGTTCACATCTGAAACATTATGGAGGGTACCCATCGTGCATGTCCGGTGAATTACGTTATGTTTTCGACGGTGTACCTAAATTGCATATAATTATAGTTTTTATTAAAATATTAGGTTATAAAAAATAGAAATCATAAACTTACTTCAAACATAGTAGTTTTCATTTATTCACAGGTACATAAAGATACGTATTCCTTTATTTAAAGGAGTTTCTCAAAAATACTGTCTAGGGCTCCTTTGCATTATAGGCACAAAAAAGGTATTCCCGAGACAAATTTCTTTAATGTTTGTACAGAATCATACATGCACCCATCTGCAACGTGTGTCATACTAACCACGGTTAAAAATAGTCATATATAGCAGAAAATTCTCACAAACTCCATACTGTTTGCACAAGCATGAACGCTCGGCCAATCCCGTCATTCTTCGGGATCCTGCCTCGTGTGTATCACGGCGCTTCGGTATGTTCAAAATCTTGACATTCTGTTAGCCGGAAGGCAACGGCACAGAAAATAGTGCACTGTTGCTATGTAAACAATATGACCTCTGGCCACACGTGTTGATGTATACTTTGCGTTGAGTGTTTGTTTTTTACAATGCAGATGAAGGTTTCATCACTGCTTTCATTTAATTGAACTATTGATGGAGCAATCGGCTGGACATTGCAACATTGGATGATAACTTTGATTTTGAATTCAAATCTGTTTTGGCGGTTTTGGCGGGAATCTAAGGCGCGATGACGTAACCAACATGGAAACATCTGTATTACATTCGAGTAATGCTGCGAAGCAGTGTACGAGATGTTGCGAATGACTGTTTGCATACAACACACCTTTTAGGATTGTTTTGGCGGTTTTTGTATTGACAATGATCTTGTCATTGCAGACGAACATTGCATTTTTACGTCAGTGATGTGTTCGTCTTGTAACAGTAAAGTGTTTGAAGGGACGTTTTGGGATTAGTGTGGAAAGGCAAAACGGGTAATGAAGTTTTATTTTTTCTTCAAACGAATTCTCAAATGTATGCGTTCCTCTCAAACAAGAGCGCCGGTATTTCATTGTGTTGGTCAACAAATGTTCACATGCTTAACTCTGAAATCGTGAGCAATCCGAAAAAAACACACGAGATAAACGGAGACCGTCGAAAACACAAGAACGTCGGAAACATGTGACGCCGGGATAATTGATTTATAAGTGACGAGCTTTTAAAACTATAACATAAGCTAGATATTTCGTCAATAAAATATGCCTTTTCCTGTGAATAAGTATGACAACAGAATACAAAGTGTAATTCATCTTCAGTCTGATTAAGATCACGTAGTTAACAAAGTCTATCTAATTGTCAAAGGATGACCCTAGTGGTTGGGGCTAACTCAGGAAAGAATCAATGACTGTGAATGCATTTACATAAGTTTAATGCAACTTTTTAAAATATGTTAATATATATACAATTATCTAAAAAAACAAGCGAATACACAAATGAACTATGAAAAGAATGTTCTCATGAACGTTTAAGACGTTCTTAGTATTGTTATAAATACTGAAGACACTAAAGTGTTGTTAAAGCTATAACGATGTTGATCTATGATCTAGCGCGATAACTGTGATGCGCGAGAGCTCAAGAAGAAGATGATGCGCGAATTCAATGGATGATTGTCATCAAATGCCTTCTGGCCATACTGCGCAGGTACGGGGACCGTCTCCACCGCTCGTAACGTTATCCGTGGACGCTTAGCTCCACTCCGAAATATCCCAACCTGGATGGCTTATTTCCAACCCTGGATGGCTTACTCCAACCCTGGTTGGCTTAGGCTGTAATTATACATACGTTTTAGATGTCGGTTGACAAACATAACAATCTTGCATAATTATCATTACCCAAACAAATTATCATTCAATAAATATATGTAAGCTGTACTAGTGATGAGTAGCAATGTATACATATTTTACAACGCCATGTATACGCCATGTACGTCGCTGGTAATCACTGCCCCTAACACATGTAATGTAAACATGATCAAATCACTCGTATATTACACTCACTGAGCTATGCATGCACGCATGTCAACTAATGACCACATTATACAACGCTATGCATTCGCGTCGAACATTTATCCTATTCACTCATCTCATTGTTAACTTATGTTAACAATCGTGTATTACAATCATTGAGTTATACGCCAACGTTAACTAATGCACCTGTTATCCACTGTTATCAAATTAATATTGTTTACAATTAATGATCAATTACAATAATTACATCTAATAAAGTAACTTCAAAATCATATGCTAGTCTAAAGTTAATGTTTGAGAAACCTCAATGCTAACCGGATGTCGTAACCGCCAAACAAGATGGCGCCGCCCACTGAATACAAATGTACGATAAAAGTTTTAATAAAATAAATACGAACCACATGTTGCCTGTGAATTTTGCCGTCCAATCTCTGTTCCAACAAAGTAACTATCGACCATCCCGGCAAGAACTAAAGACAATGGGTTTTATAGCAAACATAACGCCCAAACCATTATTTCCCCCGTTCAGTCCGCGACAAACGTCGCTAAATCTGCAGTATTGAATCTACACGAGAGGCCCCTTATACAATTTTGCCGTGTAAGGAAGATAGACCTATACGTTTATATGCACTAGCACAAAACTAAACTTATGACACGGCCTCTCTGGCGGCCACCTAAAATGTGCACGCCTTTACGTGTTACATGAATAGATCATGAATATACGCTCTACCCGTGACATTTTGACAACATCTCCCCACTTAAAGAAAGTGCTACACTTTTTAAAATTCAACAAAATGATAATTAATATTTACACGTTAAGAAACTATTAATTCTTCTGAGCAAATGAGCGACAAAACGTACAAGCTGATCGCTCAATCGCTTGAGTATGTTTAATATTACTACCGAGGGATGCAACCTTCAGCCAGTACAACGACCGTCTTCCGGAAAAACTTCCACTGCAGTTATAACCTAACTATAATATGTAATTACAATTTCAACACTATTCTACAATTTTACACTACACTGTCGTAACATAAACTACTATAGTACTAAACCTGTCATTATGTGCGGCGACTTCAATAGTCTGCCCCAATCTTGTGCTTTCCACGGTCTATTACACCGACTCTACTGTGACTAATAACACTACTTCCTGTCACTACAAGAACTCCAACTTTACATATTGCATCCATCGCATTACCAGTATACTGTTTGCGAAATGGAGTAGGGTCTCTCGTTTCCTAATCGGCTTTGCTAACGTGTGCTTAAAGCTACACTGCACTACATCTGTTGGTCTCGACTTATCGGACCGAACAGTACTACACTCAGAGTCTAAACGACTTACCCCTCGTTTCTCTGCTACACTAAGCATGCCCGATATGTCTACATCGGCTGCTGTCTCCTTACCTACACTAGTTGGAAAAAACACGGGACTAGTGTCCTCACTACTGTCTTCCTCACTATCCTCAATAACTGCAACATTAACTAAGGTTAACACCCCTTGTTGCACATTATCGGTTCTACTGATATACTCTTTCAGCATATTCGCATGAAAGGTCTTTAATTTTCCGTTTATCTCGATACGGTAATCCATAGTGTTCTCTATCCCTCTAACGTAAAACGGACCTTTCCAATTGTAATAACAACTTGTTATTGTCGGTCGGGAGTAACAGTAACACCTGGTCATCTATCTTAAATTTCCTAGCTCTAGCTTTCTGGTCATAGTACCGTTTATACTTGGTACTTGCCTTAACTAACTGACTTTGAGCTATCTTACAAGTCTCCTCTAGTTTCTCCTTCAGATCTAAAACATACTGATATGTAGTCTTAACCTCATCACTATCTACTTCACCTGCCCACATCTCTCTAAGAATCCTCATGGGACCTCTAACTGATCTACCGTACAATAACTCAAACGGAGAAAATCCTAAACTCTCTTGTGGAACCTCTCTAAATGCAAACAATAAAGCATTGAGATACTTGTCCCAATCTTTGGGTCTCTCTGTACACATATGCCGTAACATTTGTTTTAACGTCCCGTTAAATCGTTCGACTAACCCGTTACACATAGGGTGATATGGTGTTGTCATGATTTGACGCAAAGACAATAACCTGCTTACTTCAGCCATAAGTTCTGACGTAAACTGTGACCCACAATCAGTCAACATTTCCTCTGGTACACCTAGCCTACTGAACATATCAACTAATGCCTCAGCTACTCTCTCAGTTTCAATTGAGGGCAATACTACTGCCTCCGGATACCTAGTTGCAAAGTCTACCATGGTTAAAACGTACCTATTTTTCCTA
The DNA here is from genome assembly GCA_037043455.1 of Cyrtodaria siliqua. Classification (NCBI taxonomy): domain Eukaryota; kingdom Metazoa; phylum Mollusca; class Bivalvia; order Adapedonta; family Hiatellidae; genus Cyrtodaria; species Cyrtodaria siliqua. The sequence continues at coordinate 113,246 of JAWPHD010003983.1, forward strand.
TCCGACACTGGAAAAATTGGTCCAACTATGTCTACGGCTACCCGCTTAAATGGTGTATCTATCAGTGGCATCTGACCTAAATGTACTTTGGTTACTCGACCTTTTGGTACTGTCCTTTGGCATACATCGCAGGACCTACAATACCTAGTTACATCTCCATTAACGCCTGGCCAATAAAATTCTGCCAATACTCTATCTGACGTTTTCTTTACGCCTAAATGACCTCCCATAATCGACTCATGAGCTACCTTAAGCACTGTCGTTCTATACTGGGTAGGTACCACTAATTGGTGAAACTGTCTACCACCACTATTTTCAAATTCTCTGTACAATAATCTATTCTTATGTACAAACTTACAACTACCGGACCCTTTACACTTCTTCACTACACCATCCTTGGCCTTCACTTTACAAGGCTCTAACGACTCGTCTTGATGTTGTGCTTCTATAAACTCCGCTTTGGATATGTCACCTACGGCTGCAGGAACCTTTAATTTTCTATAAGCCTGAGCTTGCTTCTGAACCTGCGCTCTAGTCTCTACTGCATTACTTATGCTACTTCTAAAATCGGACATTACCGGAAGTACTGAACCTTATATGTTCCCCATCGTTAAATCATACCTCGGGTCGTCCATACATAGTGCCTCTGTAGTCCCTTTAAAGAAAGGTGTATCTACATCTATTCTCGCTATTGGCACGTGCTCTACCGATTTATTTAACAACATACACGGTGACTGTTTACCTACCAACTGGTCATCCGTTACTAAACTACGCCTAACTACCACACCTGTGCAACCTGTATCCCTCATTACAATTACGTCCGTGCCATTCACTCTACCATCTGCCGTTGGAAGATTTGCATACGAAAAGAGACATGTTCCGATCTTCGCCATTACGCAATCCGCTTTAACACAACAGCTACTACTCTCGGTTTTAATAACCGGACTATTACTACCTCTACCTCTACCTCTACCTCGGTTTTGACCACCTCTACCTCTACCGAAATTCCAAGGGTTGTTAAAACCTTGGTTCTGATTCGCTACATTGTTGTCCACTCTACTATTGTCACTAAAGTTGTCTACGACAGCGGACACTTTCACCGCTTTCTTACACTCATGTGAAGCATGATTCCCATTACAGTGACGACAACGAATAAAAGGTCTACCTATGTTACCACTATTGCTACCTCCTCTAGTACCCATCGAACTACCTCCACCTCTTTAGTTTCCACTCTGGCATTTCTGTTTATTACTATGATTGTTCCCTTGCCTATCTCTTAAAGTTCTGTCTTTCGACACTACATTATGAGCTCCACCTCTAGCCTCGGCAAACTGATCTGCTTGTGTTGCCATTTCATCTACACTAGTTAGTTTTCTTTCTTTCAGAAATAAGAACAGATCTCTACTACAAACATTGAATATCTGGTCCCGCAAAAAGAAATCTATAAGGCCTTGATAAGTCTGCGTTACCTTCCCTAACTCTAACCATCTATCTAAGTAATTTCTAGATCTACTAATGAACTGAATAAATGACTCGCCTTTCTCAGGCAAGCAAGCTCTAAACCGCTTTCTAAAACCTTCTTCAGTTAACTCAAATCTCTTTAAAAGAGAATCCTTTAACTTGTCATAGTCAAGTGCATCTACACTAGGTAATCTAGAAAATACATCTAAGGCCTTGCCTCTCAATAACGCACTTAAATGAACTGCCCACTTATCTTTGGTCCATTCCTGTAACTCAGCATAAAGTTCGAACCGTAACAAGTAACTGTCCATGTTATCTTTGTCAGCATCAAAGTATGGTAACTTCGAACCTTTTAACTTCCCAGAATAACTATCTTTCCCTTCAGTTTTACTGTGCTTACTATGAGTCTTAGCTGCTTCCAACTCTAAAGCTAACTTATGATCAAACTCTGATTTCTCCCTCTCCATCATTGTCTTAGCCTGCGCTAGTCTACCATCTGTTTCGAACCTCTCATGTTCTAACTGCCGTGTTAATTCTATCTGCTCTTTATCCGCCTCTTTCTTCTCCCTTACTATACTACTTTCATCATCTCGCTTCTCTTTAGCTAACCTACCTTCTAATTCTACCTTCTCTTTATCATCATCTCGCTTCTCTTTAGCTAATCTACTTTCGAATTCTAGCTTCTCTGTGGCTAGTCTACTTTCTAATTCTACCTTCTCTTTAGCTAACTTACTTTCTAATTCTACCTTCTCTTTACCTAATCAACTTTCTACTTCTAACCTATCTTTCTCAGCATCTAGCTTCTCTTTAGCTAGTATACTTTCTTCATCTCTTTCCTGCTTTGCTAATTCTCTTTCCTTAAGTCTAAATTCCCTTTCCCTAGCCTGTTCGTCTTTAACAAAGGTTCTAAGCTCCTCTCCAGCATAACCTAACTCCTTACCCATTTCCGTAAGATCCTTTATGGACGTCATGGTTATAGACATTGTGAACTACTAACTACAATAATTACAATACACAAGTCACTAATCCTTCTACTCAACTAACTACTAATGGTAAGTCACTGTGTCCTCAGTAAATACCTGGGCATCATCATAGGACAAGTTACATACACATTTGTACTAGCGCTAACTACTAACGGTTATGTATAGATAGTATCTAGCTTCCACAAAACATATACACTACATAAATTATCTATATTTGATATTGGACATAAACCTTAAACAATCATAGACATGTGTATAACATGTACATGTATATTTACTTCTCCCATCAATATAAGTATACTCGAGTGTCACAACATGAGTAGAACGTCTTGTTCGCCAACCTAATTGGATACTATGTGTATATCAAGGGAGGTAAAAACAAACACCCAAATTATTGAGCAAAAGTGCCTCAGACCCAATCGTGTAGACCACTGCGACCTCGCGCCAAGGAAAGAACGGACAAAACAACAGTTTGGACTCACGCTACCCTTGTCGTGTCTTGACTTGTCTTCCAAGCTGTGGCCGCGATCGTCGACAGTCGCCTTGATGGATCAGAGGGTGGCACACAATTCTAAAATAATAAGTAGAGATTTAGTATATCATAATAAAGATCACTTATTGATTCTTTCCCTCCGTAGTCGCCCAAAATCCCACTTCTGACACCAGTTGTCACAGGATGACCCTAGTGGTTGGGGCTAACTCAGGAAAGAATCAATGACAGTGAATGCATTTACATAAGTTTAACTTTTTAAAATATGTTAATATATATACAATTATCTAAAAAAAAACAAGCGAATACACAAATGAACTATGAAAAGAATGTTCTCATGAACGTTTAAGACGTTCTTAGTATTGTTATAAATACTGAATGTATAAGAAACTAAAGTGTTGTTAAAGCTATAACGATGCTGATCTATGATCTAGCGCGATAACTGTGATGCGCGAGAGCTCATGAAGATGATGATGCGCGAATTCAATGGATGATTGTCATCAAATGCCTTCTGTAAGGGTTGATGACGCGATGTAATGATGGTTAACCTCCACTAAGATTTTGGGTGATGTTCCTCCAGTTAGGATTGATGACGGGCCCACCTTGTGTCCCGGGGGTTGTCGTTAATAAAACCTGGCCATACTGCCCAGGTACGGGGACCGTCTCCACCGCTCGTAACGTTATCCGTGGACGCTTAGCTCCACTCCGAAATATCCCAACCTGGATGGCTTATTTCCAACCCTGGATGGCTTACTCCAACCCTGGATGGCTTAGGCTGTAATTATACATACGTTTTAGATGTCGGTTGACAAACATAACAATCTTGCATAATTCTCATTACCCAAACAAATTATCATTCAATAAATATATGTAAGCTGTACTAATGATGAGTAGTACTGTATACATATTTTACAACGCCATGTATACGCCATGTACGTCGCTGGTAATCACTGCCCCTAATACATGTAATGTAAACATGATCAAATCACTCGTATATTACACTCACTGAGCTATGCATGCACGCATGTTAACTAATGACCACATTATACAACGCTATGCATACGCGTCGAACATTTATCCTATTCACTCATCTCATTGTTAACTTATGTTAACAATCGTGTATTACAATCACTGAGTTATACGCCAACGTTAACGTATGCACCTATTATCCACTGTTATCAAATTATTATTGTTTACAATTAATGATCAATTATAATAATTACATCTAATAAAGTAACTTCAAAATCATATGCTAGTCTAAAGTTAATGTTTGAGAAACCTCAATGCTAACCGGATGTCGTAACCGCCAAACAAGATGGCGCCGTCCACTGAATACAAATGTACGATAAAAGTTTTAATAAAATAAATACGAACCACGTGTTGCCTGTGAATTTTGCCGTCCAATCTCTGTTCCAACAAAGTAACTATCGACCATCCCGGCTAGAACTAGAAGACAATGGGTTTTATAGCAAACATAACGCCCAAACCATTATTTTCCCCGTTCAGTCCGCGACAAACGTCGCTAAATCTGCAGTATTGAATCTACACGAGAGGCCCCGTATACAATTTTGCCGTTTAAGGAAGATAGACCTATACGTTTACATGCATTAGCATAAAACTAAACTTATGACACGGCCTCTCTGGCGGCCACTTAAAATGTGCACGCTTTTACGTGTTACATGAATAGATCATGAATATTGTGAAATTGTTTCAACTCGAACAATAGATTTGGGTGTAACCGACAACTTACAAGAGCTATGTACGACCAATACGCTCTACCCGTGACATTTTGTGACAAATACATGTACATGTATCTTTTGTAACGACTTCACTTCTTATGGGATGTCATTGTTGAATGAACTACTGTTTTGCATCGTTTTGCAAGTCGTGTTTCATTCATTTTTACCTACATTTAATTAAGACCATGATATGTGTTTTCCTTTCGTGACGGTTCAGAGAAATCCAAAAGGTTGAAGGATGAAGCGGTGTTTCTCGTACTCTTACTTCAAGTCAAGCTCTAGTATACCGCAGTATAGCAACCAGTACAGGACCAAGACGTAAATGTATATGGAATGTCAGGACTCTCTTATGATGTATTCAATGCATTCCCCTTTATATGTGGTAGACCTTTCGTGATATGCAATGCGTTTTTAATTATATGTGGTAAATAAATCTTTATATGTGGTAGAAAGTATTTATATGCAGTAGAGTAATCATTATATACGATAGATAAGCCATTGTATATAGTAGGCATTGTATATAGTAGATACACCATTATATGCAGTCCAGTTTTGATTATATGTAGTGCATTTATTACTATATGCAGTAGTTTTTTATATATGAGGTCCTTTGAACATTATATGAAGTAGGTTTGTATTTATATGCAGTGCTTCTGTTGACTTTATATGTGGTACATATTATAATTTCAATATTCGGTACAAACGGCTTTATACCTGGTGCATTTCTTATGATATGCAGTGCTTTTTCTATTATATGCTGTGTTTTTTTAATTATGAAGATGAGATCAATAGGAACACCTTTTTTTTTAAAGATATAGCGATTTTTGTATCGGAAATCTAACAGGGAGTGTTATATATCAATCGGCAACATCACAAGACAGTCATGGCGTTCCATAGTAGTACATGCAATTTTAGCAATACAGTATAGGTTTATACGTGACACATTCGAAGAATAAATACCATACAGCATTTTAACTAAAAGGAAACATTCAAACATATTCCATATAAAATCGGTACCCAGTCCATCCTAACGCATCCCAACCTAGCGTCCCACTAAGGTACTGACCATTTTATCTTCTGGGCGGTGGTGTCGGCGCTGGAATTTTTCCTGAAAAAATATTCCGGGCCTTGAATTGTTAAAAAAATTAATCTGGCTGTGAGTCTTATTTAAAGGGAAAACATAATCTGGCTCCCTCTTCAGTCTATGATGATGAAAGTAGATTTCCTCCGCGACTGGATTCAACATGGAAACTGTTTAACCACAATCTGGCTACATCCGCAACTTCTGCTCTGAAGTTTATCGAAATCTCCAATTGAAATGATTTTAGAAGACAGTGATAGTATTCATGGTTGTAATGAATGTTGTCTTCATTAATCATGGCAGTAATACATGTGATATACATTTGCCATGGTGGTAGTAAATGTGTTGTATAAAGTGTTTTAAAATGGTCATGCTAGTAATTTGGTATACATTGGTCATGGTAGTAATGGATGTGATATGCATTTAAAGTCATGGTTATAGTTTAATGTGGTATACATAAGTCATGGTTGTAATAGGGCCATTATTTTTTTAGAATTCGTTTTACGAACCCTCCTACGACAAAATGAAAATAGGTACAGTCAAACCTGTCGTACCACCACCTGTTTTAAGCGCACATCTGCTGTAAGCAACCATTTTGATGTCCTCCCGACGATATTTACTATTAATTTATACTGCAATAAGCGACCACCTGTCTAACGCGACCAACGACCGCATAATTTCATGCCAAAAGACCGTTTTTATAATCAATATGCGATCACCTTTTTTTTTTCTTCAGATAATCAAAATCCGAAAGAATATTTTTTTTAACTCTTGGTAAATCATACTGAAAAGAGATCAAACATAAATTTAGCAATAACATTAGTAGTCTATTCTAATCATTCCCCAGCGGGCGATGTCGATAGAATAAGTGCCAATTAGTCAGTTAGTAACAATCGTATTTGGAAAACAAGACAAGATATCGGTATTTCTTTCTTTTGACAACATTTTGCGTCAATTTTCACTTTACGGTAAATATTTAGTCTAGATCATCTGAGAAGCTTGCTTGTTTTCAAAACAAATGTCTAGAACAGTCCTCCTGAACAAAGTATGATTTACACTGGTAAAATTTCTGATTGGCTGAGACAGGAACACCTGCTATACAAGATATACAGAAAGTCAGAAAGACAATACATTTATATATAAACAAAGAGTGAAACTTCATCATTATATCGACGAACTAAATACGGATGGTCAGAAATACTTTAATAAACAAACAAAAAACAAATTACTGTCACATGGTTCTAGTTTCAAATTTGTTTCTACACAAACGGTCAAGAGTTTGTATTTACAATCAAGCGTCGAAGGTGACTACAAAAAAAAGACTACCATTCAGTGTCGTCACTCCATGGAGACATTACAAGATATATGAGATATAACAAAAATGGGGAAATAACAGTCTATGGAAATTTAACATGGGTGTTTGACATGAGGTATATTATTAGTAAATATGGTATACAGTATTCATGGTAGCATTACAATACAAAGGTCCTGGTACTTGTGCGATGCCACGTGCAATGCCAGGTTACAGACAAAGCTATGCACTATATGCCAGTGTCAATAAGAATGGTATGGAACATGGTAGAAATGCCCAGTAAAGGACAATCGCACACACCACCAAACAAAATACCCCGCACTCACTACCAAACAAAACATCCAATCACCACATACTTTAGAAGAACAAAAGGCAGCTCACATAGAAAGTAAACAAGGACAAGCATAACTTAATATTAAAACCAGCACATTGATTTTCATCCACCATATTAGGTAGGATATTCATGAAAGATCCATATTAAACAAGAACTGCCGAAAGGACAGCATGCTCGACTATTCAAAGTCAATTTAAACAAGGCAACTGACACTTGCTGTCTCGCCAACCATGGTGCCAGTTCATTCACAAGGTCATGTCTTCATGTGGTAGTGAGGTGGGTGTAGGGGAGGGGGTGGTCAGAAACATATAGCAAAGCAAGACTTTCAGTACCGCAGAAAGAATATGAACTTGAAGAGGGTGGGGAGGGGAAGTGAAGTGTTATTGAATAGGAAAAACAGAAATAATACAATATTTTCATGGGGGAGTCTAAAGGTGGAGAGTATGTGTGTGTTGGGGAAGGTGGGGTGGAAGAGAACAGGATGCAGACATAGTACCATGATTATAGAGAAACCAAAAATAATAAAACACATAGTTATTTATTTATCTGGGTTGATGCTGGTGGTGGTGGTGTAGGAGTGGGGTATGTGTTGTCATTGATGTATGCAGTGAGTTGCATTGAAATATATGAAGCTTCGTTAACAAATCTTGAAACTCTAAATTGAAAATAAGGTAGCATCTGGCTAATAGGAAATAAAAGTTATAAAACATGTGAGTGTAAGTGTCCTTTCGGATTCTCATGACACTTGTCAAGCTCCTTTGAACTTTCAGAGATATATGGCTAGTGGGTATTGAGATATATGGACTTGCCAACAAATCAAATAAAAGAAATTCTAAGTCGAAAAGGGCTTATACCTTTTCTGAAATACAATACAGAGTAACGGAACATCAATCTCCTTGATCATACTGAAAATTCATGTCAAGTTTAATTGATGCATGGCACGTAGCTATTGAAATACATGGACTTGCCAAACATATTTATCCAGAGAAAGGGACATAATTTTGCTGAAATGCAATACAGAGTTATGGAACATGTGACTACTAGCATCCACGCTTTACTGCAGTTTTATTGATAATTTACAATCACCTACTGAAAAACAAGACTTGTCTAAAACTGTAACCAGAATTGTAAAGTCGAAAAGGGGCCATAACTTTGCTTAAATGCAGTACAGAGCTAAGGAACATGTGTCTACCAGTGTCCAAAATGGCTATCTGGGGATGGTCGGTTGGTGGTCTGAGGAAAACAAATAAGGGGGTTCTAAAAATGAAATGTTGGGTTATACTGAAGGACACATATTCGTGGAGTCCTAAGGAATGAATTTAAGCGGGTTCGGGGGATATTTGTTTAATGAAATGTTTTATAAACAACATTCGAATAAGGTTACTGTGAAAGGATTGTCAGGGGTTTCTGAGAGAATTACCAGTATTATATTTAAGTGGGATTAAGGGACTCCAAGAACGTGGCAATAAGTGTGGTAATGGCTTTCGTATTAGCGGGTGGGGGTTGAGGTCCTAGGAAGAACACTAATTTGTGTGTGAAGGGGACTTTCGGTGAAAGAGGTGAAGGGTAAAAACTATGATAAGATTAAAATCGGCTCATTCCCACTCACTACCCTTATGACGTGACTTATAACCCAGCAGTATTCTGTCTTGGAACTCTCACTACCCCACCACAGCATGAGTATCTCCTTTGTTTTCTTCCTAAGAAGGGCTGCTATTGAGAAAGACACACATCCTCACAAATAAAAAACAACAGAATGGACCAATCCTTGCAACAATGTATGGGTGTAAATGCATTATTGACGACTATCAATACTTCATTGAAAGATCTATGTATTGATATCCTTAAACGAATGACAGATATGTTATATTCGAATATAAGATATCCATATACAATACTCGTGAATATGAATTGTAGATATCCATAATGTCTTACAATCGATTGATAGATATATAACTATAATATAGATAGCAATAAAGGGCAGTTTGTTTGTTTGAACGGTGTTTTACGTAATGTTTGGCACATGTTAGGCCATTTATGACAGTCGATTTGTTTATGGCAAAGGCAGACCACCCCATTTTTCCTGGGTAGGAACAGTACTGTATACCTTGCGCCATACGTAAGGATAGACAGTTTCTTACTTAATAAGTCGAGCAACTTGTGGGATTCGAACCCGTGGGGGTGAGAGGCAAGAACCCTTGAGATGCAGCGTCTTTACTATCCCGGTCACGGAGGCGATAGCATTAAATGACAAATAATTAGATATGTATAAATAATTAATGATATCCAATAATTAATTATACTAATTGATAATAATTACTTTATGGATATAAAATAGTATCTAAATATTAAATTTTAAACGGCACAAGATACGAACAAATCTTAAAGTTCAGTGGCCAACTTTTGATATATACATTCCAGTAAAATAGTGGATTTAATTCAATTATTAAAATGTGTTTTCTGTCGTTTGTTTTGTTTGTTTGTTTGGTGTGTAACGTCATGTTGGCACATTTTAAGTTATGTATGATGGTCGATATTTAGTGGTGGTTGCAGACCCCCCCCCCCCCACCCCACCCCACCCCCCAACCACCACCCATTTATTCCTGTGTAGAACCAGTACTATATACCTTCCGCCATCCGTAAGGACCGACACTTTTCAACTTCAAGTCGAGCTCACAGTGGGATTCAAACCCGCAGCCGTGAGATGCGAGACTGTTTCAAACTCAGCGTCTTTAACCTATCGACCACGGATTCGCTTCTAAAACGTTACAGCCTCTCACCGCTGCGCGTTCGAATCCCACCAGGACCAGGAGCTCTCGACTTGTCAAGTGAGAATGTATCGATTCTTACGGATGGCGGGAGGTATACAGAACTTGTTCTCCCCCAGCTCCCCCCCCCCCTCCCCCCTCCCCCCGCCCCCCCCCCCCCCCCTAACAACAAATAATTAAATAAATAAAAAATAGTTGGTTTGCCTCTATCACAAAAAAGCGACCTTTATATATGGCCTAACCTGTGCTGAACATGACATAAAGAACCATTCAAGCACTGTTATTTTCAGAAAATAACTATAAAATCCGACGTAGGTTTGGAAAATATATGAAGTATGTTTAGGAATTGTTGTCATTTAGTTGTCGGTAGGCCATTTTTTTTTTCAGAACTGTGGTATGAATGTTTTATCATTGGATTGGGAATCACTTAACTAGGATAGAAATTGTTTGGGAGCTCGACTTGTCAAGTGAGAATGTATCGATTCTTACGGGTGGCGGGAGGTTTATTGTAAACCTTCGCATATCACCGCTGCGGGTTCGAATCCCACTGAGAGCTCGACTTGTAAGAGAAGATGGGTCGATTCTTACGGATGATGGGAGGTGTACAGAACTGGTTCTACCCAGGAAAAGTGGGTGGTCTGCCTTCACCACGTCATATATAACCTTACCTGTTGAAAATGACGTAAAACGCCATACAAATAAACAAACAAGCATAATACCTAAGGGTAAGATATTTCAAGATAGCATGTTAATTTTTCAGGAATATGCACTTAAATAAAAACTGAAAAACATTGGCTGTATCTTATAAAAATGTCACACACAGATCAATCGTTGGGCGTAGGTGTTTTGTAAACGGACACTCATCACGAACAAATGACAATTATATACCAAGCCTTGTACAATCACGAACTGGTAAATATTTCTAAAACCATTTAAGGCTATTAAGTTTATTTCTGAAAGCATTACCAATTCAGGCTTTGTTGAATGTATTTATGCCTTCAAGGATTGGTCTATAGGATTACGGTCGGTCTACTTTTCTTTTGTAATCCGGTTGCGTCCTCGGCGAACCTTTCACATCTACTGATTTCTCAGAGGAAATATTTTCTCTTTATATAGGAGTTTATTTTTAGAACACGGACGCTACGTCACATTTCAGTCACGGCTTCTGACTGCTTTTGAATGAGAATAGGTCATAAAAACAGGCTGACCATTTTAAAAGACACCGAATACAATTGAATGTAATTTAATATTTGCGGTTAATGGGTTATATTTTCCATAGTATGGGGTCGCGAATGATCGTGACCGCATTTTGTAGGGAGATTGTAATACGAGACAATACAGATTTATATCTAACGACAGACGACTACAGTGATACAGGTGCTGATTATTATTTATTTGTTACTGTTAAACCGCTCCTAAGGTGCTTGATATATGCATATTGTGTAAATAAGGTGAACACGAAACACAGGATTTTTTCATGGTATTCTTTGGCGATTTCGACGCCACACCCGGTACATAATTAGTACATGTGTTGTTTTGGTTTAAACGACTTTATGTACCCTGTCGGGGGCGACTCTATGAGAAAATCTGACCGATTATTAGTAATTAGTGTTAACCCTACTTTTCAAACCAATCAGATGGCTCAAAATTTCAAATACTGGCTAGATTTATTCATGAAGAATTTACTACCATCGCTCTTCATGGTTTAGAGTGTGACCTATATAGAGACTATCGATAAAACATTATGGTAAACACTAAGCCGGATAGAGGTTATGAAGAGAAATCTTCACCATTAAGAAACCGAAAGGGAGGGAGCGTAGCAATAGTAATTTATATGATAACTGCCAATTGCTCTTCTAATTAGCCCAAACGAAAGTTATATTGTCCTCTAGAGAAATTTATTGCCTTTAAAATGGTACCACATAAAGGCATGCTTTTTCGATGGATTTTCAATATTTCATTGGAACTGCATACGCGAAGAAGCACACCTACAGCTAACTTTAATTTTATATTACTATATTATTTCTGCTTATATATCGATATATCGATACTAAACAACTTTAAAAACGCATATTGTATTATTTACAAAATGAAAAACAGTCAAATCAACTTTTTCTTTTTTCTTCATAAATTGTATTCCTCTTACATTATTATTTAGTTATGTTTGTTTGGTGTTATATGCTTCGTCGGACAATAACGCCAGCATCATAACGAACAGATCCGTACAGGAGCCCCACGACATGCCCGATACTACCCTTTTTAATGTGTACGTGTGCTTTCTCCGACCATTTATTTAAAAATATTATTAAATATCCGTTTTCATTCTATGATTCATTTTTATAATTATGATGTCGCAATGATCACGATAAGCGCGTGCTCAAATAAAACATGCATGCTGGATCTATATATAGCCTTATTATACATTTAAATGGTTTGACGTCATTTTTGCACATATTAGGAAATATATGATGGTTGTTGTTGTTTTTTGTGGTAGAGGCAGACCACCCCATTTTTTCTGGGTAGAACCAGTACAGAACCTCCCTCCATCCGTAAGAATCGACACTTTCTAATAAGTTAGTGGGATTCGCGGAACCCGCAGCGACCAGAGGCGAGAAGGTTTGCACCGCAACATCTTAACTCCTCGACCACGGTGTCAATCTCCCTAATTATAAAGGAATACATTTTTTTTACGTCTCGCCAAGCGTACAGTAAGCTAAACAAAACATGACATAATCTATACATAAATGTTTTTTCAATATCAAATATTAAAAAGACGATTATTAATTAGTAATCAAAGACGATTATTAATATTAACCAAAGACGATTATTAGCATATTGGTTTCACGTACACATTGCTCGCGACCTGACCCTGATGTATTTCATACCCCAATGAACGTTCAGATTTCTTTTATAAAATGTACTGTCCGTGTCTGGCGACGCTGTACGTTTCTGAACGTGAACTCATAAAGGTTAAATTTAACGAGAACGCATTCATGAAGATAAATACATATAGAATTATTTGGGTTCTCAATATAAACGGAGCTTTTCGTGGACCAGTGGATAACGCGGTAGGCGAAAAATCGGAGTACCTAGGTTTAAGCCACAGCGGCGCCACTCATTGGTGGGCAAGACATATTCCCTTACACTCGTCCGTCGGATGAGGACGTAAACCGGGCAGAACCGTGAACCAGAGTATATCCTCCAGCACGTTAACGAACCACATGAATCTATTCAATAGTAAGATTAGGGCAGGTTTCTTGATGCCTATGTATTCTTCACCTCTCTCTCCCTCTCTCTCAAAGTAGCTTATAACATCAAACTCAAAATATATTTGCATATGTATTACACATTAAGACTATGTAAATGATGCTAATCTATCTATAAAATATGCACTAAGAATGAGTATTGTAAGATTTGAAAAATAACAAAGCACTTTACCGAAACTAGGTTATTAGTTAGAAAAACAACTAAAAAATACGTTATCCCCTTTGATCAGATCTAAAAGCATCATTTACATAGAAGGAAATAAAACTGAATCACGATATGATAAAACAAATTGACACTATACAGATATAAAATTGACAATTTTTGGCATATTTAAAGACGTATAATGTCTAGCGATGCAAAACACTAGATCGACGTTGCAGAATTTAGTAACAATCTTATTTTTCTATTGTGCAGAATTAAGTAACAATCTTATTTGTCTATTGTGCAGAATTAAGTAACAATCTTATTTTTCTATTGTGCAGAATTAAGTAACAATCTTATTTTTCTATTGGAGCAACGCATCGTGTGCGGGGATATTTTGTTTATCGTTCCTATCGTACGAGTGGAGTTTGAAATATATATTTAACAGTTTGACAAACCTTTGATACATGTAATTCATTGTAAACCACCTCCCTAATCCTTAAACTATCTATACTATAATCCCTTAACACATGTCCTTGGTAGCTATTTACCCTTTTCTAATCTGTCTAAATATTTGCGGTTTGTATCTATTGATATTATATAATTGTGTAATTCTGTTTTACATTCATGATTTTACCACGTAAACCATAATGACAGTCTTATGTCAATAGTAAACTTGCTTTCAAAAGAGTTATTAAGTAAAAATGTCAATCTCGAAGAGTATCCGACATTACGTGGTCCGAGTATTAACTTTCATACCCCATCCAAACCCTTCTCCAAGAAGCGAAAATGGGGCTGGCTGGGGTATGAAATAAAACCTTAATTTCGGTTTTAAAAGTTTTCATATTGTAAAATTAAAACATTTAATAGGTTTTACACAGGTTATCGCATTATTTCAGTAAAAATATGTGTTTCAACGTGTTTTATTGTCGATATCCGTTATAAAATCCTGCTAATATAAGCTTTCCCATCGCTTAATGAATGAAGTGGTTAGATCACATACCACGGATTAGCGCAATTATTTAGTAGGGGCATGCTAAAGTGGTGAGAAAAGAACACATTTTTAATATTATATATTATTATATTTAAAATAGATATAATATATTAAATTAATTAATATGTGTAAATCATGATCTGCCCTATATATCCTATCGATATATAGTTTTATTTTACACAAATCCGTCAACGAAAAAAAAAATATACTCGGTTGCAAAAGAAAGTGTACACTTTGAACTTTTACTTTACACCTCTAACCTCTTTACGGCCAAAAAAAATATACCTGTGTTACCGGTGGCTCGACCGACCCTATTTTTAAGGGGCCGAACACAAAATTGTTTATGCAAACATTTAAAAAAAAAAAATTGTTCTGTACAAGGATTACTTCATGGAAGTGAAACTAACATCATTATATATTTTATGTAATCCACTCGTCAACTATGCAAATTATTACCAAATTACACGGCAAAAGTAGACAATATTTAGGTAAGCCATAGGATTTGCCTGGAATGTCATATGCTACATTCAGAGTTTAACGTTTTTCTTTCAGGAAAACAATGCGATGCTAATTAACTATTAAACTAATTAGTAAAATGCATGTTAAATAATGGTCTTCTGGTTTAAAGTGCCCTATTATTTGTAACAGGAATGCGTCATTTAACTGTGGCGGTCTACTGACAACATCACAGAGAATCTTTCAGTTGTATCAACAACTTGTATGGGGTTTATGAGAATGTAGAATCTCACAATATCTTGGTCAAAAAAAAAAGAAAATGCCTACCCTAATGTTTTAGAGCATTTTTTTAGGAAACACACCTATTTTTTTATTTGGCCTTATCAAGCGACAGTCCCTTAATTATTCAACCTATTAAAAAACATATGACAACATGATATTGGCAACAGAATGATAACAATTTTGGTACCAAACATGACATATACATTTTGGAATTTATACAATTAATTCTAAAAAATCTCTCAATGCACACTTTCTTTCGCAACTGAGCTGTGTACACTTTCTTTTGCAACTCAGTGTATTTTCTCATTCACTTGTTATTCTGCATAATTACACATTTCTAAAATATGAACAGTATAACATTACGAGGGTTATTCATTGTGGTGTACCATTTGTATTGTCGGATCTCAGGATTGCGGATACGCACCTCTTGATTTAAGTGAAAGTTAAACTATCAGTACGTTTGTTGATTTTGCGGACTGTAGTTTATGTACGCACACTCGCATTTTGTAGGGCCGTATAGAGCCCATTCTTTTTTATAACTTTAAATTTGTTTTGAGGGTTCGGGGCGTGTCAAAGATAGCCATCATTGTTTGCAATATTGTTTGAAGTATAAGATTCAAGTAACGCAATCAGTATGCAGCGTAATCTTTTAAATCCCCTTGTAACGTCAGGGAGTAAGTATAAAACATCATATCCCAAGGCGTATGTTTTTTAATCCAATTGTCCACTTGACTGAGGTAAATCGCACTATGCGAGTCTGTTACATATCAGGAACCGTATTGCATACGCAACATTATATACGTTTTTCTTTATAAGAAATGTACGTATACAGTATGTATTATATATTGCAAGAGTTCAGCGGATTAAACAACAATACTACCACACACGTGACTGCTTAAAACAATATAATTGAATAAGCAGAGCATGCGCATAAATGGGAAAATATTTTCATTTGTTGTGATAGGGGTGGGACACATTTTGTGTCAAATAATTGGCAAGTGGTGAACATTAAATGAAAATATCCCATGGCGTAAATTGTGATACTGTTTGGTGAATAAATAAATGACGATTAATACTGCCACCCAAAATAGATCATTTATCTGACATGCTATAAGTGTATCTTAATTTTAATTACTAGTAACATGTACGTGTTTCCATAATATAATGCTTCTGTAGTGCTACTCGGCCTTCAATTTCCATAATGATGCTGTTATTGACCCCCGGTTTGCTGTAATGGATTTCCATAATGGCTCTGTTATTGACCCCCGGTTTGCTGTAGTGGTTTTCGGCCTCCAATTTCCATAATGATGCTGTTATTGACCCCCGGTTTGCTGTAGTGGATTTCCATAATGGCTCTGTTATTGACCCCCGGTTTGCTGTAGTGGTTTTCGGCCTCCAATTTCCATAATGATGCTGTTATTGACCCCCGGTTTGCTGTAGTGGATTTCCATAATGGCTCTGTTATTGACCCCCGGTTTGCTGTAGTGGTTTTCGGCCTCCAATTTCCATAATGGTGCAGTTATTGACCCCCGGTTTGCTGTAGTGTATTTCTATAATGGCTCTGTTATTGACCCCCGGTTTGCTGTAGTGATTTTCGGCCTTTCAGTTTCCATAATGGCTCTGTTATTGATCCCCGGTTTGCTGTAGTGGTTCTCGGCCTTTAGTTTCCATAATGGCCATGTTAAATATCCTCGCTCTGCTGTAATGACCCTCGACCTTCCCTATAATGATCTTCGAGGATATATAACAGTGTCATTATAAAAACACGTCTTTATTGGCAATTTTATAAAATGATAGAAAGAGAAATGTTCCTGTTTTCTGATAGAACAAAATATTCATGTTTCCTTATTTCTGGTAGAAAGAAATGTTAACGATGCTTCAACGCTGTAAGTATCCATGACTGTCCCGTATGTTTTCAGCAAGCCCAGGCGCGATTACAGGTGAGACGTCTTCTAAATGCGCTAAAATCATATGCAGCAAGTCTGTTTCGAAGGGTCTAGATACTCATTGTTAACCACAACAGCTTATTATTACCATAATGAGAATTTTGTCGATTATTGCATTTAAAATATAACATATGTTGGAGTATTTATCAAATATAGGGTTTGTATACATATACAATCTTGATTGTGTACCCATAAATCCTTGATCAAACACGTAAACAAGTAACCGGTGTGTTTTTTAATCAAATATGAAGATAACTTCATATTAACGAAAAGTAAGCAGTTGCGTAAACGTTGTTTCCAGAACTAACGCGAAAGAAAGTAACACATATCAAAAACCGGTACGAAAAACATGATGCATAGTTATAATGCTTTTTTATTATTTATTTAAACATATTTTATTGCCATACATTACGCAAACGAGTTGACTATATTCGTGCGTTCCCGTAGTAACCACCAGGTGTAGGGTGGAACTCCCTGCCCATTTGCGTTTGATGACTCCAGTCCGGCCTACAATTTAGACCTACTTTTCTTTTAGCTCCTTTCGGTACATTATTCCTTGCCTCATATCTTACGGGAACTGGTACCAAACCCCGGGACTTCGACCATCGGCAAACATCCGTGGTTTCGTTTAAAATAAAATCAGCCGCTCCCTTTCCAATCCTCCCACCGTGGTTTCTTTTAAAATAAAATCAGCCTCTCCCTTCCCCATCCCAATCCTCCCCATGCTGTCTCCGCCCCTGCAGCCGTAATCGGTTAATGTGCAGACAACTCGTTCAGGCTAATATGCAAACACTGAAAAGAGTTATACTTCTTCGTTTCGGATAGATCTGCGTCAAAAGGAAGGTTATCGAAATAAAGCGCTCAGACTTATACAGATCTCTGGGGGAAAATACTACTTGCGATTTCAATAAACTTTGAAAAAATGTGGAATTGATGCGAATACTCACCCGGAAATATTAAACATGATTAATGTAAGTACGTTTTTATCATAATCATTTTTAAAATCAAGGAATATTCGGTCAAATATCAAGGTATTTGTAAATAAGTAGCAAATTGTATATCTACTTTCGGTTTAGCTTTAAAACGTTAATAGTTCTGATGTTATGGCATGGAGTTTCCATGGTTTCGTTATGATACAAATATATCGTTTGAACGTGTGCATTTCATTTTGTATTTAAACACAGGGTAGAGGGTTCTGAGAACGTTGTAGAGACCAGGTAGTGAAGGACCCGTGCACGGACGAGGTAGGTAGATTTTTTAAATATATATGTATGCTCCTCCAGGTGTTTTATTTTTTATTTCACTATATATCTAGTATGCATTCGTATGTTGTATGATCGATTCGTTGGGTCGTTCTAGTGTCCGTGCGTTGTCTGTTTGGCACATTTAACTAAGATGTAAAACTTAAAAAATAAGTGCCAGTTAGTTGACTTTCATCAATAGTTTACTAGTATACACGCCTAATACCACCAATTACTCTGCCCCAGTCTACACGCCTGGTACCACCAATCACTCTGACCCAGTCTACACGCCTAGTACCACCAATCACTCTGCCCAAGTCTACACGCCTAGTACCACCAATCACTCTGCCCAGTCTACACGCATAGTACCACCAATCATTCTATCCCAGTATACACGCCCAGTATCACCAATCACTCTGTCCCAGTCTACACGCCAGGTCCCACCAATCACTCTGACCCAGTCTACACGCCTAGTACCACCAATCACTCTGCCCAAGTCTACACGCCTAGTACCACCAATCACTCTGCCCAGTCTACACGCATAGTACCACCAATCATTCTATCCCAGTATACACGCCCAGTATCACCAATCACTCTGTCCCAGTCTACACGCCAGGTCCCACCAATCACTTTGTCCCAGTATACACGCCTAGTACCACCAATCACTCTTCCCAGTCTACGCGCCTAGTACCACCAACCACTCTACCCAGTCTACACGCCTAGTACCACCAATCACTCTTCCCAGTCTACGCGCCTATTACCACCAATCACTCTACCCAGCCTACACGCCTAGTACCACCAATCACTCTGTCCCAGTTTACACGCCTAGTACCACCAATCACTCTGTCCCAGTCTACACGCCTAGTACCACCAATCACTCTGTCTCAGTCTACATGCCTAGTACCACCAATCACTCTGTCCCAGTCTACACGCCTAGTACCACCAATCACTTTTTCCAGTATACGCGCCTAGTACCACCAATCACTCTACCCAGTCTACACTCCTAGTACCACCAACCACTCTACACGCCTAGTACCACCAATCACTTTGTCCCAGTCTACACGCCTAGTACCACCAATCACTCTGCCCAGTATTCACGCCTAGTACCACCAACTACTCTGGTCTTGTTTATCGGCCTAGTACCACATATCACTCTTTCCAAGTCGAGACCCATATTTCCAGTAAAATAAATTCACGTAAACTTAAAACAACGGTAAAGAAATATTTCAGACACTAAAACTAATTGTAGTTAAAACAAACGTATTTACAATCAGTTCTTGATATATTCCTTGCATTATTCAAGCTTTAACCATGGTCGTGCATGTGATTATCTATGTTTCAGTTAAATAAATAAAGATATTCACTCCTTATTGTCTCGCCTTTTCGAAGAAGGTGGATAGACACAGGTATCACTTTGTGCGGTGTTAAGGTGTCAGACCGGTGAAAATCAGCCCATTGAACACAGTGCAATATAGGCTATATTTGGAGATCAGTCACAAGTTCCACAACATTCGTTCGCTTAAATACACTTTTATTTTGTGTATTAAACACATTTGACTAGCAAACAGTCACATATCTGGAATAAAACACCGATTCAGTTTTTCAACATTTCGCGTCGTCCATTCACACCATGCGTATTTTGAAATAAACATCTGTCAAAACAACATCTCTAACTAACCTCTGTGCTCATACTCTCCAAAGAAATAATCCTGACAAACACAGTAAAATACTTACTATTCATGACAACAGATATACTACTTTAACCTCAGGTTAGATTTAACAATGAAATAGAAACTAATCTTGGGGAAAACACATGCAAACTAGAAACACTGGATTCTTTCAAGGAACTATTTCAACACCCTACGACTCAGAAGTACTTCCTGACTGGTCTGACACCTTAACTGCAGGCTTTCTACCGTTCCTACCTTTTCCTACTTTTCCTACTTTTTCCTACTTTTTCATGAAAACCTCCTACTATTCCTACTTTTTGAGAATTGTTTTTCATGAAAATTAGAAAAAATCCTTTTTTGTTAGTTTATTTGCAGCATAAGAGCAAATGATGTCCAACTGACAGGTTTCTGTTGATGAAAGCTGTTCCAAAGATGTCCCTCACTGGTTTACATCATTTGTCATAAAGGTTGAGGGACTTTGGTGGCAACATATTTCAACAACAGAAACTTGACAAGCAAAGAAAAAACCCATAGATGTATCAGTGTAAGAAATTGGATTATTAAATACCAATCAAGGTATGTTTTAGCTTGTATATTCACCTCTGAGCTTATACTGAATGCACACACTAAACTTATATAACCAAGATTTTTTCCTACTTTTCCTACTTTTTTGTCAGAAAACTTCCTACTTTTCCTACTTTTCTGTCTGGAAACCTCCTACTTTTTCCCTACTTTTTTGTCAGAGGCTGGTAGAAAGCCTGTAACTGACATTTTCACTTCGGTGTTTAGCCCCTAACCCGCTAAGCACGACTATAATCGCCTTTGCGGCCATTGTAAACCCCAGATAAGCCTGCGAGTAACTCCCCTTTGTCACATAAATGGAATGGTCTTAATTTAAAGAAAGAACAGTCAATTACGTATATGTAGCGGGTTAAGGGTTAATTTAGCCGAAACACTTATTGCTGACAATCGGACTTCCTTGCATTATTATCTTTGCACATATTATCTACCCCGCAAAACGCCTGACCAAATATTTGCATAAGAAGAGTGACAAATAAAGGGCGAGTTGTCAGTTTATATGCATGTCCTCGTACAATACAGCAATGGTTTGCGCTATGAAGAGGGTTGGACGCGTGCAGGATTTCATCAAGTTAACGATTTAAAAGCTCAGCAAAAAAATGTTTTTTTCATTGTACTGTATTTCTCCCACCATTCTCAAACACATATCACATTTATGTATTTATTATCCGGCATGTTATGATACAGTTAATGGTCACCGTGTAAATAGTATATGCTTTATAAGCTGACTTGATTTAAACATGTTTTATTGCCAATATTTTACATACAGATAAGCTGATATGGATTGATCTCTATTTACATAAAGGTAGGTATGCAGATAGGTATGCAGATATTATTATTTCATTTGCTTTTAAACACAATCCTATGTTATGTCTTTATATAGAACAAATACAGCATAATGTTACATTTTGTGTCCAAAAGATATTAAAAGTTGAGCATATATTACAATTTCTAAGCGTGTTTTACGACACCTCAGCTACATTCAAGTTTTCTTCATTACGTTTCTTTAATTATTTTTCCGCATCAATATATACAATATTTTCCTTCTTATATATTTCTGAAATCAAAGATTCCGTTGTTAACACCAATATGGCATCTGACCATTTGTTTGAAGTTAACTTCTAGTTCAGGTTTCTGAGCAGTTTCTAGTACGTACCTGTTTACTAGTTTATACCAGTTCCCAGTTCCTGTTTCCTACTGCTTAAGCAGTTCATTATAGTTACTGTTTGTTTTAATTCCTAGTTGTAAATAATATCGAATTCCTAATTAAAAGTTTATTAGTTCCTAGTTTGTGGATATATTCCATTTGTTTAACTTGACAGCATTTTTCTTGTTGCCCTTCACTACTTACTCCCGTACATTGATACAAATTGAACTTAAAGAATGTTATGAACGCACAGCTGTATTCTGTAGGAAATAGGAGCATCTATATTTGCTTTTCCTCTAAGGAAATGGGAACATCGGTATTTGTTTGTCATTTTTTTTACACGCGCGTTTACACGTTCGTATGACGTCCCTCCGTGAACAATTGCACATTCGAACGATAACTTCAAACAGTCAGGAAACTTCATAGGTACATTGCCCTGTGTTAGAGGATGAACCCTACTGTTGTTGGGCCAAAAGTTTAAAGGTCAAGGTCGATATGGCCTTATTTGGAAATATGCATTAAAATCGTGATCATTTAAAAACCACAACACACATACCCATGCAACTTCATAGGAATGGAATGGAATGGAATGGTGTTTTACGGCACATCGACTCACAAAAAGGTCATAGTGTGCGCAAAACTGACGAATAATGAAATAAATGAAAAATTAAGTTATTAAAAAACAATGTAAAATATATAGGTACACCTATTTACAAATATGGGATGATGGTAAACCTATTTACAAATATGGGATGATGGTAAACCTATTTACAAATACTGTTTACAATAGTCTATTTACAAATATGGGATGATGAAAATTATTTACAAATATGGGATGATGGTAAACCTATTTACAAATATGGGATGATGAAACCTATTTACAAATATGGGATGATGGTAAACCTATTTACAAATATGGGATGATGGTTAACCTATTAACAAATACTGGATGATGCTTAACCTATTTACAAATATGGGATGATGCTAAACCTATTTACCTTAGGGATGATGATGGCTAACCTATTTACAAATATGGGATGATGGTAAAACTATTTACAAATATGGGATGATGGTAAAACTATTTACAAATATGGGATGATGGTAAAACTATTTACAAATATGGGATGATGGTAAACCTATTTACACATACGAGATGGTATGGAAAAACTATTATAATTATATATATGTAGATAAACCTGAGCCCGTCAACGGGGGTGTACAAGTGTAAATACAAAGATGAACCTCATAGTTACATTGCCTTTGGTGAGAGAAGGAATTATATTGTTTTTGGTGTCGGTAAGGGCAATAGTCAGTGTCTCCATGCCCGTATATGCAAATATAACTTCAAAACCGTCCACATTCATTAAACTGTATGTGTGCATTGTCTTCGATGAGAGGAGGACCCAATTGTTTTTGGAGTCAGTTGGTGAGACAATGATCAAAGTCACCGTAAACTTATATAGACATTAGTACAATGTATACATATTTCAAGTGCATGAAATGTTATAGGCATATGTGGCAAAATGCATTCTGAATCGTAAACCCTCATGAAACTGTATATGTCCATTGCCTTTGTTGCGGAGAAAGGCTATGTTGCTTTTTGGGGTGAGAAGGTCAAAGGTCAAGGTCACCATAACCTCATATGGACATACATATTCTAAGAGTGTCCTCGAGTTCAAACGTGAGACGTTATAGGCACATTGACCTCGGTGAATTAAGGAACCGATTGCTTTTGGGTAAGTAGGTCAACGTTTATGGTCACCATGACCTCATATGTAATTAATCACTCCTCAAGATAACTCCGGAAATGTAACACCCAACACGAATTTAACTGCATTGCCCTTGCTGAAAGGATGTGAAGCTTATTGTTTTTGGGGTCAGTAGTTCATCAAGGTCTCATTGACCTGACAATAACCCAGTCCTGAGAAATACTTTCCCCACTACAACTTACTATTAGACACTTGACAGAACTAATACAATGACTCATATCAATTTTGAGGTAAGTAGGTCGAATGTTTCGGTCACGGTGACCTAATCATGACAAACTCTTCCCCGGCTGTTTTTCATGAACAATTTCATCTACGATCTTGCAAATTTATACAAATAGTGCTATTTCAATCATTATCAGTTTTTTTTATCGGAAGGTCAAATCAAGGTCATATTGAACTCACTCCTAGGAAATTCGTTTCAAACAACAGCATTTGCAAGCTTATATTGTTTCGTTAAGCGGCGCTTCTCTCCTTAATTCGAGACACATATACACTGTATTGTGTTTACTCAGATGTTTGTTGATTTTTCTTGCAATAAGGAAACAACAGAAAGGAGACAAATTAACGGACATAAGAGTTTATTATTTTTTGCAAACTGCCGAGATTCAATTCCTTAATTAAATTCTGTTTAAAATTGTATCATTTGTCTCTGATTGTAGAAGACAAGGGTCGTACTTTTATGAAGTATGGATAACGGAAGAGACTTCAGCAACAATGGCGGCAAAGATGACCAGCGATTTCACGACCAATTTTCATCCTCATCAGATCAGAGGGAGAACTGGAACCTCCACCAGGAAGAGGCTCACACAATGTTAAGCAAATCTTTAATATCAAAGAAGAGTAAAACAAATAAAAACGCAACAATGGTAAAAAGCAAGTTATGCCATTCGACCCAGAATGCATCAGTAAGACGGAAGACATCCGGTGATTCCACGCCATTGTCAAGTTTAGAATTGAGCTCGGAGTCTCGAGCAATAAACAAAAATGCATCATTAAGACCAAATACTTCAAAGGAGACCACGCCTTTGTCAAGTTTAGAGTTACAGTCGGAGTTAGGATCTGCAGATGCAAATGCCTCATTACAACAAAATGCAGCAACGGAAACCTCGCCTTTGTCAAGTTCGGAATATGAAAATAACGTTATAATTACACTGGGTTCTTCGACAAGGGAAAGTGATAGTTCCTTTGCGTATAAAACAGACAGTGCGGAAGATAAAGCAACATTTGATGAATGTAGAATGCATAATGAAAACGCGGATATTCAGTCAAACACAACAATCAGTCAATTATGCGGTGACCATGCTGTCACAAACTCAGATGGGTTCATCTCAGGTGACGATACAATCAGAAACGACAATCGAATGCGCGTTGAAACCGAGGGAATCTTTTCAACCACATGCCGCGACTCTAGAAACGGTGAAGGAGTCGTGGACACCATTTCAACTCTAGATAGCGATGCACCGTGCGTTGAAAACTCGGACCCGATGTTAAACATATCCCAGTCTAAACGTAAGAACACCTTTCAAGTTGAACTAATCAGCGAATGTAATGTAGAATCAAGTGGAAATGAAAACGGAAAAGTCTTAAAAGGAACGGCAGATACATCACAGTGTACCAACACAACAGGAATAGAAGACTCCACAAATAAAGACATAATCTACGAAGAGCACCGACACGAGCCAAAAACAGAAATCATCGTTAAGTTATCTGATACACAGGACAGGATAACAACACTACACTCTAGTACAACTGGAACGGAGAACAGTGATATAGTAAAAGAAGAAAGACAAACAGAGGAACTGCAAAGAAGCTTTGAAACAGGAAACAAAGAAAGCTTAAAGTTGAAACCAACACATTGTGTATACAAACCGGAACCAGAGAATGACGTAGAGGTCAAATTGAACTCTAGTAGTTTAGACAGTTCACAAATCAAAGAAACACAAGATTTGGTGTCGCCCGACAAGAATCGATATCGGAGGAAACTGCAAATGGATAACACATCCAAGATGTATTCCAAGCAAAAAACAAGTGAAACAACTATTGAAAAAAATGACGATACTTGTAATTCATCTAGTAATATAACTGAAACAATCACAAGGCTCCCAGACCAATCGCCTGTCGAACAACTTCCCAGCGATGTTCGAGTGTTAGAGTATAACCATTCGGACGAGCAACACCACCATGGAAATGTCCAGATGGGGATTCCAAATGACTCGTTTAACCCTTCGGACGAGCAACACCACCATGGAAATGTCCAGATGGGGATTCCAAATGACTCGTTTCGACGACATCGGCAAAGCAGTATTCAAGTTCGGGATCAAAGCCATTTTGATCGACATGGTTATGGCAATCAAGAATGCTCTCACTGTCATGACCGCATTCCGCAATGTGGCCACTGTGGTTCTGCCCGTGGACATATTCATGAAGTACACAAAACTTGCTGTCAGAAAACAGTTTTAACATGTGGTGATTGTGGCCATCAACTAAACGCACATGCAACAGGTAAGCATCAGGTTTTTAAACCATCTCTGAAGATTCCAATCTCTCCCTACGCAGTAATATTTTAATATATAGGCTACATACGAATAACGCTTACTGGGTCATTCTAAACAGAATGTGGGTTTTTATAAAACGCAATTATTGCCAACACAAAAACTACAAAACCTGGTACGTTATCAAGGTGGTATTTTTTAGGTTTTAGTTTAAACACTATTTACTCAAGACATTTGGTAAATAATATATCATAGAATACATGGACATGGTTTGAAAGTAATCTTTCGGTGAAAACGTATATAAATTCATCTCATTTGTTTTTTATTTGAGTGGTGTCATGCATTGCACTATTGTTGGGTGTTCACTTTAGGGCTTGGACCAGAATTCCTACTATACTATTCGTCAACATTCATAAAACCTGTCATATATTGGTGACATCATCGTATTATTGTTGCCCATCCAATTTCAAAATGTATTCACCCCCACCTGCAACAACAGTAAACATATTTGTGAGCAATTTTTAAAACAAAACCGAAGAGCACACTACTTTTTATGGCGAAAGAAGTGTTCTCCCCCGTATCTTTCAAGGGCGCTAACTGTTTAGTGAAACCTTCATGACATGGTTATAATACCATGACAGTATTGTGTACGAGTGTAAACAACCCGATATATGTTATTCTTCTATATTTCTTGCTAGGTGAGCGTTTTGAGGTTTACCGTGAATTGGCTGGGAATAAGGAATTATCAAATGGCAGCGATAGATGGTCTGCTAGAAAAACGCCGATGAAACGAAACAAAAATGCCACACCACAAACTTTAACAAAATATAGTTCTAGTACTAATGCACCGAAATCAGAAGGTGAGGTACATAACCAAGGTAAAGCTGAGGAGAAGAGCACAGCGGCTAAAGGTAAGATCCTTAATTAAGGACCTATTTCCCAACGTCAAATGGTCATTGAAAAAACATGGAAAGTTTGTTTATTTACTGCTAACATGCTACATGACCGATTAGCTCAGATATATAGATTTATAAATTGAGACCCGAGTTAAGTTTTTTCTTTCAATAGCATTGCTATATTGATCCGTATCTTACCTTTATGAAGAAGAAAACAACAAACTAACAAGTTAGCTATTCTAAATACAAAACTTTGTTGATATTTCATTTTTTTAGGAAAAAAAACCCAAACACAACTAATGAAAAACCTGCTTCTATGTTTTAATATGTTGACTTCATACAAACGCTGTATTGGGAGGGCCTCATCATCTGGTACAAAACTGAATAACACCATTGTCTCGTGCAATTGTATGTTTCTCAGTGATTTACAGTTACATATACACATCGCTTCTCCACCCCACCGCACTAAATACAGTAGGCTCGAAATAGGTCCTTATCTCATCGGAGACCATTACTAGATGTGTGTAATATATTCTATCGACTATACTTGATAATATATTTGCATATATCTGTGTACCTTAGTTAATATATCCATATCATAAACACATGTCTACATTTATTAAAAAGAAAAGCCCAAAAGGAACACAGTTAGTAAAAGTAATACAGACTATTAAGTTACATAAGCTGTAAAGGTTATTCGCCGTTAGCAAACATCTAAAATACATAAAAGTAGGAATAAAATTCAAAAAGAATACTTTAGCGTTCACACAAAACGGTCAACCAAAACAGTCAACCAGAACAGTCAACCAAAACAATCAAATAAAACAATCAACTAAAACACTCAACCAAAACACTCAACCAAAACAATCAACCAAAACAATCAACCAAAACAGTCAACCAAAACACTCAACCAAAACAATCAACCAAAACAATCAACCGAAACACTCAACCGAAACATTCAACCAAAACAATCAACCAAAACAGTCAACCAAAACACTCAACCAAAACAGTCAACCAAAACATTCAACCAAAACACTCAACCAAAACAGTCAACCAAAACAATCAACCAAAACACTCAACCAAAACATTCAACCAAAACAGTCAACCAAAAGAATCAACCAAAAACAGTCAACCAAAACAGTCAACCAATACAATCAACCAAAACAGTCAACCAAAACAGTCAACCAAAACAGTCAACCAAAACAATCAACCAAAACAGTCAACCAAAATAGTCAACCAAAACAATCAACCAAAACAGTCAACGAAAACACTCAACCAAAACACTCAACCAAAACAGTCAACCAAAACAATCAACTAAAACAGTCAACCAAAACAATCAACCAAAACAATCAACCGAAAGAATCAACCAAAACACTCAACCAAAACACTCAACCAAAACAGTCAACCAAAACAATCAACCAAAACACTCAACCAAAACAATCAACCAAAACAATCAAACAAAACAGTCAACCAAAACAATCAACCAAAACAATCAACCAAAAGAATCAACCAAAACACTCAACCAAAACAGTCAACCAAAACAATCAACCAAAACAATCAACCAAAACACTCAACCAAAAACCAAAACACTCAACCAAAACACTCAACCAAAACAGTCAACCAAAAGAATCAACCAAAAACAGTCAACCAAAACAGTCAACCAAAACATTCAACCAAAACAGTCAACCAAAAGAGTCAACCAAAACAATCAACCAAAACAATCAACCAAAACAATCAACCGAAAGAATCAACCAAAACACTCAACCAAAACACTCAACCAAAACAATCAACCAAAACACTCAACCAAAACACTCAACCAAAACACTCAACCAAAACACTCAACCAAAACAATCAACCAAAACACTCAACCAAAACACTCAACCGAAACAATCAACCGAAACACTCAACCGAAACATTCAACCAAAACAATCAACCAAAACACTCAACCAAAACACTCAACCAAAACAGTCAACCAAAAGAATCAACCATAAACAGTCAACTAAAACAGTCAATCAAAACAATCAACCAACACAATCAACCAAAACAGTCAACCAAAACAGTCAACCAAAAGAATAAACCAAAACACTCAACCAAAACAATCAACCAAAACAATCAACCAAAACAGTCAACTAAAACAATCAACAAAAACACTCAACCAAAACACTCAACCAAAACACTCAACCAAAACAGTCAACCAAAACAATCAACCAAAATTCTCAACCAAAACAGTCAACCAACACAATCAACCAAAACAGTCAACCAAAACAGTCAACCAAAAGAATCAACCAAAACACTCAACCAAAACAATCAACCAAAACAATCAACCAAAACAGTCAACTAAAACAATCAACAAAAACACTCAATCAAAACACTCAACCAAAACACTCAACCAAAACAGTCAACCAAAACAATCAACCAAAATTCTCAACCAAAACAGTCAGCCAAAACAATCAACCAAAACAATCAACCAAAACAGTCAACCGAAAGAATCAACCAAAACACTCAACCAAAACAGTCAACCAAAACAGTCAACCAAAACACTCAACCAAAACAATCAACCAAAACAATCAAACAAAACAGTCAACCAAAACACTCAACCAAAACAGTCAACCAAAACAGTCAACCAAAACAGTCAACCAAAAGAATCAACCAAAACAGTCAACCAAAACAGTCAACCAAAACAGTCAACCAAAGTCAACCAAAACAGTCAATCAAAACAATCACAGTCAACCAAAGTCAATCAAAACAGTCAACCAAAACAATCAACCAAAACACTCAACCAAAACAGTCAACCAAAACAGTCAACCAAAACAATCAACCAAAACACTCAACCAAAACACTCAACCAAAACAATCAACCGAAACAGTCAACCGAAAGAATCAACCAAAACACTCAACCAAAACAGTCAACCAAAACAAGTCAACCAAAACAATCAACCAAAACAGTCAACCAAAACACTTAGCCAAAACACTCAACCAAAACACTCAACCAAAACAGTCAACCAAAACAATCAACCAAAACAGTCAACCAAAACAATCAACCAAAACAACAACTACAAGGATAAGTAGAAGCGAAGTATGCGACACCACAAACATAAAAGGGTTCACAATAAGGTCAGTCACTATGGGGTCCAGTTTTGCCCCATAGCAGGGGTCACATATAGAAGAAAACTTGAAAACCTATTACTGCATGCAGAAACAAGTCCTATTTCATGTAGCATTAGCTTTTATTTATCTACCATGTTTGTTCAAATGGTGATCCTGTGGTTAAATCCTTGCTCCGGGTGTCACGATTTTTTACATTCTTTAAAAGGTTTTACCATGTAAAAAAATATTCATCCCTTTCATAAAGTTGTCATCAATTAACTCTTACACTCAAGAGAGCACTGTGAGGTCCCCGGAACACTTGTTTTATAGCCTGCACCATTTTGTTATATAGTCACTACAAACGCTGCTAGTACTACCAATCACTCTGCCCCAGTCTACACGCCTAGTACCACCAATCACTCTGCCCCAGTCTACACGCCTAGTACCACCAATCACTCTGCCCCAGTCTACACGCCAAGTACCACCAATCACTTTGCCCCAGTCAACACGCCTAGTACCACCAATCACTCTGCCCCAGTATACACGCCTAGTACCACCAATCACTCTGCCCAGTCTACACGCCACTTAATTGTTTTATAGCCTGCACCCTTTTGTTACACAGTCACTACAAACGCTCCTTACAAGAGAGCACTGTGAGGTCCCCGGGCCACTTGTTTTATAGTCTGTACCCTTTTGTTACACAGTCACTACAAACGCTCCTTACAAGAGAAGTTATAATGGCGATTATTATGAGACTTCAAACGACATGAGCGAGATGGTCGCTAAGGAAGGTCTAATTGTGAAGGACGTACATCCCGATGGTAACTGTTTGTTCACCGCGCTGGTGGACCAGCTTCGTGTTCGTGGAGAATTTTACTATACGGCAAAAACTCTGAGGCAAGCCGCCGTCGACTATCTTAGACAGCATCCGTGTCAGGTGAGCCACGGCAGTTTGAATGACGAAAAGAACTTAACATTTATAGTTTTCTTACAGTCAACTTCGACCGGAAGCCATAAGGCTTTCAAACTTTACACATGTTGCATTTTCATGACATCAGTACGCTCTTAACTATTTCTCAGACGCTAGAAGCAGTCGAGCTTCCAAACTTCACACACGTTTACATTAAATGACAGTGGTAGGTACATATGTTTTTCTCGTACTTCGTTAATTTACATCGAAGTTTTTGATTAAAGTCCCTTATTCAGATACCAAATACCAGAAGCCATACACCTTTCAAACGTATGCACATTTACATTTACAAGTCGACCGCACCTACAAAATGTAGGACCATATAAATGATTACATTCAAGCTATTGATATCCATTACTCAGATATCAAAAACAATCCACCATTGACATAACACATTCTGACAATCATTGACACTGTTAACAAAACACATTCTGACAAGCATTGACACTGTAAACATAACACATTCTGACAAGCATTGACACTATAAACATAACACATTCTGACAAGCATTGACACTGTAAACATAACACATTCTGTAACACCTTCTGACAAGCACTGACACTGTAAACATAACACATTCTGAAAGACATAATTATTCTTTTATAAATTGTTTGTATGGTGTTTTACGTCATTTTCAACACATGTAAGGTTATATATGATGGTCGATTGTTTGTGGTGGAGGCAGGCCATCCACTTTTCTTGGGTAGAACCAATACTGTACACCTTCCGGCATCCGTAAGAATTGACACTACCTCACTTACAAGCCGAGCTCCCAGTGGGATTCAAACCCGCAGCGGTGAGATCGATCGTTTATAAAATGTTTGTTTTTAAATTCAGCAAGACGGAACACCACTATTACAGTTTTTGCCCGATTACGAGGGGACATGGGAAGGATACTTGATGCGTATGTGTCGGGATGGAGAATGGGGAGATCATATTGTTATCAGGTTTGTTCAGGAGTAAACATTTACTTTGAAACTGTGTGTCATTTGACATGGTTTAAGCACATTTCACAGAAAAAACAACATTTTTTTCAATGCACCCGATCAACTGATTTGTCTAAACTCAGGAAATACGTTCGACCTATTACAGTGAAATCATTAATATTCGTGGGACGCTAATTTTCGTGGATAGACTGAAGCACGAAATAAAGATCTCAGCGAAATGCCAAAATAACCTTATTTTTATGTCATAAAATTTGAAAACCATGAATTTAAGTGTCCACGAAATTGTCATTTTTCCGAAGTCCACGAAATTTCATACCCACAAAAATGAATGCATTCACGGTATACCGATATGTTCCCCCGATTGACATGTTCTGTATTTGAACATCATGTCACTTCTGATCGTAATTTGTTTTTGACTAATTAAGGATTTAATTTAACAGTAAATATCCAATCCCTACGAAGTCACATTTGAATACTTGTAATATGGTATTCGAATCCACAACTATATCTTTCAGTGCCATTGCCAGCATCCTCAACAGGCGGTTGGTTATCCTGGGAGGTAGGTCAACAGTGCACCGTAATGTCGTAGTGCCTACACAGTCACATTCTACGAGGACTTTGTTGTGCAATGACAACTCTGCATCAAACTCAACTTCCACCCAACCCGCGCAAATAAAACCTAATATTAATCCGCAGTCCAATCAAACCGCTCGATCCGAGGAAAGCGTTGTCGATGGTTCCCGAATCGTCCAATCCGAAGAACCATCTGATACACAACAAAGAGCGGAGGAAGCAGAAGGTTATGGTCATGGAGAGGGTGATGAACACGCCTTTTATGACGATTTATATCTCGGTCACATTGCGGAGGCGCACTACGTGAGTTTGAGACACCATGACTTGGACTCGAGGCTTTATGAATGTAAGTCTGGTTATAATATTTACTGCGAATAGACAAAATACATATATACATATTGGTAGACTTTAGATCAAAAGGTAGAGCGCTCTATTCGGTTTGTTGTTAGCTCTATTGATCAGAGTAAGCTGATCATATGTGCATTGTTTCAATTGTATATCTCCAGAAATGAAGAAGTGTGTCATTGTTACATTGTTTGCTTTAAATTTGAGTTTACCGAACTTGAAATAGAATGTTCGATGTTACGGTCCAAGGATCAGTGTTCAATGTTACGGTCAAAGGATCAATGTTCAATGTTACGGTCAAAGGATCAATCTTGTAAAGCTTCAAACGGATAAACTAAATACATTTCGCGTAAATGATGTTGGGGCAGATGGGTTGAACATAAACGTAACTTACGTTTCTACTAAAATAAATGCGGGTCCATAGGTACAATTTGCACAACAAAACGTCTTGTATATATATATATGATATTATGCTCTATTTCACCTTGTTAATTATACTATATTTCACCCTGTAATCTTGATTCTAGATACAGAATCACGTTTTCAAGATTCAGTCATTTTATTTGTACAAGAAAATGTCGAAAGTAGTTAAAACTATTTATAAAAGGAGAAAGAAATGCCAGAAAACAAGGTATTATGTCTGGTGGCATTGGAATGACCTCATTGCATCATCACGTTTTCTTTCTTGACACTGATAAGTTAATTTAATTGTTGTTTAATGGCTCATCCACTTATTATAGGTTATTTAGGCCGCCCCAGAAAACAGAGGATGGACACATTGGATACATCGTGAACCTGTCCTAATCTAACTATCGAATAGATTATTATGGTTCTTTAACGAACTCGAGAGATAAGACTCCGATACACCACGAGACCACCCTCCTATTACTGATGTCAATGAGCTATAATTATGCCTCTGATTTACAGGTTTGAAGTCAAAGAAGACGTCATGTTTCCTGCAGTACGGAACCGAAACCGGAAACACTTTAAAAGGTGATATTGGTATTTACAAAGCGTTTATATCAATTCAAATGTGGTTATAGTTTGGCTATACTTATCTTAATTGGAATCTAACATAACGATTTGTATAGAAAATTTAAGTTCGTGTTATGGAATTTGAAAATGCATGAAAAGGCAGCAAACAACAAATACATCTTTGATGTAAATACACCTTGCACACACATGTGTATTTTTCATTAAGTAAATTGTTCTCACAGACTCGTTTTTCTGTTATAGATTCCAATGAAGATACATGTAGTCAGACGAAGATTGCTTGTATGTCCGACTTTCCTGACTGTCATCTTGACTTTCTCCTTAAATATATCAGAAGACTCGACGTGTTGCCTCCTCTTGAGATTACGTGTCCATACGAAACCGTTGGGAAGGGGCCATATTCACTTATTGTAACCGGCGACTATATAATGGGATTGGAAACATTGAGCTTTACGCTCACGCGATCGTTTCGTTCAAGGCAAAATCGGAGAGGATATGTCCGTCAAACAGCAAATACGTTAAGAGATCAACTTAATGCATTTGGCACACCGTGTGATACAGAAGTTGTGTTCACTGATTACTCACATACGAATCCAAAGGATTTAATAGCCGATGAAACTGACTGTCACATAGGCTTTACACGTCTTCGACCGGTTACCCCTTCCAGATGGAAGCAGGTTACTTCACAAATGCATGGGCCCACTTATTTGAAACATATGTTTCTTGCTCAGCGTGTGAATGGTTATATAGCCTTTCGGTGTGATTGGCCGCAAGTTGCCGACGAATGGATTACAAGAGAAAGAATATGTGACTGGCCAAATGGAGATATAAGGGCACAAATAGTTGAAGATGGTGTAAGGGTCATCTCTCAAAGTCACATAGGCAGTTCCAGTCCAGAAATTGAATGGAAATTTTCCTTTGCAATTGCTGAAAAGATTGTCTGTAGCAAAGCAATGACGAAAGCAGTCAGATTCTGCTTCCGAGTGCTCAAGATTATCCTTACCTTTGTCTTCCAGGAACTGAACATAATAACTAGCGAGCATTTGAAATCTGTTTTCTTCTACACGTGTGAAGAACTTCCAAGGGAAACATTTGTCAATGAACCAGGAAAATGCATATTATTTATGTTGCAGAAACTCGAAATGGAATTGACGGATAGATGCATTCCAGATTATTTTATCAAGGAATGCAATCTTATCGAACACATCGAACCGGTCAGTCTGTTGTGGCACCTAGAAAGGCTTAGCGTCTTACGAACCCACGTTATTGAACACTTGTTTTTTCTTTTTGAATTCTGTGGCATAACGGATGCCTTTGGTTTGAAAACTTGTTTCGACGATCTTCTCTTAGACGCGCAAAAGTTTTGTATTCATGGAAGAATAGAAGACACGCACTCCGATTGCTTTCGTTCGCTGTATCTTCTACTAATTCGGGAACGGGTCAAAACTGGAGACTACGACATGGCGAAGAAAGGTTTTGAGACTGCAGTTCAAGAGCTGTCAAAGCACATTTTCCAAACCCCAAGCGACAAGACAGCGTTAATGCAGGACGTTATGACAGGATTACACGTGCAGGATCAATGGTTGTTTGCATTTTATATGGATAGTTTATTAGGATGTAACCTTTTAGAGTATGTGTGCAGACAGCAGGACTGTGTGACTATTCAGACACTCTTTGGTCAAAGATTTGTAAATGCTTTGGTATCGGATAAAACGTCGCAAATCCAGACGCTTGACATTCCTACCGCAGTGACCTACCAGATGGATATTGTCACCTTTGTCCTTCAATTTGGCGAACTCCTGAAAGACTTTATTGGCAATGCCAATGCATGTATTGCCGCTATTCATTATTTCTTAAAGAAAAATACTCATGAGCTTCTCGTCACTATCGCAACAGAGAGAAACGAATGCGTTAATTATACGTCTCACTACAGCACCATCAGGAAGTTGAATACACTCTTTGTATTGATTTATGGAGCTTATCAAATGGGTAACCAAACTCGTGAATTCAGCGACCTTTTGGAACTGTATGACGAGCTTTGTAATTACTTGGACTCTGTCGAATGTTATCAGTGGATAGCAGATCAATGGTTCGCTATTGGTGATGCAGAAAAGGCTCAGCTGGCTGCAATGAAAGCAGCCTCATTGCAGCACAATGAGTATGGAGAAAACGGTCATCAGTCAACATCCATCTAAGGCACGTTTGTATCTTGCATTGTACGAGTAGTGTAAGTTTTGAGTTTGTTGCGCTCATATGGCATGCTTTTTAATACATGTTGATATTGTTTGTAAATATGCTGATGAGGATCGCTTACGGACCTGGGTTTATTTGTCATTATTATCCCCAAGGAGTCCGACATTGAAAGTGTTTTATGTGTCACTAACAAGTCTATCCAGCTGGCTTACGGAACGTCGGTGGTTCTGCCCAGCTGTCCGTCCGTGCACGAATATTGCTTGGAGGGGCACATGGGGTCTTCCTCCACAAATGGAAGATGGAAAGTCGCCATATGACCTTAGCAGTTGGTGCGACTATAAAATCCAATTCAATCACTAACAATCCCGGAGTTCGAGTCTACTACTTCATAAAGTGCATTGCAGTTTCGAATCTGTCAGTTAAAAAATGTGTTTTATTGGTATTATGGATATTTAAATCACAGTGAATTACAGTTGCATTAAAAGTGTTTGCTGAATTATAAACATGATATACAATAAACGTTTATTTATTTATTTAAATAAATATTTATTTGTTTATTTATTTATTTATTTATAAATATTTATTTATTCATTCATTCATTCATTCATTCAAATAAATATTTATTTATTTATCGGTCGGTCATTGGTCGGTCGGTCGGTCAGTCGGCCGGCCGGCCTGCCTGCCTGCCTGTCTGCCTGCCTGTTTATTTTTTTATTTTTTTATTTATTATTTATTTATTTATTTATTTATTTATTTATTTAATGAAACTGTATGCATGTTTATATATTTTAAACCTAATGTATACAACTTTAATATCAATTTTAATAGAACAGTATGTTTTTTTCCATGTGTTCATTGGCTTACATAAATTTTCTCATTTAAGGATCGCATTCCAGTGAGGAATTAGACGCTCCACCTCTCCATATGACGTTTGCAATGAAGTACATCCTTATGAGTAAATGTATTACCACGTTACCATGGTTACAAGACACAGACAACAGTGACATGCAAATGAAAAATAGCCTTTGTACTCTATATAGTTCATTAGACGATGATCTTAATGCCTTTGTCTTACATACTGACGAAAAATATGTGTGGACAACATTTGGCAGACAGATCGGTCAAACTCAGATCAAATCAAATTCAAACATCCGCGTAACGTTCTACATGGAGCCAAGTGATAGCAAAGTACATGCACTAGGCAATGGCAGTGAAAGACCACAAAATAAAGACTTGTTCTGTGACTCCGAGGGTTGTCAGTATGGATACACAAGGTTGGTTCCTGTGTCACCTATGCTTTGGTTAGATCAAGTTACTGAAATAAACGGTAAAACTTGTCTAAAACACTTAATCTTTCCCAGAGAGAGCCACAAATCAGATACTGTGATAGCGTTCCGGTGCCAATTTCCACAAGAAGCTCATGAATGGCTGATGCGTCCTAGAACATACAAATGGCCTTCAGATGAAGCCATCGGTAATATAGTGATAGATGGTTGCAAAGTGGTACCTTGTAGTCATCCAACCAGTAGTGCACTCGATTCAGTCTGGACATTTTCCTTTGACAGGGCGGAAGTAATTCTAACGAAAGATTCAGTCACTAGTGACCAAAAAGCATGCTTTTATATCGTTAAGGTCATGGTTGATAATGTACTTCCATCTAGAAGCATTGGATATGCTCATTTGAAACAAGTATTCTTTTACATGTGCGAAGAAACTGATTTGAATCTTTGGACTGAGAAACCATTAGCATGCGTTCGCCTAATGATTGAACGTTTGCTCATTTGCTGTAGGTCCGGCGTTCTTCCGAATTATTTCATTTCCAAAAACAACATGATTGAACACATAACTGAAACCGCTTTGTCGGACTGCACCGAAAAACTCGAATTGCTCCGAAATCACCTGTTTGTGTTGCTTTACTTCACATTAGATTCCCATAATCGAATCCAGCCACCGATTGCATCAGTGTTTGATGACGTGATATGTGATACTCAAACGTATGCATCCAGCCAAAACGCAGAGAGGTCCATAGAGACATGTTTCATTCCACTTGCAGCAGAAGGCCTCGCAACATACTCGAAGCATAAGCAGTATAAAGAACTTCTAAAACAGAGCGTTCAAGCGTTGAAGGACTTAAAAAACCTAACCGAAGAAGAAAACGACCTGACTCACGAAATGTTACTCTTGAAAATAGTGAAGAACATCCCTTCAAAACAATCGCAATGGATATGTGCCTTCTTTCTTGATCAGCGACTTGGTACAAACCTCACCAAAGACATTTGTGGACAGTTTCCAACTGTTTCTCTAATACACATCTTTGGTCGTGGTATCTGTTCCATCTCAGATGAGGGCGTCATTCCGTCGTTTCTGACTCACACCGAGTTGTTACCCGGTCTAGCTGTGGATTTCACAACTATGTTAAAAGAAGACCTCAATATAAACGGAAAAGAACTCGAAAATTGCTTGGAATACTTTTGCGCGAATCAAGTGCCGGTTATTCTGGAGTACATACAAGCACCGGATGTGGATGTAACCACGAGACATATTTGTGAAACCCAAATAAAAATTTTAAAGTCGCAACTAGCCATTGAACAAATGGTTAACTACTCTGGACGAGTCATGAAGGAAAGAACAGCCATTATGGAAAAGGCGTATACGCACATATCGTTGTGTAAACAATATTCCAACTTGGGAAGGAAAGAAGACGCCTGCATCGAATTGAACCAAGTCCTTCCTCTTTTAGAAGCACTCGATAGCAACACAGAAGATCAAGAGAACATGGCTAGACCGAGAAAAGGAATCTACGCAGACGACTTATAAATGTGTTATATACACATGCAAATACCATGTACATTACAGTTAAATAAATGTTTGCAAGACAAAGAATCATGTTGATAGGTAGTCTAGATCATCTGCGACGCTTGCTTGTTTTCAAGACAAACGTCTAGAACATTTCTCCTAAACAAAGTTTGACTTCTGCCGAGATTCTGGTATCGTTTCTGATTGGCTGAGACAGAAACACCAGGCCTAATATTCATCAAACTTCTGAGCACAAGAATCGGACTCGTACTCAAAATCTCATTTTTTTTTATTTCCAGTAAAAACAATTTTACATACAAATTACTATCTTTACTTACAGAAACGAGTAATTTTAAAGGTAATTTAACAGAAAATGTCTGAAAATCACAATTCTTACCGATACTTTTGTGTTGATAGGGTTTGCAAAATAATGAGATTTTGAGTTTGAGTCTAATTCCGGTGCTCAAACATTTAATGAATTTAGGCCCTGCTATCCAAGATATACAGAAAGACAGAAAGACAATAAATTTATAAATAAACAAAGAGGGAAACTTCATCATTATATCGAAAAACTAAAATGCTTAAATGTGATCAGAAATACTTTAATAAAAAAAAGATTACGGTCACGTGCTTCCGGTTTCAAATTTGTTTCAGCACAAAAGGTTAAGACGTTTGTATTTACAATCAAGCCTCGCAGATGATCAAGACTAGTTGAAAGGGACACTCGGCAATCTGGTGGGTTTTTTTAAAACTCCGGTCGTCAAGTTAGTTTGTCTAAATAACTTGCGTACTTGCTAATCTGTATACAGTAAATACTTATTTGAATATTTCAAATCAATTAAGTTTTTTGCCTGTTACTAATGGTTGATTATAATGCACCAATAACGGATAGAATAACGAAAACAAATTGAAACTACAATATTCTATTACATACTTTCCAGTGAAATAGTGGATTTAATGAGTAAAATTAAACCTTATATTTTCATTGTTTATATTTACCATATTTTCACTCAAAATGGTGTCATGCAGCTGTTGACGTTGTTTAAGTTGTTGACGTTATTGCCGTCATTTCTTTGGCGCATTATATTTTTTCTACATAAATTTCCAGGTCCGAAGTGAGAAAACACAAATATTTTCACACGTGCATTTTCACTCGTACTAAAGCACTCGTGGAAAATATAGGTTTTTTTCCCTTCTTGATGAAAATAAACAAATATCCTATCTGTACTACCTTTAATTAATTATATGCAAGCAGATGTATAGTCAGACTGTAACTGGATTCATACATCGAGATGTAAGTTTACTCACTTTTAATGTGTTAGTAAAGCAATTATTATATTCTATTCACGGAGATTCTGCGATAAATGGGTCAATTTTTTATGTTTTTTTTCTATTATTTCATACCAATTTTAAGAACTTTATATCTTTAAGCGATCTTTGACTCATGTTATGTGTTTTATCAGCACATTTTATGTTTTCATATAAAGGGAGGGTTACTCTCAAAAGATGTAACAATTTAAACAAAAAATAAATGTTTTACAAACTATGGGTCAAAATAAAATACCTTTCACATATCTATTCTAAAATATATTTAAAATAAGAAAATTAGTTAAGTGCATAAGTGAGTAATTAGGAAATTTGTTCAGTTATAAGATATTACAGCATGATGAAGGGTGGGTGGGTGGGAAGGCACAAACAATATCTGCCTGAACATCAATCCTCGAGTGGTCATAACAATAGCCCGCACCAGTATATATATACCCAAGAAACACGCTGAAAGGGAATACCCACCAATTTGCACGAGAAAAACTAACCGAGAACAAGTAGAATGACGACATTAGGATTTACATGCTGTTCAAATACGGGAA
The DNA here is from genome assembly GCA_037043455.1 of Cyrtodaria siliqua. Taxonomy (NCBI): domain Eukaryota; kingdom Metazoa; phylum Mollusca; class Bivalvia; order Adapedonta; family Hiatellidae; genus Cyrtodaria; species Cyrtodaria siliqua. Next base: position 154,065 of record JAWPHD010003983.1, read on the forward strand.
TGATAAATATGATAAATACGGGAATGATAAATACGGGAATGATTTCATCTAATGATTGATAAGATTTAAAGGGATATGTGGCATTTGGATTTTTTAAAGGGTTAATTAGTAGTTCTCCACAAGAGTGTTAAGAGTTTTTCCTTTAATTTGTTTTTAGTACAGTGTCCTGTTATATGTTTGGTTGTAACTGTATTTTGGATATGTTATTGGACACCCTCTACCCCCTCTCCCATTCATATTCATTTTGTCATTTATTATCATGCTCATTCAAGGTTTTTATCCTTACACCGCGTATGCAAACGAGGAAACGTGCCTCCATCGTAAATGGAGTGTCTACTATAGATTTTGCAGCAACTCTGCAGTTTTGCAGGTATAAAGGTTCTGTGCTCATTCTCCATATTTTATCTTGATGTAAATGGAGGAATAGCCTGGCACGTTCATTCCAGATAGGTGTCATATAACCTTTCATGTGTAGGTGCGCCTTAAAACCAAATTCAATTTAAATAACGGGTTGTTAACATTCGCGATTTACTATGAAAACTGTTTCGAGAAACAGTTAAGCTACGACTTTAAACTGACGGCGTCACGTTAATGATTGCAAATAAGATTTTAACATTTGGTAGAATAGCAAAAACAAGCAGATTTAGAGTCAATTTGATAATGGATTAATAAATCGAGGTGTAAGGTTAATGCTTAAAACTACTTCAAGTGTGCCGCGTGTCCCTTGAAGATTCATATCGCAGGGGCGGATCCAGGATTTCAGCTTAGTGGGGGGGGGGGGGGGGGGCGTTAGATTTTGGTCAATTTTCGGGTCCGTCTCTAGCCTCATAAAACGGTTGCGGTAGTGCATTGATAGGGTAAAAAAGTCCGTTTTCAAATAAAAGTATTTAACAAATGTGGTAATTAAACCACTCATTAGCCATTATGCGTCGAGCGAGCGAAGCAAACGAGAACATGTTGAGCTCTACTGGCCAAGGGCCAGCAGAGCTTATGGGATGGTGTGTTGTCCGTCTTCCGTCGTCCGTTAACTTTTCTTGTGTACACTCTAGAGACCACATTTCTGATGCAATCATCATGAAACTTTGTCAGAATGTTTGTCTCAATGAAATCTCGGTCAAGTTCAAAAATGGGTCATGTGGCATCAAAAACTAGGTCACTAGGTCAAATACTTGAAAAAACTTGTGTACACTCTAGAGGTCATATTTGCTACCCAATCTTGATGAAAATTTGTCAAATTGTTTATCTTAATTATATCTTGATCAAGTTCGGAAATGGGTCACATGAAGTTAAAAACTAGGTCACTAGGTCAAATATTTGAAAAACCTTGTGTACACTCTAGAGGCCATATTTTTGACCCGAGCTTGATGCAACTTTGTCAGAATGTTTGTCTTAATTATATCTTGGTCAAGTTTGAAAATGGGTCACATGGGGTTAAAAACTAGGTCACTAGGTCAAATACTTGAAAAACCTTGTGTACACTCTAGAAGCCGTATTTTTGACCCAATCTTGATGAAACTTTGTCAAAATGTTTGTCTTAATTATATCTTGGTCAAGTTAAAAAATGGGTCACATGGTGTTAAAAACTAGGTTCCTAGGTCAAACTTTGGAAAAACCGTGTGTACACTCTAGAGGCCATATTTTTGACCCGATCTTGATGCAATTTTGTCAGAATATTTGTCTCAATTATAGCTTGCTAAAGTTCGAAAATGGGTTACACAGGGTCATAAACTAGGTCACTAGGTCAAATGCTTGAAAAACCTTGTGTACACTCTAGAGGCCATATTTCTGACCCGATCTTGATGAAACTTTGTCGAAATGTTGTCTTAATTATATTTTGGTCAAGTTCGAAAATGGGTCCCATGGAGTCAAAAACTAGGTCACTAGGTCAAATACTTGAAAAACCTTGTGTACACTCTAGAAGCCATATTTTTTTTCATTCGATCTTTACCAAACTTTACCAGATTGTTAATGTCAATAACAGCTCGGTAAAGTTTTGGTTTTTTTTAAAAAAAAAATATTATCTCTACTGGCCAAGTTCGAAAACCTGCCAGATCGGACCAGTAACGGCGGAGTTATGGCTCTTGATTTAGTTAAAAATGCTATATTCTGCCTCTTTAATAGTCACTCGCTTCATTGATGTTATAAGAGCCATATTAGCAAGTAGAGCGTCCACAGGCCCTGTTGGGCCTCTTATTTATAGAACAGAACAGAAAAGAACATACTTTTATTGACTTGTACGTTAAGTACATCATCATAACATATATACAACAATTACAATTTAAACCACGTGCAAGGATAGAAACTTTCACCGTGCAAACTGATTTTACCTGTAAATAAGCTGTCATTTTCAGGCTCATTCATTATGTATTGGCACTTCAGAACCGAAACTATTATTATTGGTCAAATGTAAGGCACCCTAGACCGCCACGAAAAGCATGATGCATTCCTTTTATCGATATAGATAACTATTTGTACTTATTTAAACTTTTATAGTTTCTCATCATTACATACAGAATTTGTAATACATAATTATAATCACATGACAGATCACATGACAGATCACACGTACATACTCACTTGTTCAATTTTCAGTGCATATCATAGATCATGTCAGTCACACATGTTAATCAATAATCAACTAATTTAGAGGAACCCAACAACAAAAAAAGAAAATATGTAAAATAACGATTTATGTGAGGATGTACTTGAAAATGTTTTAAAAAATAATATTTGGAAAAGAACGTCTGACAGTAAACGCCCCTGTATACATGTGATGGATTAGCTTGGAAATGTCAGCATGTCGATACGGTTGTTAAGTTTATTTTTGTTCCGAATAATTTACATACAGTGTAATAAAGCCACAACATAAAAATCGTAATAACACACAACTAATCGTCCAATGACGTCACGTGCTTTCTAGTGTTACGTGACCTCGTGTGACCCTGAGTATGCTACTTTCCGTCAATCTCTCCCAAAGACATTACATTGACCTCTGTCAACATCTAAGAAAGTAGTCTGCGATCACATGATAATTTATCACATGACCATAGCTAAAAATGTAAAAATAGCAACAGAACTTCAATACCCTGACACCACCAACTATCGGCTGTTGATTGACATGTAAACAATCGAAAGAAACACGACTTATTATCTACATTTTGATATATAGTATAGGTTAGTACTTTAATTTAAGTAGGTTGTTAAGATGTGATATTGGAAAATGCTGGTAAGTAAATCGCTGTAATGTTACGCTATCGGAACGATTTGGTGGTGCCTATTTTAAAGTTTTGACGGCGGAGTGATATGCCAAAGTACAAACCTTTGTTCTACCGCAATATAATCCTGAGCATAATTTACTGTATATTTAAAACATTCAAGCCGAAAATTGTTTTCTTTGTAATACAAGCATTTCATATGAAGTTAATTCAGAAATATATTAGTGTCATCAAGAAATTTTGCATTTCCACCGTTTTTCACCGTTTGCCAAGATTCTTGGTATTTGGTGAGACTTTGACAGAGATGTATGTGTATGCAAGGAACGACAACCCTGGGTAGAGATTGACTTTCCGTGTGGGGATGATTCTTTTCTAATGCACTGTTTTTATGAAACATTAGGTGGCAGACCTGTGAAATTCAGCCAACTGAACAAGATGCAACATATGCTATTTTGTAAATCAGTCACTAGTTCTACAACATTCTTTCACTTAAATAGAATGTCATTTTATAAATCACACACAATTATATAGTTTGCATTTTCCGTGGAACAATTTTAGCATCCTACGACCCGGAAATACTTTCTGCCCGCTCTGACACCAAAAACAGTATACTTGCGCTTTAATAATAGAACTGTCCAATTCATTTCTTGTTTGTTACTTTGAGTGAGGGCATATTTTCCTTACCATCGATCACGTGATGATAGTGAAAGTTTAAATGTTGCAGGGTCTCAACAAACTATGAACATTCGGATAGTAGCCAAATATTGACCCACACCAGACTGGATATTTCGTAGCTGACTTAAATCTCTCAAATAAGACCTTTTAACACTATTCACAACTTCGCATATGGTTTCGCTTCAGATAAGTATGTATATTTAGCAACATGCAAAACACTCTTTCAGTGAGACGTTAGTTGTATGCCGTTTCGTGAATTCATTTCATAGTTTTGCTTTTACCACGTGTGCAATTAAGGATGTTGGCTGGGCAAGTTTTGACATCATCAAATCATAGTTTTATTTGACAACAGAATTGTTTCATTTTTTCCATTCTAGTAGATATGGATATAATGTAGGATTTATGATGGTAACATACCAAATTTTAAGGAATTTTTTTTTCTTCATATTTTTTCCGTCATTTGTGATCATTTTTTGTTGTCAACAAAATATAGGGGTATAGGTAGCTCTGAGTAGAATTTATCATTTTGCTATAGAATAAATCAGATTTTTGTTTTTCAGTAGTGGAATACATATATAAAAGTAGATACTGAGCTAATTTTATTTTCGATCTCCATATCAATATTGTGTGTACAGTATTTTACATTGAAAATGCCAAAATAACTCCAAAATGGGTGTAATTTAAAGAATTTGTAATAAAAAATCATTAGAAGCCGGGTGACCTATATTTTTTTTTACTTGTTTTGAAAGAAATGTCATAGGACCTTGACATATACAAGTTTTAAAAAAAGTTGATCATTAGAACATATTTTTTTATCTTGAATTAATTTTTCGGTAAAAACAAAAGTGGGTGGGGTACGGTCCATATATGTTTGCTTTTAAAAGTAAAAAGACGAACGAGGATTACAATTGCTTTTGTATGATTTGAAAGATATGTATATATGCAATCGAAAATTAATTGTTGTTTTTAAATAAACTTAATGTTATGAAAACAATTGTGAAAATGTTCAATGACAATATTTTTCCTCTTTTTAGTTAAATTTTGAAGTTAGAAATACGTGCATTCTTCAATGACGTCTAGTGGGAAAAAAAGCGTGGTGACCTAGCCTTTTTTTGATAATTTTGAATCTAAATTATACCAAAGAAGCTTTAAATATGAATTTAAAAAAAATCTCATCACTACGTCCTTTCCCAGCCAACCTCCTTAAACAAAATGACGTCGTGCTGCGTTCAACGGCAGTATACGAGGAACCCAAATGCATATCTCTCTTTTAACTCCTTATATGAGTGTTTGTTTGAATGCTGTTTACGCTGTGTTTTTTGACATGTTAGGCCATATACGACGGTCGATTCTTTTGTGGTGGAAGTAGAACGTCCATTCTTCACGGGTAGAACCAGTACTGTACACCACCCGCCGTACGTCGGAATCGACACTTTCTCGCTTGACAAGTTGAATTTTAAGTGGAATTTGAACACGCAGCGTTGAGAGGCGATACAGTCATTTGAATAAACAACTTTTATTTTAAAAATGATTTCATATCATGCACAAATCTAACATTTGTGTTTTTGTTATTTGAAAAATAAGTGAAACTCATTGATTAATCATAATAATAATAAGAGTTTTCTAACTACGGCTCGTAGATTATGAAAGTATTTTCAACTCGTTTCATGTTTGCCCATACGAGGCGAACTCTCAAATTAAAACCTCTCTACATAAAGTACGAGATGGTCATTGTATGCGATTAGCATTTGACTTCACGACAATAAACAAACAAAAAACACATTTTGAAAAAAAGACAGCATCACGTAACCATAATTTAGGTCGTTCCATCCATTATATATGGACATCACTCTCCCAGCTACGGTTCTAAATATATAAGTATGTATATATTCCACGTGACTGGAATGGAACATGTTCATGATTTCAGACAGGTTTTGAATTGTGATGAGTGTCAGACAATCTGATAATGAACAAACAACAAACACATTTTGAAAAAAGACAGCATTATGTAACATTAGTTTAGGTCGTTCCATTCATTACATACTGAAAGGAAAAATAAATGAAACACGGGAATTTCCGCTATATATTGTATACTCCACACTTAATTCCATATAGATTCCAAGCAAATCTCAAGACATTTTGTAAAAAAAAAGTTGCAATTAGTTAGAGAAAGGACACAACTGTGATATTGTAGACGTTTTAATCACAGTACACGGTGTAACAAGAAATTCATACATGTTGAAGTTCATCTGAAAAATTGAGCCGCTTCAGTACTGTATTTAACGTAAAGAGTTTGCAAACGTTTGCATCCTAAGTTTGCGCCAAAAGCATACTCTGTCAATAATGAATATTTGCAGGAATACAATTTGCTGTGTTACGTCTTGTTTTAGTCTTGTTTTAGTCTTGTTTCCTAAAGGAAAGATATTACTAGCCATGTACCATTCGATTAATAGCAGCATATTGTACATACAATATATAGCGGAAATTCCCGTGTCGCGTTTCTTTTATGTCACACAAGTGAGCTGCACGGCAGAGGTGTCGTTCGTTAATATGTTTCATAATTATACAGAAATTTCGTAGTACCATTGGGGTCAGCTGAACATCTTAACTATACCTGAACAAATATGTACCCGTGCTACCAGAATCTGCCGCAGTTTACCGCTAATCAGTGCGTTGCTACGGCATCACATTAGCGTTAGCATCAAGGGCGGCGTCAGGTGTCATTTGTCGGTCCAGTGCGATAATAAAACATATTGCGTTTCAACAAATATAAGCTGGCATCAAGTAGGGTCCCAAGCTAAGCGTCAGGTTGTTCGAACTTTAACTTTGGAATAAGGACCAGAGTTGCATTAAATAACCCTAAGCTTGGCACGCAGGTATTTAAATATGGTTATTTCGATTGATTTAACTGATCGCTATTTATAACGTCTCGTCAACACATTACGTGCTATTTCGAGCCGCTCCAGGTAGAGGGGAAGGATATATACGAATGCGGGACCCTTGTCCTACTCTATAATACAGAACGTTGTTAGACATCGGGCTGGAAGCATAAACTCCAATACAAGGAAACGCTCGTTTGGATGTCACTATCAACACACGAGCTTAAGAGAGTATAGTCAAAGTCTACACGAAGAACTCGAGTGGTGCCAGTTAGACTCGAACCCGTGATATTCGGGTTCTGAGTCAAGCGTGCTGCACATCCACTTGTTCTTCGTAGCACAGGTCATTATTATGCAAACGACCTGTTTTGCATACCGAAAGGATCCTTAGGCTGGTGTTACTTAGATATAGGGATTTATTGTTTCGGTGCACACCATTTTGGCGGTTTGCAATATTTAAATATAGTTAAAGGTCTAATTACACTAAATCAACAGGATGTGCTTGCCTGGTGCAGTCGAAAGTAGTTCTGTATTAAAGAGTGCTAATCTTTTTTTCTTTAAAAACCTTTTTTAGTGCTGGTTCCTGTTATTTTTTGGCTATAACTGTATTCTGGACATGTTGTTGATATTTGAAAATGCAGCTCATCATGTTTTTGACAGTTTTTTATATAAATTTGAGAAGTGAAAGTAGACAGGGTATGAAATTGCAAGGGGTAAAAATAGTGTTGACCTTTGACCCGGTGTTAGTATACAACTGAAGAAATGTTTCTTAGAAGGTATTAAAGCCCCTATTTCCTTGTTGATGTTTAATAGCAGACATGTTTATTTGCATGATAAAATAAGTTTCCCAGAATTCTAACGAAGTTTGAGTTTTTAACAGGTTGTCAACATTCTAACTTTACTATGGAAGGGCAATGGAGACTCATTTAGGCTATTATAACCTATAAGGAGAAATCATGTATTTTTCAGATTTGCATAAAAAATGATTTTCTAGGCATTTATTTTGTTTGAATAGGTGAGTTGAACTCAGAAACAGAGAAAAAATATAATTTTCAGACTTTTAGACTATTTTAGAGTGTTTTTGGCAACTTTTCCTCAAATTTTCTGATTTTCCCTAAAAATGTGATATTTTTAAATTTTTTGGAATTTTTGTGAAAGATATATGGCAAAATGTGTGGTATACATACTCAGGGATGTGAAACAAAGCCACCAGAGTTGATTTGATGAGAAAATGTTGAACGGTTGCTGAGATATTGCTTTTTTTATTATTTCTTAATTTCTCGACAAAATCGACTCGATTTAGTGCATGGTCAAGCGCAGGTAAATCGCAATAATTTCAAGATGAAGTCATTCGGCATTGCGAAACAAGTCAAAATTTTCTTTTATTAAGTTGTTAGGTTGAATCGACCAGTTTAATTAAAAAACATGACGCAAAAATAATCCCTTATAGGTCTAATTACACTAAATCAACAGGATGTGCTTGCCTGGTGCAGTCGAAAGTAGTTCTGTATTAAAGAGTGCTAATCTTTTTTTCTTTAAAAACCTTTTTTAGTGCTGGTTCCTGTTATTTTTTGGCTATAACTGTATTCTGGACATGTTGTTGATATTTGAAAATGCAGCTCATCATGTTTTTGACAGTTTTTTATATAAATTTGAGAAGTGAAAGTAGACAGGGTATGAAATTGCAAGGGGTAAAAATAGTGTTGACCTTTGACCCGGTGTTAGTATACAACTGAAGAAATGTTTCTTAGAAGGTATTAAAGCCCCTATTTCCTTGTTGATGTTTAATAGCAGACATGTTTATTTGCATGATAAAATAAGTTTCCCAGAATTCTAACGAAGTTTGAGTTTTTAACAGGTTGTCAACATTCTAACTTTACTATGGAAGGGCAATGGAGACTCATTTAGGCTATTATAACCTAAACGTAATTACAGCGTATTTAAGTTATTTCCCTTGAATCATTAGAGTAGCATCCCTTTGTATTTTACTTGTATAAAGGTGTGATAATATGCAGAATTAGAGGCGAAAAGGCGTGGCCAAATGGAAACGGTCAGAATTTGTAATCTAGCGTAAAGTAACGCACGCTATGGACATGGGTTCGAAATCTCGTTCCTACCAAAAAAGAAATGAACAGAGAAAAACGAAATATATATTCCGCAAAAATTTATTTTTATGCAAGACTTTAGAACTTAAGAAGTAATTACATATAATAGATAGTAAGTTATTTGTATTTCGTTTTATTTACACATGCAATTTTATATTTTTTGTCAAAAGCTGTACATGTGAATAAGTTCAATGTTTCTAATTCAAATACTACTAATATATATCTAATGGACATGATGGATAATAAAATATTTCTACTTATGGTATTATTTTACAATTAGCTTCATTAAGGTCATGGTCTGTATGGTATTTTTTTGTTTCGTCGGTGTTTTCTTGCACAAGACACTTTCCCCTTTGCCTCGTTCGTCACAAGGGGAACGGTAAAACTGGGTGTCTCGTGTTTCGGGGCCTATCTTCCGAGCAAGTCAAGCAACAATACGTATATATTCGTCAGTAAGTGTATGCAGTCTCCCGGATTCCTGCTTATACTTCCCTTCTCTCTGGTGTGGGTATATGTTGATGAGCCGTTAAACAGCATTTGAATAGTAAATAGTATTAAATTCGCTCACTGAACAAACATCGAAAACGCTTATTTCCTAATAGCTGTCAGGGGCGTAGCTTGGCCTTTTTGACGGCATAGGCCCGTAGTTAAAGTTATTTTGCTAGGGGGTCCGGGGACATGTCCCCACTGTCCCCCCCCCCCCCCCCCCCCCCATTTTTGTTTATGTTAGAATGCATTAGGTGCGTGCTGACGTATATTTCAGACTTTAAGAAGGGCAAAGATAACTAAACAAATATATATGAAAATAATATGTGCTGGTTACTACGCCGCCTATACAGCCCCCCCCCCCCCCACCCCTCCCCCACCCCACATTTTTATTGCATTTTTTTAATTTTTAATTTTTCTATTTCTGAAAATTAAGCGTAGGCCTGGGCCTACAGGGCCTATGCAGAGCTACGCCGATGGCTGTCACCAGATGAAAAACAATCGTTCAAGGCAATGGTATGCGATCTTGTCAATAAAACAACCTCGGCAATACAATGCTCAAAATCCAGACAGGGTTTGATAATGATGTTTTTTCTGCCATTCATCCAAATAAGATATCAGTCAGAAAACCACATGTTTGTGATGACATTGGTCCAGGATACATTTCACAACAAAAGTGGAACAGATGACTCGATTGGATCAATGTTCATCTGAAATAACATGTTTCTTAAAATGTCATCCGGCCATATGCTACTTTCAGTGTTGGGATTCTTTTCTAATGCACTACTTCCGAGGGAAACGAATTAGGTGTCAGACAAGTGAAATTCAGTCCATTGAACAAAACGTAAAATACGCTATTTTGTAAATCAGCCACTAGTTCTACAACATTCATTTACTGAAACACACTGTCATTTTGTGAATCACACACATGTGGACGTCTGTTAAAAAATACACAGAATCAGTCATTCAACAGTCCTCGCCATTTATTCACACTATGCGTATTGTGAAATAAACAGAACAGAACAGAACAGAACAGACAGTTTATTAAGACTTATACATAAGTACATCGTCTAAATACATGTATGTATAAATAAATTCATGTCACGTATCCAAGCATACAATATATTTTCTATATATTTTTAACATAGTTAATAGAAATGTATTAACAAAGGCAGTAAGGAAAATAAGCATAACTAATTACCTTAGGTCTCAATATTAATGTAGCTAAAGCTTCTTTTATATATTTACAAATGTTCCTAATCTCATTCTTATCAGATGAAGTCAGTAAATTGTGAAACTTAAATACAGATGGATTAACATAGTAAAAACGTTTAATATACTGTTTTCTTAGTTGAAGATAACATCGACAGATACATATAAAATGGTATTCATCCTCTATGTCCCTATCATTACAACCTAAACAATAGCGTTCATTACGAGGTATATTATTACGTGAGTATCTTCCTGTTTGTATTCTCAAAGGATGTACAGAAACCCTCAATTTCACAAAGTATAAACGTAGACTTCTGGTTACTATATCTAATTTATCGTTCATATTCAAAAGAGGTTTTAAACACTCTATACATATTCAAAACAGAACTGTTATTTACACTTCCATACAATTCTTGTTTAAATGTATCTATTATTCTACACTTAAATTCACTAATAAATGCGTTAACATAAAATGTATTAGGATTTTCAAATACATATGCAAAACCATAGTCATTTAACAGCTGTTTTACATTAGAAACCCAGTTTGTATAACCTTTATTACAGTCATCAATAGCCTGGTTATACACAGTTTTCATTATTATGTTATTACTGTTGTGAATTTTAAACCAGTATTTGACAATCCTTACATATCTATTGATATATAAAGGGTATCTTCCCAATTCTCCAAATACAGCAGCATTGCATGTGTTTATTTTAGCCTGTAACAATCTTTAACAAAATTTTAAATGTATACGTTCTACTTCTTTGGATTTGGTGAAACCCCATACTTCAGATGCATAACCCAACAACTGACATATAGATCATATTCTTTGCATTTATATAGTAAAGTATTATTACAGTGCCTAAATAATTAAAATTATCTACTACTTCAATATTATAATAAACATATATGTCAAATGCGTATCTCTATCTATCCTCTGTGCTCATACTCTCCGAAGACATAGTCCTGAAAAACACAACTAAGTTCTTGCTATTCATGACCACTGAGATATCACTTTATCACAGGGTCGTTATAACGACCGTGTTTAAACATCAAGTTAAATTTCACTGTGAAATGAAAAATAACTTATGAAAAGGAAACTACGGTGTACTGTTAGGGCCATGTTACCATCGCATCTTACCATCGAGTCGATGCTCGATGGTAAGATGCTATGGTCGATGGTAAGATGCGATGGTAAGATGCGATGGTCGATGGTAAGATGCGATGGACCATCGACCATCGCATCTTACCATCGACATCGCATCTTACTATCGCATCTTACCATCGACCATCGCATCTTACCATCGCATCTTACCATCGACCATCGCATCTTATCATCGACCATCGCTTCTTACTATCGCATCTTACCATCGACCATCGCATCTTACCATCGCATCTTACCATCGACCATCGCATCTTACAATCGACCATCGCATCTTACCATCGCATCTTATCATCGACCATCGACCTAGATCGATGCTCGATGGTAAGATGCGATGCTCGATGGTAAGATGCGATGGTCGATGGTAAGATGCGATGGTGAGATGCGATGGTCGATGGTAAGATGCGATAGTAAGATGCGATGGTCGATGGTAAGATGCGATGGTCGATGCATCTTACCATCGCATCTTACCATCGACCATCGCATTTTACCATCGCATCTTACCATCGACCATCGCATCTTACCAGCGATGGTAACATGGCACACCGTAAAACACATGCAATTTGCAAACTTTGCATTTTTCCATGGAACTATTTTAGCACCATACGACCCGGAAGTACTTTGCCTACTTTCTGTCCGATCTGACCCCAAAAGCAGTATAATTGCGCTAAAATACTAGGATATGTTGACTGTGCGCATATTTTGCTCTCGTTCGATCCAAGTGACGGGAATGGAACATGTTCGTGGTTTCAGACAGGTTTTGAATTGTGCTGAGTGTCAGACAATCTGATAATGATTAGTAAGTAATACATGTTTGAATTTAGCAGGGTCTCGAAAAACTATGAACATTCGGAGAGTAGCAAAATATTAGCCGACACCAGACTGGATATTTCGAACAACTGACTTAAATCTCTCAAATAAGACATTTCTAACACTATTGCCTCCATTTGAAAGTGGTTGTGATTCAGATAAGTATTTGTATTTAGAAAAATGCGTTACACACTTTCAGCGAGACGTTAGTTGTATGCCGTTTCGTAGGTTTATTTCATAGTTTTGATTTTACCACGTGTCCAATAATTCATATGACGTCGTACTGTGTTCAATGACAACATGCGCGGCACCCGAATGCATATATCTCTTTTAACTCCTTATATGAGTGTTTATATGTTTGAATGGCGTTTTACGTCATTTTAGCACATGTTAGGCCATATATGACGGTCGATTATTTTGTGGTAGAGGCAGACCACTACAATGTTACAGTTGTGCTGTTGTTATTTGAAAAATAAATCAAATGAAACTCATTGAATAATCTTAAGAGTTTTCTAGCTAAGGTTCATAAATAAATATTCAACTAGTTTCATATTTGCTCATATGAGGCGAACTATCCTTTATATAAGTGTTGTACTAGTCTGCGATCACATGATAATATGTCACATGACCATAGCTAAATCAACACCGTGACACCACCAACTATCGGCTGTTGATTGACATGTAAACAATCGAAAGAAACACGACTTATTATCTATATTTTGATATATAGTATTGGTTAGTACTTATTTTAAGTAGGTTGTTAAGATTTATGTGATATTGGAAAGTGCTGGTAAGCAAATCGCTCTACTGTTACGCTATGGGGACGATTTGGTGGTGCCTATTTTAAAGTTTTGACGGCGGAGTGATATGCCAAAGTACAAACCTTTATTCTACCGCAATATAATCCTGAGCATAATTTACTGTATATTTAAAACATTCAAGCCGAAAATTGTTTTCTTTGTAATATAAGCATTTCATATGAAGTTAATTCAGAAAAATATTAATGTCATCAAGAAATTTTGCATTTCCACCTTTTTTCATCGTTTGCCAAGATTCTTGGTATTTGGTGAGACGTTGACAGAGATGTATGTGTATGCAAGGAAAGACAACTCTGGGTAGAGATTGTCCAATCCAATGTGATATAATACGAATGTATTTTTATCGAGTAAACACGTGTTTGAAATAATAAACCATCGGCTGGGGAGTATCGGACAGTCAGCGGGTTGTATCGGACATCAAAAAAGGGTTCATCGGACATCCATTTCTCAATATGAAGTCATTTAATGTGTTAATAACAAATAAACATGATTACCAGCTAAGTAGTATGTATTTTATTTGTAAATGAGAATTATTGCGGCAGAACTACACAACCTACGAGGCTATGAATAAAACATGAATTGCGTATAACATGTTCTTATACAGTTACGATAATTTAAAAATATCTCAAATGCTTAAAGGTACATATTCAGAGGAAAACACCGAAATGAGCTGTAAATAAACGAGGACAAATCAGTACTCAGCGGGGATTCGAAAATAGGGACCCTTGAACGAAAAATTAGGTGAATGTAATGTGTACCTTCACCTTCTTACCACAAATGTTAGCCCTACGACGAAAAAGGAGTGACGTGCTTAAAAACCTTTCTATTAACATGCACCTTCTCGGAGGCCAGTTGCCTTTAAACAAAACGCAAAAAGAAGATAAGCGCGTGTTGATCTTCTCTGATTTCAGAATTGTAAGGTCATAATCATGGTTCAATACTTTATAAACTATATATTCTTATGAAACAGGTGTACTGCAAGTGCGGCCCATATACACGCACAAGCATATATATATGTATAATAATAACAAAAACAAACACGTTATACAATACTGATTTCTTGAATTGTTATGTTCTATATGCTTTACTGTTATATGTTGTTACAGAGATGTAATCAACCCGAGCTCTAGTTGGTACCAGCTAGAGCTCTGGTTGGTGTTGAAATAATGCAACATTAAGTAAACGCAAGTGACGTAACTACTACATATACCTGCTGTGTAACTTGTATCATATTGTATATATCTGTTGTATCATCATGGCCAAATAAAACTATATGTGTGGTTCGGTTTCCCGACCGACCCCTTTTTAGGGACCGACCTTTAACATGTTATGCAAAAAAACAAAATTAGTTTATTAGGTCATAAAAGTAGCGCGTAAAATCAAGACAAAATATATAATAAAATATTTTTAGAAAATAAAATAATTTCCCTAACTTATTTTATTTTTAGCATGTAATATGTTTATGTGTTTATTTAATACAGAAAACCTTCAGGTCCATGCGTATGTAGTACAACAATGCATAAATCACATCAATTGCAATAGCAGTTATGTTTTGAAATTAACTTATAGAATGTAAAACAACTGTACAAATATAGTATAATTAAACACTTTGTATAATTGCATTACAATATTATTAACAGTGGCATGTATATGTATTTGCGTAAGTACAATGAATAACAAGACAAAGGCAAACCATGGGTGTATGGGAGAGTATGTAATTATGCATGCACTTAATTTTTTTCATTTCGTATTTAAAAACAACTGAAAACACATGTTGCTAGATTTCTTACTGTATTTTCGTTATTTGATGACATCAGATCTATGAATTTGATATATTAGGTTTGTTTTTGTTATACTTGTGTATGTACTGTAACTTAATTCTTAATTCTTTGTATATAGTACATTCTAAAACAAAATGGATCTCGTCTTCCAGTATATTACATACAATGCATTTTCTTTCATTAATAGGAATACTCTGAGGTCTATTCCAGCGACCTTCTATATCTGTAATCTATGAAGTGCCGTAGGTTTTAATTCTATATCTTTTAACATCATTTGATAAACAGCCTTAATATAATTGCGATTATTAGAATTTATTACTTTAAACCAGTATTTCATAATAGCTACCCGTCTATAGTGTCGTAAGGATGTTCTACCTAGTTCTCCATATACAAAATCATTTTGTGTTGACTTTTAACACCAAGTAAGACCTTACAAAAGCTAAGATGTACCCTTTCAATAATATTTGTGTTAAGATAACCCCAAACTTCGCAGCCATATATAGCTTAAAATGGGCTTAATAAGTTTGTCAAACAGTTCCAGAATGTGTTTTGGACCCACTTCGGTAAAATTTAAAAGATATATCTTTAACGGGAAAATTACTTTACTAGCTTGGCCTGTTAAGGTGGCTAAAGCATTTGAAAAAGACCCTCCTGACGGAAAAACCATACCTAAATACGTAATTGTGCTAACTATATCAACCCTTTTCCCGGAGTATGTAAAAAAAACTTTTTTTTTTTGGTAAAGGATCCCCTTTTCTAAATACCATGACTTTCGTTTTGTTAGTGTTAGCAGTTAACTTCCGTATACTTGTAGTTGGCCTGAAGTTCTTTTGGAATGTTGCTGAATAAACTATTTATACATATTCATTCAGGTTGATTAGTTACAATAATATACCACTTTTTGGTAAATCTGTTATTTGTATGCCCCCGAAGGGTGGCATATAGTAGTCGCACTGTCTGTCCGTTCGTCTGTACACTCTTGTCCGCTTCATAACTCTGACAATAATGGATGGATTTTCAAATAACTTCGCACAATTGCTCACCACAACAAGACGACGTGTCGCGCACAAAATCCAGGTCCGTGGCTCCAAGGTCAAGGTCACACTTAGAGATCAAAGTTCAAAATCCGTTTGTCTGTACAATCGTCTCCGCTTCATAACTCGGACAACAATCGACGGATTTTCAAATAACTTCACACAATTGCTCACCACAACAAGACGTCGTGTCGCGAAAAATTAAAAAAATATATATATTTTTTATTAATATATATTTTTTTTATTTATTTTTTTTTATTTTTTTTTATTTGATTTTTATTGTTTGTTTGATTTTTTTTTTTTTTTTTTTTTTTTAAATATATGTGTTGGTTTCATATTGCTCCAAGGTCAAGGTCACACTTACAGGTCACTTCGGGGGCATTTGTCACTTACTGTGACATTTCTTGTTATAATTTGGTTGTTGAACACACGGCTGTGTGCCTCTCAGGCTCTGCTGGGATGACCAATGACATATAGACCTTGGCCTCTGCAATTTCCATATATTGACTTTCGTATTTTTCCAAACATACATTCACAAACCACAGATCTAAGACTAATAACAGTCTTTGACAAAACTTAAGAGTACCTCGGACATTTATAACGTTTTCCAAAAGAATTTATTAATCAGTTATTGTAATAATAAATGTATATACCATCATATGCTATAACATCATTCTACTTATCAGTTTAACTTACTTTAGGTAAAAAACGAACGACGGGCAATGTTTGCGAACGGGATTGAGGGCGAAAATACACGGAAATCATGCGCCTGATCAAGCGTCTACACTGCAATGAATGCACCCGGGATTTTCCTTTCAGAAACTGAATGCGTTTTTTTTTATAAAAGTTGATTTTTTTTGTGCTTGTGAAAGATAAATGACTGCAAAATGAAAAGCATACTTCAAACATGTATTCTATATAATTATTAATTTTGGCTGAACGGATAATATTTCACTTATAACGGTATTAGTTAATACTTTAATGTTAGTTATTTTTTTACTTTCGGTTTCGCTTTCACCTGTTCTCTGGAATTTTCATGATTTTGCAGATTTATTATGAGCACAAACTTGTTGTATCACAGTCATAATCGTTTTTTTCTCTCTATGTATTCAAGGCATCCATATGTGTTGGCTAAAGAAGTTGGTTCCTCCGTAGAATGATGTCTGAATGAAGTTTCCTTGGGAAAGCTAAAATATCTGAAATTAGCTGAAGAGGCAACACAGGTATGTTTAGTGACAACTTAAAAATTCTTGCCGTTTTATTCTTATACAGACCTGGGCTGATAATAGACAGACAAGTTTTAACATTTGTAAGGGATGTGACACAGGATTCAAAAAATAGGTTAGCCTTTATTACATAAAGGATCAGAACATTTTCAAATAAAAGGAAGTTGGAATTTTGCAAGAAAAGAAGAAAAAAACAGAAAAAAATACTGCAGTGAAGACCTATTTTTGACAATTTAATTTATGCCCATGTTTTTTGTCAGTGAAGGCTGAATCATCATTTGGATATTTTACGCTCAGCTCGGCATTTTCCATGTATTTTGAGAAGGAGGCTTTTAAACCTAAGTTAGGGAAAATTATGAGAATTTAGGAAAGAAAATTTCAGGAGAAACTGTGATACATTGGGAATTCTGCATTATCTTGAATAAATATGAATGGGAATGTGTCCCGTATTCAGCCCGGGGCTGCCCCATAGAAAAATCCCTGGTGCAATCAGCATAATGCCTCGTAGATTTTGTAACGGTTAAAAATACTGGATTATGGAAATAGACGATGCATTTCTGATTATTATTAATTTTCTCGATATGGTACATTAAAGAAGACCGAAGCAAAATATGATGTCATCATATGACAATCTATGTGGAATCTTTGGAGTTTCATCATAAGGCCTAAAAAAAATAATATGTGTCCTTCCGGTTTCCCGACCGACCCTTACTTTATCACCGCCGACCCTAAATATTTTTAGCGATTTTTTTTTTTTTTTTCATGATAATTTTATTAGCCAGAGTTGTTAAGCATCTAATCTGGATTGCAAAGGTTATCAAAAAGTTGCCTTAGTACAAAAAAGGCATAATATATGCGAACAATATATATAAAAAAAAATATCTAAATAAAAAACTTTTTCCTACCTACCTACCCTAACTTTTTGACAGGGTGAAACCAGAAACACACATATATTTTTTTTAGGCCTAAATAGAATCTCACATTTGTGCCTATATAAATTTTAATATTGAACATATTGAATTCATTATTAAACAGGCACTGATCCTCTACATTTGACTAAAAGGTAACTTGAATTTTTAGCTTGTTAAGTTAGTTTAAACATTTATTTTACATCGATTGTAACGAAAGCTCTATGAACTTATTTGAATCACTCTCGATGTCTTCCTGGGTAGAACCAGTACTAAGCAATGCAGATAAAGTGTCTTGCTCAGGGACACAACGCATATAGCAATGACGGGAATCGAACCCACGACTTTTGGATCATGGATCCAATGCTCTACCACTGGACCACAGCGCTCCACTGTTAGTTAGCTTGTTAGCTAAGCCATCCTTAAAAAATATATATTTGTTTACTGTTTCCTGACCCAAGATTTCATAAATGGGTGGGTGGGTGGATGATTTTGATAAAAAAAAATTGCCAAGGACAGCAAACACCTTAAGAAACTGAAGAAAAATATTTTGAAGAAATCAACAAAAACGAAAATAATGTTAAACAATTGTTATAAATATTTTGACCCTTTTTAGGGAAACAGTTTTTAATGGTAGGCCTTACATACTTTAAACATACTTTATTTCTACATTTCACCATAAATAGATATTGGTTCAGTTCATAGATAATAAGACTGGAACGAAAATACTAGATCTTATAGAGTTCTTCTCCTTGAATTTTTATTTACTACTGTACGTAGACGGTGGACTGGTACATATTTACTACTGTACGTGGACTGGTACAGACTTGACATCTAAATTTGTCATATATACCAGTATTATTTTAGAAGGTAAAATTAATAATAAGGAAAAACATACTTTATACACATGTTGACATTTTTCATGTGCAAGTAACATGTTTTAAAACGTCCTTATGAAGTTATAAACACTAAATTTACAGGTGTATCATGAAGAGGTGGTAGGTGGGGATTTCCCCCGGGCCTGCTACCTTGAATGGTCTATCCGGCTACTATTACCATATATATTATACTTTTACTAGCATTTTGCATAAGTATCGGTCAAAATACCTGGGTTTATTATTATAAGTGCATTGTCATTTTCTGGTCATATAGCTCGCTAGCTTTACTGGTCAAACAGTGGCACATTCGCTTCACCTCCAAGGTCTCCCAAATTCAAACCCTGCTGAGTGAACGTTTTTTTCCTCGTCCATTTACATTGGTTCAGTGATATTTACTGCTGAAGGCTATTTAACTGAGGTACCTAGAACTGGGTTGTGTGTTATTTTAATTTGTGATTGATAAATATCAAGTGAAATAGTTAGAACTCGGTGGGGGGTGAGTATAGGTAGGTTTATAAGCGCATTATTACTTTCTGGTGCTAGAGCCAATTTCAGTGGTCAAACGGGAGAATGTCCAAACTCCGCGTACCGTTTACACTGTAATAAAGAAGACTCACTGGTGCCACTGAGTTTTGTCAGTGTTTTTTAGGACAAAACGCTTCCCCATAGCCTCATCCGATGGATGGGGACATAACCCATGTATCAGAGTCTATCCTTCAAGCATGTTAAAAAAGTAAAAGAACCATAGAGATACATTATATTCTTCAGTAAGAGTAGAGTAGGTTCAGGGATTTTCTATGTATCCTTCCCCTCTCCATCTCGTGTGGCTCTAAATAATCTATAATTTGTTGATGAGCTGTTAAACTACATTCAATTCAATTCTATAGCTGTGCCTATGTTTGAATGGTGTTTTAGTCATTTTTAGCATATTTTAAGCCATATATGATTTTTTGTGGTAGAGGCCGATCACCCCATTTTTCCTGGTTGGAACCAGTACTGTATACCTCCCGCCATCTGTAAGAATCAACACTTTCTCACTTACAAATTGAGCACTTACAAATTGAGCTCCTTAAGTGGGATATGAACCTGTAGCAGTGAGAGGGGAGAAGATTTAAGGGCAATACTACACAATGTGTGTGATTAAGCTCCTTAATTAAGTAACATTGTTATGCTCTCGAACACTGAGGCACTTCTGAGCGATAAAATCACACCCACTGTGTAATATAGCCCTTAGATTTTAGACTGTTAAACTTCCTTGTAATTATTTCATCTTAAAGTTAACGGTTTCTGATTTAGTTACTTGTCCGCTTGTCAGGACTATAGTAATTGATGCAAATTAGGCCAGAGTTTTTTGATATTTAGATTAACGGACCCGCCGACTGCAAGTTTTGCCGAAACCAAAAAAAAAAGAAAAGAAGATTATTTTTTTTCAACTCATTAAAAAAAAAATAAAAAAAAAAAAAAAAAAAAAATGAATTCAGGCAACTGAGAGAAACTTTCAGTATTGTGAGACCTATCTGCCTCTCCTGCTTCAACAGAGCCTTATAATCATCCACACGGAATGCTAAAAATACAAAGAAGCAAAAACAATGATTTTTGGATGTATGAAAGTGCTAATTCAAACTGTGAAATAACGTTGGTTAAAAATTTAAGAATTGAATGTTATTTTTATGTGTTTCGTCAAGGTATGAAATAGTACATTAACATATTAAAATGGCAATTTTGGTCACCATCTTAATTTTATTTTTATTTCTCCTCCTACCCTCAACTTTTAGAAAATAAATCCGTAAATCAATTAATAAAAAAAAAATGGCCTTATATAACAAAAAGCTGGATAATATGTCCCTTGGTTATATGGCACAAGTTTACACACCTAAACAAAAATTATGCATGACTACTTCTATTATGTTAGCTTAATTCTAAAGTTACAATTTCTTTGAAGAAGATACAATCTTAGCTTGACTAGTTCTAATTAACAGTAGATGACACACACTCCCATCCCAGGAATTGCTACTATTTATATATTGTAGGGTTTCAGCTTGGGGAATTTTGTTTTCCTTTCATATCCATTATGCTTACGCAAAAACTTAAAGGGCTATCGGCATCCAGTCTTTGCATATTATTTCATGACTTGTTTTATTTGATTAAATTGATATCATTTTAAGAAAACTTTGACACTAATTAAAATGATTTTACACAGTAACATTTAACAGGGAGTAAGTATACGTATACTTACTCCCTGCATTTAATAATGTGATTAAACTATTTCCAAAACAGTTGGACACTAACATTAAAAGCAGGTTCCAGTGACCTCGAAATTTAGGTGATTTTAATTCTGGGAATGACGTACCTTCTACTTTAGATCTAATTTTTCATTGTTTAAAGGGACTGGAGGTGATTTAGAATATTACTTGGGGCCAGTACAATGGGTGTCACGAAACACCCAAATCTACATTATTTCCCCCCCAAATTCACCCAAATCTTCACCAAATCTACCCCTAAACTTCCCAAATCCACCCCTAAACTTCCCAAATCCACACTAAATCTACCTTATATGGTGTTACAATGATGTTATTGTACCAAATATCAAAAATAAAATAATCATAAATTGAGAAAAATTAAGATATATTTGTTAATTTATTACCGAATTAACGATTTTTGCGTTATTTTTACACATTGTGAGAACAACATAACATTATTAACAAATAAATTGACCACTTCATCTTCATTTTGCTCAAATGATTTCTTTTGTTGTGATATTTGTTACTACAACATCGATGTAACACCATATAATGTAGATATGGTGTGGATTGGTAGATTTGGTGTAGATTTGGGTGGATTTGGAGAAAATAGGTAGATTTGGGTGTTTCGTGTAACCGAGTACAAGAATTGAATTGAATTGAATGTTGTTTAACCGCTCATCAACACAGTGTAGGTTATTTAGAGCCGCCCCAGAGAGAGGGGAAGGATACATAGGAATCCGGTAACCTGCACTACTCTTTATTATCGAATAGATTCCTATGGTTCTTTAACGTGCTCAGAGGATAGACACGTCCGACGGACGAGGCTAAGGGAAAGTGTCTTGCCGAAGAACACACCGACGGAACTCAGTGGCACCACGGAGGACTGAACCCTGGGCCTCCAAGAGAAAACCCTCCGAATATGCGTCAGTTTCAGATGAAATGTGCACATGAATTATTATTTATGAATGTGTTTGGAATGGAAAACACCATGACTTTGTGTATTTCCATTGTTTAAATGTCGATGGTAATTCATATGGGGTTCATATAGCTCATTACATGGTCCGAGTATTGACTTTCATACCCCATCCAACCCCTTCTCCAAGAAGCCAAAACGGGGTTGGCTGAAGTATGAAATAAACCCTTAATTTCGCCTTAAAAAGTTAGCATATTTTAAAATTAAAACATTTAATAGGTAATTTTAAACATGTTTTCTTTTTCTTTTTTGGAAAACGTGTTTTATTGTCGAAATATAAATCCTGCTAATATAAGCTTTCCCATCGCTTAATGGAATTAAGGCGGGACCATGTCATGCTAGCAGTTGTATATAAATATCACATTCATGAGAGGGTGATAGAAAGAATGTTCACCCTGAGTATATGATTATCGCCCGAGGCGAAGCTGAGGGTGATAATATCCGAAGGGTTAACATTCTTACTATCACCCTCTCATGAATGTGATATTTATTTTATTATACCGAAATCCGCTTGTGCCAGAATAAGGTTCATTTTCAGTACACTTTGCTGGATTTTTATTATGCCCCCGAAGGGTGGCATATAGTAGTACGGTCTGTCCGTTCGTCTGTACACTCGTGTCCGCTTCATAACTCTGACAATAATGGACGGATTTTCAAATAACTTCGCACAATTGCTCACCACAACAAGACAATGTGTCGCGCACAAAAAACCAGGTATTTGGCTCCAAGGTCAAGGTCACACTTAGAGATCAAAGGTCAAAATCCGTTCGTCTGTACACTCGTGTCCGCTTCATAACTCTGACAACAATGGATGGATTTTCAAATAACTTCGCACAATTGCTCAATACAACAAACGACGTGTCGGACACAAAATCCAGGTCCGTTGCTCCAAGGTCAAGGTCACACTTAGAGATCAAAGTTAAAAATCCGTCCGTCTATACAATCGTCTCCGCTTCATAACTCGGACAATAATCGACGGATTTTCAAATAACTTCGCACAATTGCTCACCACAACAAGACAAAAAAAATTAATTTTTTTAATTTTTTTTTTTTAATTTTATTTTATTTTGTTTAATTTTTTTTTAATTTCATTTTATTTTAAAAAAATTTTTTTTATTTTTTTTTACATATATCTGTTTGTTTCATATTGCTCCAAGGTCAAGGTCACACTTACAGGTCACTTCGGGGGCATTTGTCACTTACTGTGACATTTCTTTTTTTTTTTATTTCAAAAACAATTTTTTTTCAAAATATGTCTGAAAGTTATAGCGTTGACTTGTAAATAACGTAAGTAAGAAAATGAGTGGTAGTTTATTAAAATCGGTAAAGTACTTTTGAAGTTATGATAAATTAAAAATAGCATTTCACCATACTGAGCCGATGACGTCACCGAAACAGTACGCACTCCAACGCGCATCAAAGCTGCACATGCGATAATTTTTTACAATCACCCTGCGATTTACTATCACCCTCTACTAACACCCTCGCGTGAGATAGTAAGAAATTACACATTGTTGTCTATGGGGGTTTAACATGGGCGTTTTATGTGAGGTATAATAATACATATTATTGAATCAAAGTGTAGTAAGATCACAGAATTTATTTTATTCTTAATGCCTCATATGAATTAATAATAATGATTTATAAATGCACCAAAAATACAAACCTTTTATAATTATTGATTATTTTATGGGGCATAATTTATTGAATATGCACCTGAAGCACATTATGATGGGTTTGCTCATATTTGGATTGGCACCCATTATTCTTCCAGATCGCCAATTGTCCCTTTAGTCGGTGTGGCTGGCAGTCAAACAATCGCCAAAAGTATGTGACAGTGGCCTTTTAAAGGACATTGTCTTTGATTCATGAAGATATTGTTAATATGACCAACATTTAAAATTAGGCAAAGTAGGTTACGTTGACACAGTGAAATCCCTTTAAAAATGATTTTAATCAAATTTGTTTGCCCCTCTGTCTTTCTTGGGTCAAGGTCATTGTGACACAATCCCGACAAATATTTTTTGCACTATAAATAATAAACTTCTGAACTTACAGTCTTGAAACTTTATTCAGTGACTCCCTTGGTCAATGACGATCTCTATTTATTTTAGGGTCAGTAGACCAAAGTCAAATTAAGAACACAAAAGCCTGAAAACTACTACCTGCATACATCTCATAATCTATCGCAGCTAAAATCATTTAACATTATTGCAATACATACTAAGACAAATGTCAAAGACAATGTCAGCATGACCTAATCATGAAAAACACTTTCCAGGGGTAAAACAAACTGAGATGACAAGGCAAATTGATTTTAGTAGGTCAAAGATGAAGGTCAGCATGACTAGGTCATGTAAAGCCATTTCTGCTCAATAATTTATAATCTGCTTCAACAACAATCTGGAACTTTAATACTCAAAATGCATTGACCCATATTGATTCTAGGGTCAAAGGTCAATTAAAGATCATCATTACCCAATCATGAAAAACGTGTTCTCATGAATTGTTGGATATAATTTAGTTTTTGTCTCACCTTTTCGAAGAAAAAAAAGAGACATATATAATATAGGTGTTGCTTTTCCAGCGGCATCAACATTCAAGTTTTGCGTTTAGGTCATTTTCTCTCAAACTGTATGCACTATACCTTTCAAACTTTGCTTATAGTTGTATCTTGAGTGATACATCGCAACGTGACAAAGCAAATGTGGAAGTGACCTGGACCCTCCCAGCAAAGGGCAGATGACTTAATAATTTTTAGGTTCAACTTTTACGTTTAGGTCACTTTTTCACAAACTGTATGCACTAGACCTTTCAAACTTTGCTTATAGTTGTATCTTGGGTAGTACATTGCAACGTGACAAAGCAAATGTGGAAGTGACCTTGGCCCTCCAAGCAAAAGGCAGATAACTTAATAATTTTTAGGTTCAACTTTTGCGTTTAGGTCACTTTTTCACAAACTGTATGCACTAGACCTTTCAAACTTTGCTTATAGTTGTATCTTGGGTGGTACATCGCAACGTGACAAAGCAAATGTGGAAGTGACCTTGACCCTCCAAGTAAACGGCAGATAACTTAATAATTGTTAGGTTCAACTTTTGCGTTTAGGTCATTTTTTCACAAACTATGCACTAGACCTTTCAAACTTTGCTTATTTATTTGTAACTTGAGTGGTACATCGCAACGTGACAAAGGAAGTGACCTTAACCCTCCAAGAAAAGGGCAGATAAATTTAATTGTTACAGTTACATCACTCTCATTAATTATAATATGCACTAGATGTTTTAAACCTACTTTATAGCTTAATCTTTGAAAGAAAACATATTCTATTTTGGCATAGTTGTGTCTTGGGTAGTGCCTCTTTTTGGATGCATGGATTTCATCTATGACCTTGACCTACTTTTTGGAGCTGATGATTTTTAGCTCTACAGGCCAAGGGCCTTCATTGCACAAGTTCTAAAACCAGCCAGATCAGACCAGTAACAGCGGAGTTATGGCCCTTGATTTAGTTAAAAATGCTATATTGCTATATTTTGCCTCGTTAAGACAATAGGGCCTTCATTTTTAGCTCGACTGATCAGAGATCAGCAGAGCTTATGCCGTGGTGCGGCGTCCGTCGTCTGTCTGTCCGTCTGTCCGTCCGTCTGTCTGTCCGTAAACTATTTTTTGTAGCGACTACTCCTCTGAAACTACTGAATGGATTTTCATGAAACTTTACAGAAATGTTGCCCATGAAGTCTAGTTGATCCTAGCAAAAATTCATGTTGATGTGAAATCCAAGATGGCCGCCAAATCTAAAAATAGTTTTTTAAAAAACAAGTTTGTAGCGACTACTTCTTGAAAACTATAAGTGATATTGATATGGGACTTTTTCTAAAATGATCAGCATGACATGATGTTGGTCCTTATCGAAAATCGTTTTGATTCGACGTTAAACATGGCTGCCAACGGCCATCTTTGTTTACATAGAGTTATATAATGAAAACTTGTAGCGACTACTCCTCTGAAACTACTTGACGGATTTTCATGAAACTTCACAGGAATGTTGCTCTTGGTGTCTAACTGATCCAAGCAAAATTTCAGGTCGGCCGGAAATTCAAGATGGCCGCCACGGCTAAAAATAAATTTTCAAAAAACAAGTCTGTAGCGACTACTTCCTGAAATCAAAATCAATCAGTAGAGCTTCAAGATCATTGACCTCTCGTTCATCTTATCTTTACCAAACTTTACCACATTGTTAATATCAATGAAAGCTCGAACAAGTTCGAAAACCAGCCAGATCGGACCAGTAACAGCGGAGTTGTGGTCCTTGAATTAATTAAAATGCTATATTGCTATATTTTGCCTCGTTAAGACGATAGGGCCTTCATTTTTCATCCTATCTTTACCGAACTTTACTACATTGTTAATATCAATGAAAGCTCGGATAATTTTGAAAACCAGCCAGATCGGACCAGTAACAGCAGAGTTATGGTCCTTGATTTAGTTAGAAATGCTATATTTTGCCTCGTTAAGACGATAGGGCCTTCATTTTTCATCCGATCTTTACCAAACTTTATCAGATTGTTAACGTCCATGAAAGGTCGGTCAAGTTCAAAAACCAGCCCTTATCGGACCATTAACAGCGGAGTTATGGCCCTTGATTTTGTTAAAAATGCTATAATTTGCCTCCTCATTTAACAGGGCCTTCATTTTGCATCTGATCTTTGCCAAACTTTACCAGATTTTATGACTTTATTTTTTTATTTTTTTATTTATATTTAATTTTTGATTTTAAATTATTATTATTTAAATGTTTTAGTTTTGTTTTTTTAGCTCTATGTTGGACCAGTCGGACCAGTAACAGAGGAGTTATGGCTCTTGATATAGTTAAAAATGCTATGTTTTGCCTTGTTAATATGGTAGGGCCTTCATTTATCTTCTGATCTTTACCAGATTCTTTAGTATATAATGGCCCTTGATTTAGTTAAAAAGCTGTATTTTGACCAAAACTTCCAAAAAAAGTAAATGGCAGTCACTCGCTTCATTGATGTTATAAGAGCCATGTTAGCATGTAGAGCTTCTACAGGCCCTCTTGTGCCTCTTGTTTTTATTAGCTCTACTGGCCGAAGGCCAGCAGAGCTTATGGGCTGCCGAGTTGTCCGTCGTCCGTCCGTCGTCCGTCCGTTGTTAACTTTTGTCTCGTTAAGACGATAGGGCCTTCATTTTTCATCCGATCTTTACCAAACTTTAACAGGTTGTTAATATCAATGAAAGCTCGGATGAGTTTGAAAACCAGCCAGATCGGACTAGTAACAGCGGAGTTATAGCCCTTGATTTAGTTAAAAATGCTATATTGCTAAATTGTGCCTCGTTAAGACGATAGGGCATTCATTTTTCATCCTATCTTTACCAAACTCTACCAGATTGTTAATATCAATGAAATCTCGGACAAGTTCGAGAACCAGCCAGATTGGACCAGTAACAGCGGAGTTATGGTCCTTGATTTAGTTAAAAATGCTATATTGCTATATTTTGCCTCGTTAAGACGATATGGCCTTCGTTTTTCATCCTATCTTTACCAAACTTTACCACATTGCTAATATCAATGAAAGGTCGGATAAGTTCGAAAACCAGCCATATCGGAATAGTAACAGCGGAATTGTGTCCCTTGATTTAGTTAAAAATGCTATATTTTGCATCGTTAAGACGATAGGGGCTTCATTGTTCATCCGATCTTAACCAATCTTTATCAGATTGTTAATATCGTTGAAAGCTCGAACACGTTTGAAAAACAGCCATATCGGACCAATAACAGCGGAGTTATGGCCCTTGATTTAGTTAAAAATGCTATATTTTGCCTCGTTAAGACGATAGGGGCTTCATTGTTCATCCGATCTTTACCAAACTTTATCAGATTGTTAATATCAATGAAAGCTTGAACAAGTTCGAAAACCAGCTATATCGGACTAGTAACAGCGGAGTTATGGCCCTTGATTTAGTTAAAAATGCTATATTTTGCCTCGTTAAGACTATAGAGGCTTCAGTGTTCATCCGATCTTTACCAAACTTTATCAGATTGTTAATTTAATATCAATGAGAGCTCGGACAAGTACGAAAACCAGTAACATCGGAATTGTGGCCCTTGATTTACTTCAAAATGATATATTTTGCCTCGTTAAGACGATAGGGCCTTCATTTTTCATCCGATCTTTACCAAACTTTATCAGATTGTTAAATGTCTATGAAAGCTTGGTCAAGTTCGAAAACCAACCAGATCGGACCAGAAATAGCGGAGTTATAGCCCTTGATTTTCTTAAAAATGCTATAATTTGCCTCGTCATCTGATCTTTGGCAATCTTTACCAGTTTTTATGACAGTATTTTTTTTATATTATTATTAATTTTATTTTATTTTAATTTTTTTTTTTATTTTTTTTTTTTAAATTTTTTATTTTTTTTTTAATTATTATTATTATATTTTTTTCCCCTAGTTTTGAAATTATTACTTATTTTTCATTTTTTTTTTTTTTTTTTTTTTAGCTCTATGTTGGACCAGTCGGACCAGTAACAGAGGAGTTATGGCTCTTGATTTAGTTAAAAATGCCAGGGGCGTAGCTAGGGACCTTTAGAATGTGTACGCAAACACTCTAGATATTTTTCCTAGACCGTCTGTGGGGCAATCTGGAGGCATTTCCGCAACAAAATGAGGCGGATTTTGTCTCTGTCCCTCACCCCCACCAACCCCTAGCTCTTGTTTTTATTGCATTGTTGGGCTTTTTAATTTTTCAATATTTGGGACAATGTGTACGCAACTGCGTACTTTGCGTACTGGTAGCTACGCGCCTGAATGCTATATTTTGCCTCGTTAATATGGTATGGCCTTCATTTTGATCTTTATCAAACTTTACCAGATTCTTTAGTTATGGCCCTTGATTTAGTTAAAAAGCTGTTTTTTGCCCGAAACTTTCAAAAAAAATGTAAATGGCAGTCACTCGCTACATTGATGTTATAAGAGCCATGTTAGCCAGTAGAGCGTCCACAGGCCCTCTTGGGCCTCTTGTTTAATTTTGTTTTTATTTTTTATTATTTCATCATTTTTTGAATTACTTTTTTTAATTTGTTTTGTTGTTAACGCCGTGTTAGCAAGAAGCATTGCTATAATTGCCCCCCCCCCCCCCCCCACCCCCCCCCCCCCGACTTGAAACCTTTTTTTTTTTTACATATTTCTTTGTTGTTTTAGTCAATTTTTACACATATATGTTGCCCCCCACCACCTCCCTCCACCCCACCCCCCAATCCACTCCCGCCTCTAACCCCCACTGCCCCCCCCCACTTGAAACTTTTTTTTTACATATTTCTGTGTTGCTTTTGCCCCCCCCCCCCCCCCCCCCCCACCCACACTTGAAACTTTTTTCTTTTTTTTTTACTTATTTCTTTGTTGTTTTAGTCAATTCTTACACATGTATGTTCCCCCCCCCCCCCACCACACTTGAAACTTTTTTTTTTTTACTTATTTCTTTGTTGTTTTAGTCAATTCTTACACATGTATGTTGCCCCCTCCCCTCACCCCAACCCACTCCCGCCTCTCACCCCCCCCCCCCCCCCCACCCCCCCACTTGAAATTTTTTTTTTTTTTTTACTTATTTCTTTGTTGTTTTAGTCAATTCCTTACACATGTATGTTCCCCCCCCCCCCCCCCACCACACTTGAAACTTTTTTTTTTTTACTCTTTTCTTTGTTGTTTTTAGTCAATTCTTACACATGTATGTTGCCCCCTCCCCTCAACCCAACCCACTCCCCGCCTCTCACCCCGCTCCCCCCCCCCCCGCACCCCACCCCCACTTGAAAATGTATATATTTTTTTATTTTATTTTTTTTTACATATTTCTGTGTTGTTTTTAGTCATTTCTTACACATATACGTTGCAACCCTCTCGCCCCTCGCCCACTCCCCACCTCAACCCCTCTCTCACCCCCCCCAGACTTGAAACTTTTTTTTTTTTTTTTTTACATATTTCTTTGTTGTTTAAGTCAATTTTTACACATATATGTTGCCCCCCAAGCCCCCCTCCACCCCTCCCCACCAACCCACTCCCACCTCTAACCCCCACTCCCCCCGGCTTGAAACTTTTTTTTTTTTACATATTTCTGTGTTGTTTTAGTAAATTCTTACACATGTATGTTGCAACCCTCCTCCCCCCCCCCCCCACCCCCACCCCGCCGCTCCCCCCACCACCCACACTTGAAACTTTTTTTATTTTTTTTTACTTATTTCTTTGTTGTTTTAGTCAATTCTTACACATATATGTTGCCCCCCTCCCCTCACCCCAGCCCACCCCAGCCCACTCCCGCCTCTCACCCCGCTCCCACACGCCACCCCCACCCCCACTTGAAAATGTATATATTTTTATTTTAATTTTTAACTCGACTGATCAGAGATCAGCAGAGCTTATGCGTGGTGCGGCGTCCGTCGTCTATCTGTCCGTCTGTCCGTAAACTTTTATTTGTAGCGACAACTCCTCTGAAACTATAGGATGGATATTCATGAAACTTTACAGAAATGTTGCCCATAAAGTCTAGTTGATCCTAGCAAAAATTCATGTTGATGTGAAATCCAAGATGGCCACCAAAGCTAAAAATAGAGTTTTAAAATAATACAAGTTTGTAGCGACTACTTCTCGAAAACTATAAGTGATATTGATATGGGACTTTTTCTAAAATGATCAGCATGACATGATGTTGATCCTTGTCAAAAATCGTTTTGATTCAACGTTAAACATGGCTGCCAGCGGCCATCTTTGTTTACATAGAGTTTATATAGTAAAAACTTGTAGCGACTTCTCCTCTGAAACTACTTGGCGGATTGTCATGAAACTTTACAGGAATGTTGCTCTTGATATCTAATTGATCCTAGCAAAATATCAGATCTGCCAGAATTTCAAGATGGCCGTCACAGCTAAAAATAGATTTTTAAAAAATAAGTTTGTAGCGACTACTTCTTGAAAACTATAAGTGATATTGATATGGAACTTTTTCTAAAATGATCAGCATGACATGATGTTGATCCTTGTGGTAAATTATTTTGATTCGACGTTAAACATGGCTGCCAGTGGCCATCTTTGGTTACCTAGAGTTATATAGTAAAAACTTGTAGCGACTACTCCTCTGAAACTGCTTGACGGATGTTCATGAAACTTCACAGGAATGTTGCTCTTGATGTCTAGTTGATCCTAGAAATATTTCAGGTCGGCCGGAAATTCAAGATGGCCGCCACAGCTAAAAATAGATTTAAAATAAATAAGTTTGTAGCGACTACTTCTTCAAAACTATAAGAGATATTGATATGGGACTTTTTCTTAAATGATCAGTATGACATGTTGTTGGTCCTTGTCGAAAATCGTTTTGATTTGACGTTAAACATGGCTGCCAGCGGCCATCTTTGTTTACATAGAGTTATATAATGAAAACTTGTATCGACTACTCCTCTGAAAGTACTTGACGGATTTTCATGAAACTTCACAGGAATGTTGCTCTTAATGTCTAATTGATCCTAGCAAAATTTCAGGTCGGCCGGAAATTCAAGATGGCCGCCACGGTTAAAAATAGATTTTCAAAAAACAAGTCTGTAGCGACTACTTCCTGAAATCAAAATCAATCAGTAGAGCTTCAAGGTCATTGACCTCTTGTTTTTTACATATTTCTGTGTTGTTTTAGTCAATTCTTACACATAGCTTCTCACACATAATGTTGCTCCCTCCCCACCTCCCTGCTTCTCCACCCCCCCCCCCCCCCCCCCCACCCCACACACACAAACACTAGTAACTCTTTTATTTTATTTTATTTACATATTTTGTGTTGTTTTGGTGAATTATTACACAGCTTCTTACACATATATGTTGCCCTCACCACCCCCACTCCCCTCACCATCCACCCCCGCCTCTCTCCCACCCTCACCACACTCAAAACTCGAATTCTTTTTCATTTTTTTACATATTTCTGTAGTTTTGGTCAATTCTTACACATAGTTATATTGTGCTCCCAACCCAACCCCACATTGTTGTAGCCTTGTTTTCTGATGGTATATATTAGCTATAAATTTATTATTCTCTGAAAAATTGAATAGTCGAGCTGCGCTGTTCTCCGACAGCTCTTGTTTTTATTTTATACTAAAATGTTTACAAACTTTCATTTAAGCATCATTGACCTTTTTATTTTTAAGTCCTGAGCCCCCATTAGGCGAGACATGTTAAATATTAATCCACGGATTTCTTGTTTTATTTCTGATTTAAGAAAACCCAGAAGGTACCTTTATGAAGCATGGATAACGGAAGAGACTTTAGCAAAGATGGCGGCCAAGATGACTGGCGATACAAAGATCAGTTCTCATCCCCATCCAATCAGAGGGAACTCTGGAATCTCCACGAGGATGAGGGTCACACAATTCAAACCGATCCAAGCACTTTTGTTCCAAATTTTAGGGCGGCTTTGGATAGCCTTTCCGGTATATCGGAACCAGGGAACATGGAAGTAGCATTGCAACCACAAGGATATGGGAGTATGGGTGGAATGGGTCTTTATGGTTCCTCAGGAATGACAGATATAAGCCATGAGACCGAGTGCCATATGGATTCACGAGGAGTTCGACTAGGGTTCTCGACGACACAAACACGCTACTCGGGTTTCGGCACATCGTCGCGAACTGTTGGATTCCAGATGATGATGGGACATGGGTTTGTAGGTGTGAGTAGTCATATGTTTTCCACCGGTCATAGACAACCCATGTTTGGATTCGGACATGGTCACGGCTCTATTAATGGAGGCGGTAGCCACTACTGCCCTGTACATGGGACCCATCAATATCGCGACACAGACCTTTATGGTGGCGAAGACGAAAATATGTATGGAGCATCTAATTCTTCATTTGAAAGAGACAGTTACCAAGGACCTATTATAACTGAAGTATCGGATGACTCAGATACTGACGATGTAGGTAAATATGAAGAAAGTGCACAAGGAAGTAAATTTACTAAAGAAACTGACAAGGAAACTAGCAAACATTATGGATTTCTCGAAATTGAGGATTCAAAATCAGAGCAGGTTGAAAATAAATTCTTATCCGCAAAGAAGTTTAAAGCAAACAAAAATGCAACAATGGTTAAAAGCAAATTGGGCACTGCCAACAAAAATGCCACAGTACGACGGACGACATCCGGTAATAGCACGCCTTTGTCTAGTCTGGAATTGCAGTCAGAGTTTTCATCTTCAACCAAACGAGCTTCATTACGACCATCTGCTTCCAATGAAGTCACGCCTTTGTCAAGTCTAAATTTACACTCAGGGGTTGAATCTACAGGAATAAACACCCCATTACGACAAAGTACATCCTTGGATACTACGCCTTTAGCAAAGAAAAATGCCGCATTACGAGGAAATGCGTCCAATGATACCACATCTTTGTCAAGTTTAGATTTACAGTCTGAGCTTGAATCCACAAACAAAAAAACTTTAGCACACCAAAATACATCCAGAGATACTACACCGTTGCCAGGTTTAGATATGCAGACAGAGTTTAAGTCTACATACAAAAATGCCTCATTACGGCAAAATACATCCAAAGACCCCGCACCTTTGTCAAGTTTAGATTTACAGTCAGAATCTGAAGCTTCAAATGAAAAGACTTCAGTACGACAAAGTTCATCCAAAGACACCGCACCTTTGTCAAGTTTAGATTTACAATCAGAATCTGAATCTTCAAATGAAAAAACTTCAGTACGACAAAGTTCATCCAAAGATACCACACCATTGTCAAGTTTAGAATTGAAGACAGAGTTTAAATTGACCAACAATAAAAAAACATTGCGACAAAATACATCGAAAACTACCACGCCTTTGTCTAGTTTAGATTTACAGTCTGAGCTTGAATCTACAAACGAAAAAAATTCAGTACTACAAAGTTCATCCAAAGATACCACACCGTTTTCAAGTTTAGAATTGCAGACAGAATTTAAATCTTCTAACAAAAATATGTCATTACGAAAAAAAACATCTAAAGATACTCGGCCTTTATCCGGTTTAGTTGTACAACCGGAGTTTGGATCTACAAGCAAAATCACTTCTGTACAGCAAATTACATCTAAGGATACCACGCCTTTGTCCAGTGTAGAACTGCAATCAGAATTTGAATCTACAAACAAAAATGTATCGTTACGAGGGAATTTATCCAACGATACCACTCCTCTGACAAGTTTGGATTTGCAATCAAACTTTGAGCAAAAAGAACCTATAAATAGAACTGTTACTTTGGCAAAAGAAAGCACTTGTTCAGATAATGACATAAAGTATAATCAAAACATGGACACCCTGTCAAACACGGCAAACATTCAAATAAGTTATGACAATCAAGGAACGGACTCGGAAGCTTCTGGCCACATCACAGATGCCAACTCAAACACAAATGACCGTCAAATACATGATGAAAATGCAGAAACCCTTACAGATACAAAACGCTACCAAATGCATAAAGAAAACATGCACACCAATTCAAAAACAGATGTTGCCACATCTAAGCCTGAAGAATTATTTCAAGGTAATGACGCAATACCTGCCTGTGAACAACACGGCTTTGGTAAAAACTTGCAGTCAAAACGAACAACCGATTATCTCCTCCATGAAGTTATTGCAGACAGAGTGTTAACTGAAAATGAATCCAGCTTTCACCAACAAGCGCCATCACTAAATGTGGATGACAAAATATCTGCTATGGATACTAAACTGACGGAAGGCTATCAATCATCAACGCAGAATGTGGAAACAGTTGGCGATACACCAAAGGATGAGCAAGCTTACGTTAACAATGCAGACAGCATTCATCACAGTCAATCAAGACGAAAGCATTTTTCCGAGATGGAAGATGATGAAGTTGGATTCGAAAGAGTTATAGCCACTTTAAAGTTTGAAGATGAGAACAATGTACAAATGGCTGAGTTTCGGACTAAAAAAGAAAACATCGCCATTGGTGGCCAGAATGAAATAGGCGAAAAAGGAGAAATGGACTTTAGGAGAACTCCGAGTTTGAACCAAAAAGAAATTAACTTTCCAAAGAATACTAATAAAGAACAAGAGTTGCAGTCAAAATCAAACACGAAAATAAAAGCCGCTGCGAATAACATAGAACATGTAGACTTAGACTCTAATAATGATGCCAGCTGTGTTCTAGATTCAATGAGTGGTGACACAGATAGTGAAATCAGTAGAGGAGAAAAATCAGGTCAAAAGACACAGACATTTGGTACATCAGTATGTTATGTTGATGGTATACAATCTTTTCATGATGTCGGCCTAATGCAGTCAGAATTGTCTTCTAGAAATGAAGCTTTGACTGCATCAGCCGACTCGCTAGATCGAAGTATGAATAACTCTTTTATCAATGATAAATCAAACACAAATGAAGACGTTGAAATAGAATGTGATAGCGAAATGGAGAACAAGTTGATCTCAAAGGAAGATAAACCAAAAATGGATGCCCCAAAGGTCAATGATACAGAAAATGCGGAAAGTGAACATGAATCGGAAGCAAGGAAAGCTGCAATTTTGTTACAGTTGGACCGACGAAGCTTAAACAATTTACAAAAAAGGGAAACTGATGCAATGTATTTGTTTGAGAACCCAAATACTGGAACAAAACTAATGAATACCACACCCAAAATATCTACTAAACAAGGAATGCATGAAACAAATGTAGAACAATATTCGGAAAACATGTCTGGTGGCGAAATTAAAGATTCTAATCAAAGTACTTGCCCGCATCACCATGTACATAGATTGTGCAACGGTCCCCTCACTGATCCAGCATGTAGCTTCTGCGGATCCACCTGTATTCATCCATCTCATTGCTGTGCATGTCACCTGAATCTTCTAGAATGTTGCGTATGTGGAAATATTATGAATAGTGAAGGAATATCTTTAATACCAATATCAGGTACGGTCTATATAACTATACTATTAAAGTTTAGCTTTTTAATTTTCCACTTAAAACAATATTCAAATGTTAACTTTTTTAAAACAATGATTTCCATTACATTTTTAATATGCTATATTGTAATAAATATTGTCTTGCGGTTTTCGAATAATTCGATCAGTATTGGTCGGGGACCACGTGCACCGTCACTTATGTAAACATAAACTAATTTTTCAGACACATCCATGTATCTTGACAATTTTTACTCTACTCTCTATTAGGCTACCTCTTCCTAGAAATTTGACACCAAAACATTTGGTTTTATATAAATTATCTAAGTGGCACGTAACCTTTGTATAAATAGACTTAAACTGAGAAATAATTTTGTTTATAAGCCCAGTTTTCCATCATGTTTTTTATCAAGTGATAGATTCAAGAAGGTGATGATACAGTAAAATTTGATTAATTAAAAACATGTTTGCAAGTCTATTCAACAATTTCATTGAAAAAGTTGTATGTTCCACCATTCACCACGACCGCTATAACAATGCAACTGGTAACGTCAATGTAATATTTTTCACGACATCAATTTACGCTGTAACACTGGGTAACTGTTTGTAAATCAAACAGATACAGGTTGTTCCTCTTGCCTCTCTTTGGTTAAAATATATTTTCACGGTATATTTTAACTGCGTCCGCTGAAGTGTGATAAAAAATCATCGTCAAAACCCACGTTTAATTGATTACGTTATACTCCATGGTGGAGAGTAACGGAACAAATCACACGAGGGTATCCGACGATGGATTAAAATTTGACGTTATAACAATGTTTTTTTTTAATAATTTTTTATGCGGCAGTATGTGCGCGCATCCCCGACGCCATATAAGGAAGTAAACACACTTTTCAGAGAAAGCCCTTTCATTTTTTGCAGTGTAAAAACAGTTTTTAAATGAGAATGACGGAAACTGAGCTTGGACGGAAACAGCTGGCCCCTAACCAGTACTTCAGTCAGCATGAGTATTGGAATTAAACTTTTTTTAAAACACAATATAAAATAAAACATAAATATATCAACACATAAACAATAAGGTTTCAGATTTGTTATTTAATTATTTATTAAATTTCTCTCTTAAGATGACCCATTGGATCATCCAGAATGGGCCTGGATAGACGAATTCAAAAATGGTGACAGTCAAGGTTCTGTTAGAAAAAAGCCGAATAAACGAAACAAAAATGCAACACGTCAAATAGCAACATCAGAGCAAACTAGTAAGAATGTACCCGTTGAACAAACTGCTCCAGTAGTTAAAAGCACTAACAACAGTACAGCAGATACACCTGGTGGTAAGTGTATGACAGCAAACTTGCATGATTACATAACAATTGATAGATATGAAGACGCATAGTCAAATATTATTATTGCACCTCGCACAAAATCCTAGGAATTTCATTGGATTGGAGCGGTCACATGGTGACCCTCTATTATTCTATAGTGCGTCAGTAGATTTCATAGAGGGTCACTAAAACAATATGGACTACAATTTTGATTCAAAGTTTAAATCATTTGCAAATAGTTCTTTAAATCGTTAATAACAAACATAATAAGTAAATTTAATAATGTTTTTAAACTGTACCGGTCATGACGTCAACGTCATGACGTCAAATTTCGCGAACGTCTCAATGACGTTGATGCTCCATTATAATGGGTTAAATATCGGCGTTTGCCTTAAAAAAGGTGCTCGATGCAATAAATCAGTTATTGGGTTTGTTACTGACCCCCTACATAAATATGTGGGGTCAGTCGGATGTATAGGGGGACTCGGCTATCGCCTCGCCCCCTATAAATCCGACTGACCCCACATATTTCTGTATGGGGTCAGTAACAAACCCAATAATTAATAATGTTCTCTTGATTCTTTTGGAAACAAGTAGCGTTCGAATTTACAAGGAGGCAGCGCTACAGCCGTGTCTCAATAGAAAATGGCTTTTCCGAATTTCAAAACTACGCTGACGGTAGTTTTGTGTCGCCTTCGTAGCATTGCAGAGACTTAGGGATCACTTTGTCTGTCGTCGTCCTTCCGTCACACTTTAACCTGAAACCTAATCTTGGCCATAGCTTAAAAAGTATGCGACCTATTTTCATGAAACTTCACACACATCTTTATCTTAACCTAAGAAATGTTGTTACACATGTCCAATAACTCTGACTTTTATTTTGGCAGGGTTATGCCCCTTCTCATGAAAATTTAACCTGCAACCTGATCTAGCTCATGACTTGGCAAAATATTGACCTATGATCATGATTTTTTTACAGTTTTTCCTTATCACTTATCCAATGCAGATGTTTTTCATGAACTTTAACACTTTAAATAAAAAGATTGTACTTGCTGAAAAAAGCACACGGCAGGCGACACAAGTGTTCTGTGGAACACCCTCTTACTTGCACTTCTTTGGTTTAAACATATTTTATTATACCCACGTTTTTGATAAAAAACAGGGTGTGTATTAAAATCACGTCTGTTCGCCGTCCGTCCGTTACCGCATCTCCTCCTAAACTGCTGAACCGAATTCAAACTTAAGGTATGATTTTAGCATATGATGACGGCGTGCAAGAGCAACATTATTTTTGGCTCCGAGCCCAGGGGCCCTCAGGGGGAGTCAAAAGGTCAAATACACTAAAAATTCAATTACACTGTCATTTTTCCATATTTTTGCACATAACTTGACGTATATAATCATCTATGAAAGATAAACAACATATCAAACAATTTATTATTTCAGAAGTCAGTCTGGGGGGTCCCAGGGTGGGTGGGGCAGGAGGGTGTGGCGGGTGAGCTGGGATTTTTTATTTTTTTATTTTTTTTGTAATTATGTCTCAAATGATACATTATGATGATGGCTCCACACCCAGGAGCCCTCAGTGGGATCAAAAGGTCAATACAATAAAAATTCAATTTCACTGTCATTTTTCCATATTTTTGCGCATAACATGGTGTATGTAATTTGCCTATGAACATGATGAAAGATTAAACACCATATCAAACGATTTTATTATTTCGAACTCCAACGTCTGCCTGGGGGCCCAGTGGGGGGTGGGGAATGGGGTATTTGGGGCATTTATTTTCATTCCCATGTTTTTGAAAAAAGCAGGGTATATTAAAATCGCCTCCATTTGTCCGTCCGTCCATCCGTTACAGTATCTCCTCCTAAACCGCACACCCCTCCCTCCCCACCCCCAACACCTCTCTATCTGGATTGGGGAAAACGTTGATAGGTGCATTATTGTTATGTTGTTATGAAAACAACTCTGACTCTGTAGTTTAAGTTCTATAAATCATATTTACCACCCTTCTCTATCCGGATGGGGGAAAACGTTGAATAATAAAATTGATAGGTGCATTATTGTTATGAAAACACTTTGACTGTGTAGTTTAAGTTCTATACATCATAGTTATCACATTTCTGTGGGTGATTTAAAGATCGGGATTTCTCAGTGAAAGAAAATTCATAGTCGTTAAATATTTATAACAAACTCCAAAAACAAAAATAACTGTGACATTAAGGCATGACGTCTAAAAGGTGTTGCTGACATCGACGTCATCCACCAGTAATGTTCAATAAAGCGAAACATTTTGTGTAAAATCATACATAAACTTATTCAAAATGTAATAAATAGATTATTTAACTGCTTGGTTCAATTATACGGATATCCTTCACTCGATGGTAGGCATGTTTTGTTTCTTCACTCATCCGTGAGTTCGTGAAAAGAAACACATGCATAACATCTCAAGAAGGATTTCCCTATAATCAGTGTCAGGATTAAAATAATCTCTATATATTAATTTGTGCTGGTCTTAGAGTCTTTGAGAAATACTTGCTTTGTGATTAGAGATTTATTGCATTACATATGTAATAGCAACAATTATTGTTTGAATGGCGTTTTACATCATTTTTAGACGATGATAGGCCATATAAGAGTTGTTTTTAGCTCTACTGGCCAAGGGCCAGCAGAGCTTATGGGATGATGTGTTGTCCGGCGTCTGTCGTCTGTCGGTTAACTTTTACCTCGTTAAGATGATAGGGCCTTCATCTTTCATCCGATCTTTACCAAACTTAAGCAGATTGTTAATATCAATAGAAG
The DNA here is from genome assembly GCA_037043455.1 of Cyrtodaria siliqua. NCBI lineage: Eukaryota > Metazoa > Mollusca > Bivalvia > Adapedonta > Hiatellidae > Cyrtodaria > Cyrtodaria siliqua. Next base: position 194,550 of record JAWPHD010003983.1, read on the forward strand.
CTTGGATAAGTTTGAAAACCGGCCAGATGGGACCAGTAACAGCGGAGTTATGGCACTTGATTTAGTTAAAAATGCTATATTTTGCCTCGTTAAGACGATAGGGCATCCATTTTTCATCCGATCCTTACCAAACTTTACCAGATTGTTAGTATCGATAAAAGCTCAGATAAATTTGAAAATCAACCAGATCGGACCAGTAACAGCGGAGTTATGGCCCTTGATTTAGTTAAAAATGCTATATTTTGCCTTGTTAAGATGATAGGGCCTTCATTTTTCATCTGATCTTTACCAAACTTTAAAAGATTGTAAATGTCAATAAAATATCGGACAATTTCGAAAAACAGCCAGATCGGACCAGTAACAGCGCAGTTATGACCCTTTATTTAGTTAAAACTTTTATATTTTGCCTCGTTAAGATGATAGGGCCTTCATTTTTCATCCGATCTTTACCAAATTTTAGCAGATTGTTAATGTCAATGATAGCTCGGACAAGTTCGAAAACAATACAGATAATCTTTCTAGATAATTATGTATTACCTATCAATAAGTGGAATTATAAACTTAGGAGTGTGTCCCTATTTAACTCCATTAAAACAAATAATCACATCTTTTTTTCCACAAATACTTTTTTTCCACAAATAACTAAAATTTTATAGAATTTCTTTTGTATACTCATAAAGTGTTCACCAGGGTTTGTTCAGGAAATAAACGATTAAAAATTACTTGTGATATCCGTTTTAATTTTTGTTAATATGTATAAGCATTGTTTGCACTGTTGAGGAACAAAAAACACTTGCAGTTTCAGAAGAGCAACTTGAGACAATTACTCATGTGGTATGGTAGAGCAATAGACTTCAGTGTGGTGAAGTCTGTATATCAGAGATAATCATTCTAGATAATTATGTATTACCTATCAATAAGTGGAATTATAAACTTAAGAGTGTGTCCCTATTTAACTCCATTAAAACAAATAATCACAACTTTTTTTCCACAAATACTTTTTTTTTACAAATAACTAAAATTTTATAGAATTTCTTTTGTATACTCATAAAGTGTTCACCTCTGGCTGGATTTCAGCAAAACTTGGCAGGGATGATCAGTACAAGTTGTCATCGCCATGTTCCGGTTGAATGATTTTTGAAAGAGTTATTTCCCCTTATACATAAACTTTATCTTTAGCCAGTAGAGCATCCACAGGCCCTCTCGGGCCTCTTGTTTTTGTGTGGTATAGGCAGACCACCCCATTTTTCCTGGGTAGAACCAGTACTGAAAACCATCCGTAAGAATCAACACTTTCTCACTTGACATTTGAGTTCCCACTGGGATCGAACCTGCATCGGTGAGTGGCGAGAAAGTTATTTGAGTGAATATTACCTTTATTTTACAAATGATGTCATATCATGATAACAGATCTTACATTTGTGCTCTTGTTATTTGAAAAATAAACGAAACTAATTGAATAATCTGAAGAGTTTTCTAGCTACGGCTCGTAGATTACTAACTGTGACAGTAAGTCATGACGTCTAAAAAAGTGTCGACGTCATCTGCTAATAATGTTCAATAAAGCAAAACATTTCAGGTAAAATCATACATAAACTGATTTAACTTGTAATAAATAGTTTATTTAACGGATTTGAACCCATCACTGTGAGAGTCGTGAAGGTTTACAATACAACGTACTGAACTATATCTTGGAAACCTACCGTATTTCCCCTAATACTAGCACCAGGGCAAAATGGCAATTTTGTTTTTGTATACTGAGCAAAAATAAAAAATACCCCTTTTTCTTTCCTTTATTATATAGACAGGAAAACAGGAAATAATAAATGATGTATATAGAACAATTAGATCGACCACCACCAATAGTCCAATCAAAATATTTTTTTGAAAAGTTCAGTACACAAGAGAGTTAAAACCCTTTTTCTTAAACCATGCATTTTTTGTAAAAATACATAAAATCTACAAACATTATCTCAATTTGTCCAAGACATTATTCTCAATATGTTGCTTCCAAAAACATCACAGAAAAACACAACACCTATTTTGTATGTAGCAGAATTTGATTGTCAAAAATCATCAAATTACCTCCCTTTAAGGTTTCCATAGCATCCATAAAAGAGTATTGCTTTGCAAAATTTGAAACTGTTTAAAGAAATATTTAGTACTCAGTAAAGTGTGCTTAAAAGCATCAAACATTGTTTAATTAAAGCGCTGTTCAAGTTGTCCTACGCCCTCAAATACTGGCCTATGGTAATATCAGCAAAAAAATGGGGGTACTTTTTTTTTGTGAGTATATTGTATATATTTCTTTAATAAATTCAATAAATATTTCTGGATTCACTAGTGGTCTATACTTTGCCTTACTTTCAAACTTCATGCAAGAATACACCACAACTATCACAACAATGTAATTAAAAAAGTAGTTCTGGCAAAATCTTATAATTTCCCTAGGGATTTATTTCCCAAGGGAATTACAACTTTTAATTCCCTCAGAATCACAGGCAGAAATGTAATATTGGTTTATCATACTATTTTAAAATATTTTGTTCAATAAATAAGGCTGGGTAATAAAATGACACACACATCACCGCCAGTTCCTTTAAACTATTGGTCTATGGTTTTCAACAGGCGCTACAGACGTTACTTACAACAGAAGTTATAGTGCCGGATATAGCGAGACTGCAAACAACATGAGCGAGATGGTCGCTAAGGAAGGTCTGATTGTGAAGGACGTACATCCCGATGGTAACTGTCTGTTTACCGCTGTGGTGGACCAGCTTCGTGTTCGTGGAGAATTCTACTATACGTCAAAAACTCTCAGGCAAGCCGCAGTCGACTATCTTAGACAGCATCCATGTCAGGTGAGCTATGCTATTGTATGCCATTGTTTTTTAATAGTCGTCTACCCGTGTGTCACTGGAGGGGACTATAGGTTTGCACCCCATCAGTCCGTCCCACAAATATGGATCCTGTGATAGCGACAAAAGCATTTAAAATATTTTTATGAAACTTGGCGTGTTGGTAGAGGGCAATGAGGGGATTATGCACATTATTTTATTTTGTCGATTTGACAAAAAATATGGTTGCTATGGCAACGGAAATAGTAAAAAATACACAAAATATATGGATCCTTTGATAACAAAGGAAATGCTTAAGATAATTCAATGGCAATTTGTTTGTAGGTGAAAGGGAGGGAAGATCATGCAGATAATTTTGTTTTATTAATATGTCCAAAATTGTGGTTGCTGTGGCAACAGAAATTGTAAAATAAATACACAAAATACACCATTATTAAATAAAGAAAAATGGTTTCCACTCAATAACTTTAGTTAGGAATGAGGTATTACAATGAAACTTTATTGGTAGATAGCTTATATGAACAGGAAGCCTGAGATTGCATTTGGGATCACTGGGGACAAGGTCAAGGTCACTTTTACTAAAAATAGAAAATTGGTTCTGCTCAATAACTTTAGTTAGGAATGATCTATTGACCTGAAACTTGGTGTATAGGTAGCTTATATGAATTTGCAAGTCTGGGATTGCATTTGGGGCCACTGGGCTCAATAACTTTAGTTAGGAATGAGATATTGGAATGAAACTTTATATGAACAGAAAGCTTGGGACTTGGGATTGCATTTGGGTCACTGAGATCAAGGTCACTGTTACTAAAAATGGAAAAAATGGTTTCTGCTAAATTACTTTACTTAGGAATGAGATATTGCAATGGAAGTTTATGGGTAGGTAGCTTTTTTGAAAAGGAAGCTTGGGATTGCATTTGGGGTCACTGGGTTCAAGGTCAAGTTCATTGTTGCTAAAAATAGAACAACTGTTTCTGCTCATTAACTTTACTTAGGAATGAGATATTGGCCTGAAACTTGGTGTGTAGGTGGCTTATATGAAAAGCAAGTTTGGGATTACATTTATGGTCAAGGTCACCATTACTAAAAGAAATGCCCGGTAGGGGACGTGTATTGCTCTGCAACACTTAAGTGTCTTGTTTCTTTAAGCAGCGATCTTTTACCATCTTGAGAATGGTACCGGTAATCATTCAATTGGGAAAAATTGCGTTATTTTGCCATAAATTGCAAATTGTCACTATCCAACAAAAGCAATATTGTATGCTTAAATTCTTTGCAAACACATTACCATGTCATTCTCTTGTAGCATTTCATTACAATATTATATTAAGCAAGCGGAAGAAATGCAGCAACAATTCTGATGTTACAGATCATATGTACTGGGAAGGTACGCCAGACCCCTTACCTCTGAGCTATCGAGAACACTTGAATGTGCCACTGACTTGTATCTCGTCTCACCGCTGCGAGTTTGAATCCCACTGGGAACTTGACTAAGTGAAAAAGATAGCTGGAGGTATACAGTACTGGTTCTTCCCAGGAAAAACTGGGTGGTCTGCCTCCACCACTAACAATTGACTGTCATATATAGGCTAAAATAGACTAAAATGTGATGAAAATTATGTAAAACACCATTCAACCAACCAACCAACCACATAAGAGTTCAAAATTCTAATTTCCATGGACCCAATTAACATTATGTTCTAGAAGTTACAGTAAAATGTAAATAAAAAACAAGTCTGTGTATACTATAATTGCAGGAAGATGGAACGCCTCTCTTTGACTTTCTCACACGCTACGACGGTACCTGGGAGGACTATCTGAATCGCATGAGTATTGAAGGGGAGTGGGGAGACCATATCATGATCAGGTACTTATTCGAAGACTAAAGTGTCACCCATGAGCGTAGTGTGTTAAAATACACGTTTAATGCTGTTTTGAAATATTTCGTATTGGCGAGCATCTACGTGTATTGATTATTGCACATTTTACGACTGGACTTTCCCAACGGAATCTGTTGGGAAGGTTTCACACTTTTAAACAGCATCGTTTTGTATATTATATATGCACAGGTTGAAAGAAGATTTTTTTTTGAGTCGATTAGTGTTACAAAATTTACCTGCCACTATGAAATATCTCAGATTATACAAATTTATCACGATTATATTCACATATTTACGAATTATCGAACGTTACCGCCACCTTGTTTGAACTTCTTACCCAGGGTTCCTTGCGCATATTAGTTCACCATACGCAACCCACCATGCACCGTTGATAGAATAGAATAGAACCGTTTATTGCTACAATCGTAAACTTGAACATTGTGTAGTGTGTTTAAACGTCACATATTTCATGCCGATTTAAAAGTAATATTTTTGTTATATTTATAGTATTGTTAAAATTACTTGTTTTATTCGTTTATTATTCTACAGTAATAAAGAGAATATAAAATATATGAAAATTAGCAGTTTGGTAAAGATAATAATAATGAAGTTGCAAGAGTGTTCACAAGGCAAAAGTTAGCGGACGACGACGGGCGACGGACAACTGACAACGGACAACTCGTCATCCCATAAACCCTGGGGTGGGTGGCGGTGGGGGGTTGGATGGGGGATTTGAATACTAGTGACAGTTATTGTTTTCGTAAACAAAATCACCATGTTCAGCTCCACCAAGCACACAATGATTTCTTTTTATAAAGCACAACGTCCCATCCTAGCTCACCTAAATTTGGGAATTGGTTTCCTTATAGTATGTTGTAAAGGGTTGCTTAAGTAACGTTCCCATTCGCAAATTCTGGGCTCCCATGGAACCCAAATTGTGACGGCCCATAAAATGTGCAATAAAGGCAGATCTAGGTTTACATGTAAGCTGGTGTATATATAGTTATAATTTTGGTTTGGGATCTTATATCAGTATGCATCTTATTTGTACTTCACCATATTTGGGCATGGGCTCCCTCCTCCCCGCCCCCCCCTCCCCCCCCCCCCCCACCCCACACACCCCTCTCACCATCCCCACATTTTTACATATTTTTGTGTTGTTTTGGTCAATTCTTACAAATGTAGCTATGTTGCAACCCACCCCCACGCCCGCCTTCAACCCCCCCCCAATTCACCCCCCCCCCCCCCCCCCCCCCACACACACACACTCCAGACTCTAAACTATATATTTTTTTATATTTCTGTATTGTTTTGGTAAATTTTATTATCTCTACTGGCCAAGTTCGAAAAC